>JAUBNQ010000008.1:22548847-22560973 GCA_032353495.1 Ctenopoma kingsleyae | reverse complement strand
CATTATTTGAGGTCTGAAAACACTGGACCTTTTCTGGTATTTTGACCATTTTTCATTTTCTGCAAATAAATGCTCTAGGAATTTGGGAGTTATGTTGTCAGTAATTTATAGAATAAAACAAAAATGTTACTCAAACATATACCTTTAAATAGCAAAATCAGAGAAACCGATAATTTTGCAGTGGTCTTTTATTTTTTTCTAGAGCTGTATACTCTATACTGTGACATTCAGACTTAACATGAATGAGCTGTTTAGACAACAGCTTGTGTATAGGGACCACCGTTGAGCAAAAAGTAGCTCATTAGTAATAATTAATGATCTGTTTGCAGAAGGTTTCTGAAATATATTTTAATGCTCTCAGCATGACAGTTCAAAAAGGATGTTTTTCTAGTCTTCTATTTTAATTAAAAGTTTTGTTTACACCTACAACTAAACATACAGTTGTGCTCAAAAATTTACATACCCTGGCAGAATTTGTGATTTTTCTTTTTTGGCCATTTTTCAGAGAATATGAATGATAACACAGAAACATTTCTTTCACTCATGGTTAGTGGTTGGGTGAAGCCATTTATTATCAAACAATTGTGTTTGACCTGAATATCATTGAGCCACTTTGGGAAGGTCTTAAGAATGTAGTGTCTCATCCACAAATATCACAAAAGACTTCAAGCTGTCATTGATGCTAAAGGAGGCAATACACGGTATTAATAACTAAGATATGTAAATTTTTGATCAGGGTCATTTGGGTATTTTCTGTTGTCATTATGATTTAAAAAAGGCAAACACAATTGTTTGATAATAAATGGATTCACCCAACCACTAACCATGAGTGAAAGAAATGTTTTTGTATTATCATTGATATTCTCTGAAAAATGGCCAAAAAAATCTAAAATTCTGCCAGAGTATGTAAACTTTTGAGCACAACTGTATATAAGCTTAAATATTTCTTTTCACAAATCTAAAGTATGGTGAAGGTACAGCTAAACTTTCTACACTTTATAATCTATTTAGGACATTTAAATTCTATGATATTGTCATGAGCCTAAAAAATGAATCCAGAGCATATTTTTGGGGTTCATGTTAAAATTGTCTCCAGTGAAATACAGCTTTAACCTAATGGTGTCTCCTTTCCAGCAATGCTTCAGTTGTAGCATGAATCAGTTGAAATGTTGAGAAGGTGCGGCTGAGTATGTAATCCCAGATACAGGAGCAGAGGACACGGACGTTTACGCTGACCTGGAACCTTGCAGATGTGGAGTTATTACACAGTTAAGGCCGTGGTACTGGGGTTTCATGCAGGATGGTGGATTGTACAGAATCCATCTGAAGGAAATTCTGCCTCTCAATCCCAGTGAAACCTACGCCTAATCAGTCAACTCCAAGGACAGAATTCATGAGAGTTCATGAAAAAATCCTTTTGAAGACCACCAGCACCACCTCTCACCCACTCCCAACATACAGTACTGTCAGCTCTAATAAAACAGAGACATTCATAGGCAGCAAGAGAAGTTTAGACCAGATATAAAAGAGACCACAGAGGGAAACAAAGATAACCCCAGCAAAGACGATGGCTGACCTGACATCAAAGTGCTTCTGTTGTTTTAGTTCCCTGCAGTGCAGACTATTGCCTTCCCAAGGGAGGACACACTGAAAGAGCAAGCCGTATCTCCATCCTGAAACCCTGAAATGAGAGTGAGAGCAAAAATACTGCATTGTTTTGCAGGTTTCAATTACACATCCCAGTCTTTCAGGTCTGCCATTTTCCAATTAGAAAGCACACATTTTATCGCCACGTTCATTCCATTTCACGTGCACTGATGATTGTTTGTGCAACCCTGTCTCTGCTGTGCTTTTAATTGTGTGCTGCTGCTGCCATGCACAGAATGTCTTGTTGTTCTTTTAGTCTCACTTGCTAAGTGCCAGGTGGCTATGTTTGGGAAGCTAAGCGGCAGAGCATATTCTGTACCAGGCGGATGGCAATTACCAGGTGCTCAGCCTTGGCAATAGCAGTGTGTTTGGGGGTGTTAGTGAGCCATGGAATGTGTTTACTGTATATGGTGGAATGTTTGCTGCTATTATTGTATTGTACTGATTGTATTTTTGGCTTGCGGCTACTGATTCTCACCTTCTGCCCTTTTCTGTCTCCCTCCAGCTGTTTGAGCTGCTGGGCCCAGAGGGGCTAGAAATGATCTCCACCCTACTCCAGCAAAGGGTGGCCATCGTCGACTCCCTCACAATCCCATCTGACAGGACTGGCTACACACCAGGTGAGGCAGCCCCTTGGCAACCAGGTCATCTCCATGGTAACACAAATTCTGCTAGTGTTGACTGTTTGAGATAGTCATGAATACCAAATATGAATTTATGTAGAACCTGTGCAAACACATAGACTGACGGTGTCATTTATGCATTTATGCATTAATCTCTGTGTATATAAAAATGAGCATAGAGTAGTACTTAAATTCCAGGATATGAAGCATGTATCCTCTCTATCAGACTGATGGGTTTCTGTGTGAGTGGTGCTAATCAATCAGTAACGTACAATATCTCTCCCATCATTATCTTCACTTCACAGAGAAGCTGCAGTGGCTGCGAGAAGCAGTACTTCCTTTTTCAATGACTATTGGAAAAAAAAAAACGTGTTAAGATGTTTTTCAAATCGGCATACAACACACAGCACAACCACACTGATATCATTCATACTTTTTTCCTTTTTTTTTTTTTTTTTCTTAAGCCAATTGCTTTTTTGCTTTGGCAGAGGAAGATACTGTCCCTGCTCTTACCTATAAAGCTCTGAGCTGTTTTTACAGCCGAGAAAACAGCTGCCTGTTAGCACAACACCAAACCTATTTAGGTTGCTGAATAATTTGGGCAGTGGTTCAGGGGCACTGTGGTCAGTTGTAATAAAATTATGAACAGTAGTTATGGTAAATAATAATGGTTAAGATGGAATTAGCATGTCATAGCTATAAGCTGTGATTAGGTATCATTGATGACCCTAATTTACCTGTATGCGTGAATGTTGTTATTAATAGTCATCTCTCTCTGTGCTGCAGCACCTTCCGCGACCCTTAATATTAGGATAAGCAGTATAGTTAACGGATGGATGCTTATTTCTGCAGTTGTATAGTATTGCATCATTCTTACCATTATTTTGAAAATATATCTGCCGTAACACATAATGACTTTGCAGGCTTCAGCAGTATTTTACTGCGGAACCTTTGAATTTGAAAATATGAAATTGCTTCTCATTGTTTTTTTAAATATATTACAAAATATGATGAGTATTAAAAGAAGTATCCACCAAGTTGCAGATGAAAACAATAAAACAAACAAAACTGCTATGAGACTTCATAAACTTCTTCAACTGCTCTCTGTACCGTGTCTCTATGCAGCCAAAGATTGTTTGTGAGGGAAGATGTTCCACTCTGTTACACTGCTGTACAATAGCAAGCAGACTGAGTGTTTCTGCAGTTTCACAGAATCCAACAGAATGATACATCTTCACTGCAGTGGGTCCTGTCATGTCAATTTCAGAAGTTGCATTCTTGCATTTATTCTTTCATTCATATCATATTAATAGTTTAAGCTCATAAATGTAATATTTTTGAACCACAATCTCCAGTATTTGGATCAAGTAGCTCCTGAAAGATGCAATGTGTCACATTAAGTAAGCTCTCAAATATCAATGTCTATATTGTGATAAAAAATACATCATCACTCAGGGTTAGGCTCAGGTAACCGTCAGTTATAGTTAGCTACCTATGTGCATACGTTGTGCATGTTGGTTGTCAATTTGCCATTGTTGTGCCAACTGTGGTGTTTCTCTGCATATTTGTGCTGAGAGTGAACTGCAACAGCCAACATCTGACAGTTGACAGCAACATCAATCACATTACAAAGGAGAACAATTCAAACACACATACTGTATCACCGTAGGTTTCCTTAAACGCTCCAGAGTTTGGATGGAGCTGCGTGACATGGGGTTTGTTGAATTGTGCATTTCTTCTGCTTACTGCTAGTTTACTAAATGAACTGTTCCAGTCATCTGTCATTTCTCCTACTATATAGTGTAGGTTGCACCTAGATTACAAACAGTGAGTAATGATAAAAGAGCCCGTATTAAGATATCACCACAACCAAAACAAGTTATCTCAGTAGATTTTTACTGTAAGGTGGTGTGATCAGTATTCACCTTCCACATGTCAGGAGCCTTTGTTCTCTATGCTTTGGTTTTTACAGACAACTTCATTGTGTCTATGACTTGTCAGATTTAGCATCTTGCCCAGGTTAACATTAACCTTGGGTATATTTATTGTTACATATTTCAGTTTTTAATATTTTTTTAACTGAGAGTCTCTTTAATCTTTTCTGAGGATGAGAAATATAATATCTTCAAGTATTTATCATAATGAAAACAGTTGTTAAGGTAAATTAGGTGTCAGGTGAAAATCACTTTCTGTACACACAAATATAAGGAGGAAAATCTTGGAAAATGAGTTCAGTCATTATATATATTAACACAGACTCTACACAGATTAGCAGACTGTGTTTTGCTAATTAATGATTTGTTGGTCGATAAACTTGTTGTGACAGTTTAAATTTGACGCGTAAAATTGGGGCCTTTCCACACCTGAACTCTACCAACTCAGATGTACTGAATGTTCTATCATGAATGTATTTAAATCAAAATGCAAAACAGTTAACAATAACACAACTTTGTCATGCTTCAAGTTGAGGCCTCTTTATATTTTAGACATCTTCGGACTCTTTCCCACAGTTTTGTAAGAAACTCAACTTACACTGGTGAAGCATAGGCCTGTACACAAATATCCCCAAATAACTGTGTCTACATTATTATCATTAACTGATGATTCAAGGTTTGCCCACCTCTGATACAGATATTTTTGTGAAATTATCAGATAGAGATCCAGCTTTATTTTGCACCCCTACTGCGTATCACTGTCAGTATATTCTTTGAGCTGTGTAGCTCTTTTGTTTTCTTCATTTTGGTGAAATCCACAAAAAAAGCTTTTACCTAAAGTTAGACATTTCACTTCAACTCAGTTGTTCATGGTTTCTTTCTTGTGCTTTAAGCCATCAACCAGGACTGATACAGACCAAACCGATGCTTGTAGACAGGCTCTGATTTCATGCCTCTCATGAATGAGAGTTACAGTAGAATATCATGCCATACTAGTAAAGACAAAGGCGTACACGTGCATGATGTTGTGAAATGCCCTGATCAGCACAGGCTCTTGTGTAGATTAGGCTTACACTGGTTTTTGATATAGTTATCAGGCACTCTGGGCAGCTTAAAGCAGATTTTATTGATTGTATTTTACAAGGCTTGTACTAAAGTAGCCCTCCAAGTGATGTACTTGCCTTCCATGCTTGAATCTTTTTCTCAGTTCATACACCGTCTTCCTTCCTGAGCCTGTCTCTACCCCCTGTTTCTTTTGTCCTGAGGAGGCAGACTCCTCTTCTCGTTCTTCTTGTTTTTATGTGCAGAGTGGAGGTGTAAGTAGTTGAAGATATCGCTGGAAACGTAAGGATGGATAATTTATCATAGTCAGAGCTTTCCTCTGATCCATATGCAAGGAAGGCATCAAAGAGCTGTTGAAGATTAGAAGAGAGAGCTGCTGCTTTGTCGTAATGTAAATCCCTGGCTGCAGCTATTTAAAGTCACACAGACTCGCCCTTTAGACTTTTTAGAGTAAGTTGATATTCACAGGTCCTAAATATAGATTTTAATGCCGGGTGTGAAACATTACACGAGTATTGCCACTAATTCAAGTGTGAAATGATTAATAAAGCCAGTGGCGTTAAGTGTATTTCAAAACACACTTGGAGCCTAAACAAAAGAGCTCAGTCATGATATTATATTAATTTTAGTGAGTTACTAATGTTTAATTATTAAGATGAAGTTACTGTGTGTTAAAATTGTTTAGTACACATACTGTTGACGACAAAAGCAAAAGATACAGTGTTATGGAAAAAACGCAAACATAATTGACTGTGGTGAGAGGTGAAATAAATCCCATCGACAGATCTGTCTTTTGTAGATTTATTTCCTTGCAAAGAAAGGCCGACAGTCATGCGGCATGCCAGAGTGAAAAAGCAACATATATATTGTGTAACACAAAAATTTGTAAAATTTAAACCCCTGAATACAAGTGAAGGGTTGTTTAGACTCCACTGGAATCTAGCTACGTGGAGCCTACTATCTCTGACACAACAATAAGACAGAGAATGATATAAGTACATGGGTCATGATGAACCTAGGAAAAAGCCAAAGCTTATAGATACCAACTAAGCTAATAAGAAAGAAAACATCAACATCAATTTTTCTACCACAATCTTGTTAACCCTATGTTGTTATGTGTTTACAAGATGCAGTATGTCCAGCATAAGTATGACATTTATGCAAAACAAGCTACAATCACATATAGTTTCTAAACTCTAAATTTCCATCTATCTTTTATCACCCAATATATAATATTCAGCACAATATCATCATCATCATCATCATCATCATCATCATCATCATCATCATCATCATCATCAGAGGGTGGGATCTAATCATAATTATTCCCTGGTAGAAGAGCATACAGTGAAGTAAAAATGTAAAATGCCTGTGAAGTCAAAGAGTTAACACAAAGAAGATTGCTACAGGTCACAGAGGTGAGATCTGACAGCAAGGAGCACCAGCAGAAGTTAGTTTTAATTCTCCAGTGATGTTGATATGAAGCCATTTCCATATGTCAAAACATCTTTGTTACTGTAATCTATCACAGAAACATTGAGTACATTCACGAATGTAAACACATTACTGGCATTACTTTAAAACTGACTGCTCAGAGTCATAGTCAAAATATCTCTGTGGTAATGAGTAATATGGAATACCTTTAAAGCATTTATATAGTGAACATCTGCCACTTGATTGAGTTGGGTTAAAGACACTATTCAGCATCAAACCCCAGATGCTGAGACCCTTCTTTGAGCACCTGGTTTGCCAAACAATGACCATAGTTACATGACAGTCTGTCTCTTACCAGCACCTTTGGTGCTGTAGAAGTGTCTCAATAAGCTGTAGGAACATTCATTGTTCAACTGAAACTCTGCAAATGGAAAAATGTTACGAGAGAGCAGGTAGAGAAGCACAAAATGGAGGTTTAGGTGGTTTAGGTGGTCCTCTGCTCAAGCTCGCCTATGGAGACTGGATCACACTTGTTAGTTTGAACTTCACATTTTTTAAGTGTAAATTGTGTTAGGGTTAGGATGTCCAATCTTGAAGAGCAACCTGTTTAAAACAGTGAAACAGTTAGAGGCTCACTCTCATTTGGTTGAGGAAGCAAACTGCGGATTAAGAGAAAACCAGTAATGTTAGGATTTCAGGCTGTTAGGTTGCTTAATAAAATAATGAACCATCATTGTGCTGAAAGATTAGTCTTTTGGTTATGCAGGATCAAGGCAATGACATGAAGGAGGAAGACGTTTCCCTGATGTTGCTAAACTCAAGCACATAAATGAATCTGATAAACAAATTGCGTTGAGCTTTTTAGGTCTGGTTGGGGCAGTCTGGAGGAAGTTCAAGTCAGTTAAGTCAAAGTTCAGTAGTGTCTGTCCAAGTCATTTTATTGTGAGCTCTAAGTTGTTTACCGTGCATGAGGTTTTTCTGCCTCTCCTCAGAATAATTTAGGATCCATTGTGTGAAATAAGAGGTCATATCAGAAGCCAAAATATTTTTCTCAATTAAATAGATTGTATTTCTTTGTTCAACAGTTTGACAGATATTTAAAGAATACAGATATTTTCTATACTAAGTCCTAGATGTAGCAAACGTCCTTCATTGTAAGCGTGCGTGTGTGTATGTGTGTGTGTGCGCATAGGCTGCATAAACCGAGTGTTGCTCTGCAAGGTGATATTTTCTTTTTTTCTTTTTTTTTTTGTATGTGTAAAACTGCAGTGTGTGTGGTTGGTAAGATAACATAACATCAAATGTAAGTAATCTTGAATGACAAATGAATTATCTTCCTGGTAGGTTCATTAGTCATTTGCATAATAGAGCTTCTTTTTATTAGGATGTCCCATTTTCATCATTCAGTATGACAATCTTTTCTTGATTTGTGACTACTGTACACAGTGTGCATAGAGTCACAAACTTGGTGAATAGTTGGTTCTGAGTGTCTTATGCGTGTGTGTGTGTTAACTGTGTTGTCTGCGTCATGGAGCCCTTCTCCTTCAGGCCACCCTCCCTTTCCTCATCCCTGTTGGCTGTCACCTCATATATACCACCTACATTTCCATCACAACAGGTACTCTAACATGACGCCAGTTGGGTGTTAGCCAGTAACAGCAGCTCTTTTCTTTGTGTGTTGTTTTGTTTTTGTCCAACTCATATGAGCTTTTCTGAGATGATGGGCAGAAGTGTAGGATCTTTCTGATCTCCTGTGTTTGTGAGAGGACTGTCAGTGACTTTGTCGGGAGGCACATGTTACCAAGGAAACAGCATTTTTTCTTTTTACATATGGCAACAACTAGCAGCTATTAGCTACAAGCTATTAGCCCTGCAAAACCCAAGTCTGATACCAGGAGGGAGACCTGAAATCCACCAAAATGATCGGTAAGACCTGGTGCACCTGTAACTGAGAAGGCAGAGGTGTGGAGCATATTAGAAGCACTGAAAAATACTGAGAAAACAGTATCTCTCCAGTAGAGACATCAATCACAGAACAAGACATGGCTGAGGATCTCAGTCCTGATTCACAATTTTCAGCTGGGCAAACAAGGCAAACAAGGCCCTGCTGTCATCAGACTTTTTTTGTCTCCAACACTTCCAGCAAACTCAAATCTGGAGAACCTCAAACTGATCTGTCTGATTTCCCAGCTGTAAGACACTTTTGTGTGCCTATCTGCTCACAAACATTATCTACCGTATCTCACCTCCCTAATATGCTATTATTCCAATTAGGCTATTGATCTATTTTGTATTTTTGTACTATACTCTAGATTTATTCTGATCTGTTGTTTTTAACTTTGATGTCAGATTTACTCTACTGCTGTAACATGTGAATTTCCCCCTCAGGGGATCAATAAAGTGTTATCTTACCTTACCTCTTGCTACTGAGTACTGTTTTTTGAGCCAGATAAGGACACATGCTTTGAGCTTGTTTTTTTGTTGCAGTGTGTGTGAGCTGACTGACAGCGTGGTGTGACAGAAAGACAAGGAAAAAAGAGCTCCTTTTCACAGCACACACTGTCAGACTTATTCAGACGTCTGCAGGCCACTTTGTGTTGCCTTCAGTTTTAGTTGAACTTCTTTTAAAAACGAGAAGGCATTGCACCGTGTAATGATCTCTCCTTTCAACCAGCCACTCCACTCCTCTGCTTTCCCTGTCTACGGTCTTTCTTCATGCACATGTGCACTTGTAAAAAGTCATTTAGAACCTAGGGAAATCAGTGTTGTCCAGCAGAAATCTAATTTTTATCCAATTTTCTAATGCTCCTCTATGATTACAGAAATCAGGTTGCTTATTTACACAACCTTTTAAAATCTGCCTTACTTGAGAAAACTGATTATAATTAGGTTACTTAACTGCATGTAAACACAGTAATATGCTATAAGGTGTATATGTAAGTCAATAAAAATCAAGCAATATAACTGCAGAAAAAAATGTTCTCAAGGCAATTTAAGGACAGTGCCCTAAAAGTTTTTTGTTTCTTCATTTCTACACTGTGAAATGTGCCAAAAACTCTATATTATTGTCACAGGAGGGTGGCTAAATGCTCTGCACCTCTGAAAGTAGTACAGTGGTGTTGAAATAAAGCAGGGTTATGAGACTGGGTCTTCTTTAAGTCTTGTACATTTGAGTCTACCTCCTTTTTAACGTTACAACATTTTTTTTGAATGTTGAAGATACACAACAAGCTAAATATATGTAATTACTTTTCCAGCGACCAGTATGTTTGCTGTGTTACCTTTACTATGTCTTCTTTACAATTTATGAAAGTGGTACATCACCACTGTTGAAATTTAGTCATTTGTGTCAGTTAGGATTTAAGAGTTTTCTTCAGTCTAATCCTCTGGCCACACCCACGTCAGGATGTAATATGGTTGATTTTGGGGATTGTTACTGTAAGTAACCATTGCTAGGTAATTAGTTGATTTTAGAATGTCCATTAGTGACTCATTTCAATAGATCTTCTTCTTATTGCTGCTGCTTCGCTTTTTTTTTTTCTCCATACATTGTTCATTGGTAGAGATATCTCAAGTCCTGGCATATTTTAAAATACCTGTATCAGCAAAACTAAAACTGATCAAAATCCTGGCCTCGCTTTACTAATCTCAAATGTGCAATACATTCAGCTAGCAGCACCTCCTTTTTGCATTTACTGCTTAAAGTTCACAAATGAACATTAATTCTGTGAGTAACTTGTTGGTTAACGTGCTCTCTGTAGCTAGTGTCTGTACTTGTATCTACAGATTGTATGTACAGTCTATGGTCTGTACAAAGCCAAAGACTGTGAGAGAAGATGCTCCACCAACAGTGCTGCACAATCTCATCTCAGCTGAGTGGCACACTAGTTGTGTCTTCCCTGTAGAGGATAACATCGTGTCAATTTCACAAGTCTGTTATTCTTTCATTCATATGATATCAATCATTTAAGCTTGTCATCTTTATATATTTGAACCAGGAGTTTAGGTATCAAGAATAAGAAGCTTTTAAAAAATGTGTGCATATACACATTTAATGAAATTGCAATATAAATAAACATGCATCAAATCAGACTTGGTGTTTGCAGGTTCTAAATATATCAAAAGACTCAGATCAGCTTGCTCATTAGCTCAAGTGATCTGTTGTGTTAATCTGAGTAAATCTTTTACTAAACAAATAGTGGATACAGTACCTACTTTATCATACCACCTTCTTTGCGCAAAAGTTAAATACGTACTCTTGAATTTGGATTAGATTGGACTGTCCTTCACTGCCAAAAACATCAAATGTGTTAGAATGACAGATTTGATAGATCAAACAATAAATTATTACAAGAAATTATGGCTCACCTTTAGTCAAGCGAACTAAACATGCACACACACAAAAATACCGAAAAGTAAATGTCTTTCATAGCGCAGGAAAAGAGGCTGTCTGAATTCACGCCCATGTGGAGTTTCACTTAGCTGATGTTTTCCGTCTTTGTGAAGAACTTTTTGATCGGTGTAAAAAATTTCACTTGCCTGACAGCTTTTGAGATTAGTGTTGCCTTGACAACTGAGGGTGAAGTCAGGAGGGGTTAAAAAAGGCTGATTAAATTTTCCAGTATTTGCATGCCATCAGGAAGAGTGGGATTTAGCGGGAATGCCTGTCTCTTGCTGATTAGCTTTTAAATTGCAGTTTGCAGCTTGGCACTTGCATGTTTATCAAAGTGACTCCTCTCAACATTTCAATGACTGATGGAGGCAAATAGAATGGACACTTAAAAAGGCAATGTGTCCACACATCAATACGATTTTATCATTTTACTGATATACTCTATATACTATAATATATGTATGGCTGTCCCTTCAATCTGGAACCCCGATTCTAACCTCATGTTGAAGTGTCTGCTGTTTGCTTCTGTCTCAGTGTTTGCAAACCTACGTTTAAAGGAAATGGAGAAGGTGATGGGAAAAGGAGGACAGACCTGCATAATCCAGTGTTTACCAATTACTGTACAGTGACATAGCATTAACTAGCAAATATTTTCAGAATTCATTAATTTGTTCTGTAATCTCTCAAGCACACATAGCATGCATTCCCCGGTTCCAGCTTTTAAAAGACGGATACGTGTTGGTCTGCTCAGTCTTCAGTGACAGTAATTAAATATTCTGGGAGTCTGGAATGTTGGACAGACAGCACAAGACGTTATAACACATCAGCTTAAAGAGAACAAACACCTGGCTGAATAGCAGTGCTTTGCTGCCCTCTCTGGTTTCAAGTTTTACTCCTGCTTCACTTCTGGACACCAATCTA
Organism: Ctenopoma kingsleyae; assembly: GCA_032353495.1. NCBI lineage: Eukaryota > Metazoa > Chordata > Actinopteri > Anabantiformes > Anabantidae > Ctenopoma > Ctenopoma kingsleyae. The sequence goes on along the minus strand of JAUBNQ010000008.1, from coordinate 22,548,959 downwards.
CACCTTGTGGTAACAGATACTCTGTATTCTTATGCTATGAGGAATATTTTGACATAGTTTTATATTTCACAAGTATTTAAATAACCCAAATTAGAAAAGTTAGCTTACATAT
>JAUBNQ010000008.1:22534302-22548747 GCA_032353495.1 Ctenopoma kingsleyae | reverse complement strand
AGTATTAATAAATACAACCAAGCACAATATATAAAATTTCAAAAACACAATATACAAGTAAGGGCACATGGTGGAGACATGGTATGTTTTATTACTGTACGTTAAAAGTTTAGGTTTATTTATATCAAAAATGACATAAACACAAAATGACATGTATGTTTCTCAGAATAAAAATAACTATTCAGTATTTGTCTAAATGTGAAAAGTTTTAATTTATTATATCCAAAATCTGCAATTGATTTCCTGTTTTCTTATTTTTATGATAGATGATCTGATTGAGGCTACTGCAGTTTTTGTAATATAAAAGACAGTTGAACATCTGATAATGAGTTTAAAGACTGCAGTTCCAAATGTGCGAGAATACTGTGAAATCATCTTGCAGACAGACAAAATCTATCTCGGCCATGCTCTTCACAGTGATTATGGCACCATGATCGCTTGTGGAAATGAGAATCCTGGAGATTTGGAGGCAATCACTGTTCAAGACACATAACAAGGCACAATAGCTCCCAGAGAGAGGGAAAGTAAAGGATGGAGAATGGTGTAGACAGAGGAATTGGTGGATAGAGGGTGACGGAGTTAAAGGGCCTGGGAGTTGGAGAGGTAATGGTAGGGAGGGTGAGAGTGACAGGAAGAGGGGAGCTGCTAGAATGAGAGGGAGGCTGTGCGGCAGGTAGAGCCGCTTGACGAGATAAAGAAGAAATCATTCAGTCAATCAGCCCAGGCCACGATGCAATCATCAGATCTCATCTGTTTTCAAGAGCAATTCTGCCTTTTATTGAGCTGTTGTGCCTCAAACAGGGAGGCTGCATTGGGGGACATTAACCCCTGCATTGCCACCTACATTTATAGCAGACATCAATGGGCTATCAGGCTTGCTGCTGAAAAATGAATCGTTTTATCCCAACTCTGGCTGATCTGACGTCGTCCTCACAATGTGCACAAATAGTTTTGTTCATCCAGGATCAGGAAAATGGTGAACACGCATTTCTGAATCATGCTTAATTATGTTAAGAGAATTTCTACTAATCTCTGTAAAAACAAAACAGCAAAAGCCCAAGTTTAACATGTAGATTAGATTGTTGTTGGTCTGACACGGATACCGTTTCTACTACACATGCATCTGTGTCACCACAGAAACACTGTTTATCATAGAGCTAAATAGATAAATCTGACAAGATAACTTTATCATTCCAGTTTATATATTTTATTTTTTTAAAATAAAATGAATGAAATGACCATATTATGATTAGAAACAGTTTATAGTTATGTTATAAACCTATGTGAACCATTATGTATTAGTACTGGCCTCGAATGAGTCAAGCACAAATATAGAATAGAAAAGTGAATTTGATAACTGAAGTTGTGGCATGATACTGTATATGCAGGACTACGTGCCTCATTCTTAAAGACAACAATTAGTATTTCTATGTCTGTTGTTAACATTTTTGGTTCACCATTCAGAGTTAATGATGAAAATCCATCATGTCATGCTGCCTATGACTCAACTTCCTGATAACCTTACTTGAATGACTGTGAGTCTTCACAGACAGCTTGGTTGTAAATGTTTGTGTCCCAAGAGCCTCTTCAGCTGATGTTGACACTGGTCTTTTACGGGCACTATTTAAGGAAGCTGTGAGCAGGGAGAAGCAGTTGTGCACCAGGGCCACCCACTCCCCTTTTTATTTTGGTTAGTCGCACTGCACTTCTCTGTGAGGGGAGTAGTACACTGCATTGTATCTTCTGTCTTTCCTGACAGTTTCTCACCAAGAACAGACTCATGTTTCAGAAACTTGTGTTTCTGGTCATTTTGAGTCTGTAATTAAATCCATAATTGCTAATGCTCCAGATGCTCAACTAATCTAAAGAAAGTCCGTTCCATTGCTTCTTCAGTCAGCACATCAGTTAACATAACTGCAGTAGTGTAAATATACAGTATAAGTATTCCGTGATGTTGAATATTGTCTTTTATTTGCATTAACAGACTTTTTTTTGTGCATGTTTTTGGTCCAGATTTGATCCAGAAAATCAGCAGTGAAATGACCAAGCCCACCTATGGCTGCCAGGTGACCATCCAGTCAGAGCAGGAAAAGCAGATGATGAAGATGTACCGCAGAGAAGAAAAGAGGGAGAAGAAGAGAGGCAAAGGAGTCGATGACAGCGAGCCCTCAGATGCTGCGATGCCCTTTGACCCCAGAGAAATGAGAGCCCACAGGTACATCACCTCTCCAGACTTGTCTTTGTTCTCTGTGTGTTCATGTCCAGCTGTGCGCTCAGACTGGAGCTTTACACAATAAAACGAAAACAAAGTGAAACTGCAGATTGTTTTCTAAAGATTTCCATAGATTTTTCTAAAAATTTTAATATGCGCAGCATGAAGAAAGAGCAGCAATCTGTTTAATGAAACTTAGCATGGACAAATCCAGCACAGTGTGAAGGAAACGATTAGTAGAGAGGTGAGACACTTTCCTTTGAGTCATCCATCACTTAGCTGTTTATTTTTGCATCAGAAATATGGATGGAGATGAGGGTTCACATATATGGATCCAAGTGACTGCATTGTGCTGCTGCTGTAAACATAATGAAATGAGCTTGGGGTTTGTTTAAATTTAAGCTTCTTTCTGTACTGCACAGAGCACTATTCATTTAGGGGAACATCTCTCTCAGAAACATTCATGTAAAGTATGTTTTGTATTTATTGTTTTGTACAGGGAGCAGGCCCTGCTGACTGCACGATGTGAACCTTTACTGACTAGAGAAAGAGTATATGAACGGATTCGATATCCCAATGTCTACGACAGCTACGCGGAAGCCACAAGGACGCCCGCATTTGTTGGAGGAGCCAGGGTGAGCCTCAAATAACCTTTTCCGTCTGCCTATTTTGTATTGCGTCTTTACCCTTGGATTTTTAATAGAACTGAAATGTTCAAAAAGAGATAGCTCTTGAGTCGGAGTAGTCCCTCTTTCTGATTTCTTTGATTACTTCAGAGGAGAGTTTATTTATCTCTGCTTCATGGATGATGCCACCTTGACACCCTCAAGGGCCCGAGACGCTGTGTGATAACATCAATCTTGTAACTTCATTGCATGTCACAGTGTGGTAGATGGCTCTAAACAATATCTTGGTGCCAGACTGTGCAAAATCTGTTTTGTGGTTGTGTGGCAAATGTGACAAAAGCACAAATAATGTAAGATGCTGGCCCCATTTAGAAAATGCAGAAAGACAAAAACATGACTTGTGTTTAGGTATTATTCAAAACTAACATATCATTTTAAGCTGCATTCTGTTTGTTTGGTTTGAGAATGTGCTTGAGTTAGTTATTTTAAAAGTTAATGGCAGCTTTATTGTTGTTCCCTATAGAAAGGTGAGAGATACTTGAGTAATGCTGTCTGGTTTATATCGGAGCTTTATGGTGTATAGTAGCATAAAACATGGAAAAACGTATCTTTCTTCCTGTCATCACACCAGTAAGCAGCTAAATCTACTTATAATTTCAAAAGCTTTTCACTGCTTCATCTCATTCACAGCTCATTTACGCTTTACTCTGGCTGCTGCTTCCCCCTCACACACACTTAACACACACAGTGAAGGGTCACAACCAAATAGTCACTGCATTTGTCTACATTTGTCGCTAGTTGCTTTAAAAAAAAAAAAAACTTTGCTAAATCTAGTGACACAAGAACTAAACTGGCAACACTGCACACTGTAAAATCATGTGACATGTGATACGCATGACCACATTCTGCTGCGTAAACAGAGATTGACTGGGCATCTCTTTATTAAAGACATTGATGATGAACACATATGCATATTTATCTAAGTCGCAGCATTTTACAGTTATATAATTCTAGTTTATTTTGTGTGTATGTTTATTGATATTTCAGTAGTTTCAGTTTTCAGTTCATTGTTGTATAATTCAGTGTTTCCCCTACCATTATACAACATACAGCTGGAACCTACCAGTGCGTTTAATGTGATAACACTGTAGTGAATGCAGATTCACCAAACTCATCCAGAAAATTCAAATGTGAATTGGTTCAACCTGCAGCTATTATCACTTTCTGTGTTCATTCAAATGAATGTATGTGATCATCAAAGTGTGATTGATCTGCTTTGCTATTTGCAAGGGATCATGAAGCATATGGGAATAAAAACAAGGATTAGACACACGGGTTGAATCTGATTAGCATATTTGTGACTTTGAATGTCCATGCAAGTTTTGGACTGTGCTTGTCTTTGAGGTCATTTGTGATGATTGGGGTTTCTTTCTCAGTTGCTGCTTCCAGAGGGAATCCGCAGAGAGAACACTAAGATGTATGAAGAGGTGGAGATCCCACCCAATGAACCCATGCCTATTGGCTTTGAAGAGAAGCCTGTCTACATCTCTGAACTAGATGAGGTAGGAGCCACTGTGTACTGTGTTTATTTTTGTGTATGTGAATGCATTGTCTGTGTATATGTGTGTATTTGTACACTAAGCGTAGAGTAGTATCTCGCCTTGATGTTCTTCTGTGTTCCATTTTCTTTCCAGTTATGTGGTGAACTTTTCTATAAAGTCAAACTTTCAACAATCTTTGGATCTTTGTTATTTATAGCTTTTGTTGCTCACAGATGTTAAAAGCTGAACCTAACTGGACTCACTAAGTAACAAGTACTAAGATTTAATAAGTCAAATTCCAGGTTCAAGGTTTGATAATGTACCGTGTGACTGTCCCAGTGCTGCCTGCGATGTGTCTGTATTTTGAAGTACATATGTATGAACAGCAGGACTTGTTTCTGTGTCTGTTGGGCTGCCAGGAGAGTTTGCTGATGGTGCCGGTGTGTATATGGTCTCTGTTATCCTCCATCTCACTGAACAGGAGAGGACTGTGGCTGTAATAGCCAGTGACTGATGTTCCTTCTTAATGGAAGTGTTGTAGCTCTCAGCCGGCTGTCAGCCGACACAATGACCCGTCAGTCTGGCTGACAGCTTGACTGACAAACCCACACTCATACTGGTACATACATTTTCACTGGCCCTCAGCAGGCTTTTCTTGACCACCACTATTACGAGGCAGGAAAAGCTGGAAAAGCTGGGATTCCATCTGCTCCAGTCCCTGGGGTGGAGGTATGGCTACAGGACAAAGAAACTGTAGAATAAAACAGTTTCATGTGTAAAGGTAAATGTGTTTCTGTGTAATGGTGGATAGAAAAATGCTTTACAGGAAATTATGAAACTGGATTGCTTTTATTTCTGTTTGTGTCTCCGGTTGTTTGAAAGACCATAATTTACACACCTGACTCAACTTGTGTGTGTTTGGTCGACAAGGCTCCTTAACTGATCTGTCAGGATTGTTTTCAACAGCTATATGTGGTCTTTAGATTTAATGACACATACAGAGTGCACTAATGTAGGTAAATTACATTAGCTATCCTCTTACTAAATGACATACTGACTCACAAGAGACTGTTGGTTTCTTCTTTTAATTTTATATTTCAAGCACTGAGAAATACAACTGAGAATCTTCACAGATATTGAGAAATATAGTATATAAGTATATAAGTTAGTAGACATGTCCTTAAGTTGTTTAGATATCTTTTTGGTCTTCAGATGAAAAGGTGTGTGTCTGGGAGGGGCTGGAGTGAGTTCACTTGGGAGAAGGTTTGAGCATTCAGTGGGGTAAAAAACTTAAAACAACCTTAGAATTCATGCATTTCCACATTAACATCCAAAATCAACATCCCCTTGATATTTTTGTGTTCCTCCTCTGCTTTTCTGATGTTTGAGCTTGTCTTTGCTCACAGTCATCCTTCATTTTTTAATGACCCTTATGTAAAAATTCAAATATGAGCCTATATACTATATGAATAAATGAGTAAAATAATAACAGATGCAGTTGCACCAGTTTAATCTGACTCTTGATTTGTGAATTTGTGATTTTTGAAAAATTTAAAATGACATTTTAAACATAGTACTACCTCATCATTAAAATTTGAAATAGACTTATTTTGTGTGCACAAACAAACTAAATGATAAGATATTTATTAGCAAAGAATAACAAAAACATCATGGTGGATCAGGATGGAGATCTAAAACAAGCAGTCATATTGGGAGTGCACATTTAGCAGTATTCTCGTTACTAACTGTAAGAATGACAGTGACCAGGATCATTTGAAAAAACTAAAGAGTATGTGAGATAACTAGTGAGAGAAATCAGGACCACTACTTGGTTTTCCATTAAGGGGCGTGATTTAGGATGGTTTGAAAGGATGCATCTGTCTCCAGGGAGCTCATTTCCTGGAGAGTGTTTTTGATTCTGCTGTATAGCATTATCGGTTAACCGTTTTTTATGCTGTCAGTCATTCATCCATTGCTGAATTCCTGTTCTACATTTTTCTGCAAATACCTAAACCTACACAATCTGGATAGAAACTGGAGGAAATTCTGAGACTCCGGTTCTGTCTTCTCTTACTTTCTAAGAGGCTTATCTGTTTTTTTGTTTCTAGCTCACTAGCAGTTTTCCCTTTATCTTTGAAAGTCCTTGTGTAACTGATATAGATTGATATGGAACCTCTTCTGCTGAGCGATGTGAATTAGCCCCAGTCAAGCAGCGTCTCCATTCATTAACTTAAGCCTGGGCAACTCTGGAACAAAGTGCCTCACTCCTCAAAAGTGCCGGCACACAATGCCTAATAAGTCTTCACGTGCTATTAGAAAGGCTTTGAAAGGCAGGCTGAAAAGTCTGACGCGCCCCCCTCCTTCCCGTTTACACTGAGTGCCGATTGTCATTTATTGAAAGCCGTAATGGGAAACAGGGCTGTGTGAGCCTCGGTGTGCCTTTGATAGCTGTGTGAAACATTAAAAGTGGGGAATTTATTAGGGTGCTTTTTAACTAATGAATCAGGGTCTAGGCGTCCCACACTTGCCACTGTGGTAAAAGCCTCCCTAATTTATCTGGATAAATAAGTTACAGAGTGTGTTGTGAGTGAGAGCAAGTCTCTCTTTAGTAGTACTGATCGACCTAACGTGCAGAAACATACACTGCTGCTACTCTGTCCACTTATGTCTAACAGCAGAATGGACACAGTATTTCAAATGTAGACGACAGCTTCTATCTCATCTCCATTGAATTACTAACTGAACTAATTGAGCTACTACTAATTAAACAACTAACTGTCAGGAATCCAATGTGCAGAGAGGAAGGATCAGGGGACACAGAAAGCTTGTTTAGCCACTTCTGGAGTGTTACTTAGTTATTGTGTGATTTTTTTTTTTATTTTTTATGTTGATAGCATAGTATTCACCTCATTCACCACCTCGCTCAGCCGTCCGTGTGATAATCTTTTTTTTTTTTTACAAAAATGAAAAAAAGAATATTGAAAAATCAAATTAATTTTTTATGAAAAGTTGTAAAAAATAGTATGATGTACTTACTGTTTCTTCTATTCAGTTGGTTGCAGTTTCTTAGCTTACGGAATTGGAACAAGCTGTGTCCTGCGCTGCTGTAGTTCATTCTTCATCTTCAGAGCTTCTCTTGTGCATTCTTGTAACGGATGATCGTTTGAGTTAATGTGGCCCTCCTGTCCGGTCAGCTTGAAAAGGTCTTGTTATTCTCCTCAGACCATTTTCACCCATGGAACTAGCTTTCTTTTTTTCCTGTACTCTTGAGACTGTCGTGCATGAAAATCTCAGGAGATCAGGAGTTTGTGAGATACTGGCAGCAGTAATCATAGTATTGTCAAGTCTCTTTGATCATATTCCTTCTTTTTTCTCCATCATAATGACCATTGTGTCTTTTATGCATTGCTTTGTTACCATATGATTATGTCATTGTCATGCATTAATAAGCAACACATGTATTGAATGAAGTGCACACTGAGGTTTTTTTTTTTTTTAAACCTTGATCCGAGTATTTTAATATTTGATATCTGCTGATACCAAATCTGATCCAATACTTATTTTATTACAGTGAGATTTCATTAAATATGTACAGTCCATGACACTTGAAATAGCTTAATTCACACCTTATTACAGCAGTAATTTAACCTTATCAGTCATTTAAGTCTATAATCTATTTATTGATATCAAATGAATGTCAGGGTAGAGGGTAGAATGAGACTACAGAAGTTGACATAATGAGCTCCATTCATCACTCATCACTGTGTACAGTGTCAGTTCACATTATATTGTTTAGAGGTGTTACAGAGTGGAGCATCTTCTCTCACAAACCGTCTTTGGCAGGTCGAGATGGACAATTACTTTTTTAGATTTCAGTAAGTGGGTCTGATTTTGATTGGCTTTATATTAGTGGACTGGTGCTGATACCGGTCCTTCAGATCTTCTCGGGACCAGACCAGTTTGAAAGAGAGGCCTGCTTCTGTAGCTGAAATGAATAAAGGCTGCTGTTTGTGAATATATGATGTTGGCACAGATGGATTGCTGTGATTACATATTATTTATCATTGTAAAATAACAATAATGACCATTATACCCCACTATTCTCACCTCCTTTTTGTCTGTCCTATCGACCACTCCAGTCAGAAGGTTTACGTGCCCAGACAGTGAGAAAATGCAGTTGGACATCTCAAATGAGGATCTGTTTTCTTTGAATTACTAGGCTTGATGCTGTTGTTATGCCAGTTTGTTCTGCCATCACCACCCTCTCTCAGCATCCTTTGATTCTCCTGGGTGTTGACAGCTTGCCCTCTCCTTTCCTGTGCAGCAAGCAGCCAGTGCATAAGCGCAGGCCTGCGAGGATCAGGTAAAACTGAACAGCCCTCCATCCATAATTAATCCACCTTGATTGCATTTCCTAATCCAGTTTTGATGTGGTTCCCCCACAGCACACACTTGGCTCTGTGTGTTTTCTTAGACTTACTAAGTAGAAACCGTGAGCTTTCAAGACTTCTTTAAAGGGTTCAAGACTTTTACAATCCTGCCTGATGGAATGGTAGTATTTTTAAGATCTGTTATTTGTGTAAGCATTGTGCTCCCTTCAGTCTGTAATCAAATTAGGTTTATTATGTTTTACTACATTTTGGACCTTGATCATAATTTAGTTTCACTCACTTCAATTAGTTGATTGTTGTTAGTTTTAAAAGAAAGAGAGTGTAAAAATAAAAGAAAGACATTCAGACTTTTAGTAATGGTTTATTTAATTTATTTAAGCAGCCTGAAAGTTTTAGTTGTGTTTTAGGTTTTACTCTGTGGAAATTTTCTGTTAGAGCAGATAGATAATACATTAAGAGAAAGACTCCCTTTCACAATGCTCAGTGTCTCAATTTAATAAATACTCCAGTCTTCAGAGGTGGTGGGTTTAGTCTGACTTTGGCAAACTTAACTTAACACATGTCTGTGAAGTTTCTCAGTGATCTAGGTCATGGTTATCCCAAAAAAGGTTATTCAGTGGCAACTGGTCTTGTTTTATTTTTTATTTTAACTTAACACAGTTACACTATATGTAGTAGAGAAATTCAGTTACTTTCAGTTAGTAAACAATAATACTGCATACTTATTAATTAGTCATATGGTGACCCAAGAATTATATTCAAATCTAAGTACTCATACATACTGTTATTGATGCATTTGCCAACTCAGTGATTTTCTTTTTTTTCTTAAAACTTTGGCAAAAGGTTTAAAGCCCATTTAGTGTGTGGTTAAACTAATACGTCTTAGTTATGCCATTTAAATATTTGGATTTACTTTGTTAGTGACACTTTAAATTGTACAGAAGGATACAAACTGATGCAAACTGAACTTTTGAAATTTAAGGAAGATCTATTGTATATTGATGTGATTGTAGCAGTAGTTTGACTTTCTCAACCTTTTTTTTTTTTAGTTTGGACTTTGTGAATACAGTAGTGATAAATGGACATGTGAGGACGTCTAGCAACATTTGGAACAGGTTCAGCTACTTCCTGTTGAGAACTATGTGTAATTAATTAATTCTGAAGTCCACTGAAGTTCTGTTTTACTGAATGACATCACTAATATGTGCATTTATAGATTTCTGAGAATGACAGCTTTCCAACAAATACCCATCAATAATAAACAAATAAATGCAATAATGTAATAACATAACGCAATAAAAAATCCTCGTAATCTTGAAAAATTAATTATTTTTCCATGAAACCTATTGTAATCAAAAATTGCAAAAGTTAAGTGAACTACTTGCTGACTTTCTTTGAGATACCAAACTTTATTAATTATGTTGTCCAATATAACTCAACTGTATAATATATATATTATCTAACATGAACTTAACTGGTCATTTTTATAGAAATCAATTTGTGTAAACCTGTATTTTCTAGCACTATTTACATCACATATACAGACCTGGAGTTTGAAAATGAATAATTAAAATCTCATTATGGTAAGAAGAACATCACAATAACACAGTCTGCGCTGTTCTGCGTTTGGGATCACGCGGCTTTCAATGCTTCTTCAGCAGGTGCTTATGGAGGAAGTGATGGATTACCTCACTCTTTGCTATCTCCATCCTACTCCCTTCTTTGTGCCCTCTCCCCCTCTTCTTCCTGCTTTTGCCGTTCTGTAGGGAAATGAAAGGGCCTCCTGTTTGCTGCATCCGCATCTCACTCTGTCAGACTCCACCATGCATCTGGTACACCGGGGTTGGTGCGCATGTGCGTGCTCAGTCTGTACGTGCATCCATAGGATTGGCTCTGTGTGTCTGTGTGTTTGTTAGTGTGTTTGCGGGGGTGTGTTTGGCCAGGTCATTTTGTACTCTGCATGCAGGCTTGGAGCAGGCTGATAAGCTGTTTGCAAAAACTGGCAATTAAAAGTTGATCAGGCTGTCAATTCAAATGGAATGAAATGGAACCAGAAAGTAATTAAAAGGATGGCATGAAAATGACAACAATTATATCTCTTAGCTTCCCATTACTGATGCACAGAGGAATTTAATTAGTTTAGCTCATATAGTGACTCATACAGTAAACCCACAATAACACAAAATAGCAGCCAACACACATACACACACACATAATAAAATAAAATGGTTGCTTCTTGTGTATACACATAAACCAGCTATCTCAGTTTCACTAATAAACCTACAGGGTTTAAAGGGAGGTCAATTGATATGGACAACACTGGTGTTTAGTTATTACTGTTGAATCATTAGTGCAATCTACCCGGCTCCAATTAGTGTGCTTTAAGTGGCTGGTGGATTGGTAGAATATTCCCAGTCCTCCCAGTTTGCCCATATGGCCGTAGGCTGTGTATTCGCTGTGTTAATGAGCCTGTCAGTTTCTGTCCCACTCAGCGTCGGCCCAAGAGGGAATGATGGGCATCTTCTTATGCACACAGTACTGCTGAGAATGCCTGCTTACACTTTATAGGCAGCATGCACAAGCTAACTCACTCAGTCTGTGTGTTTCTTTATTCAGAAATATTCTCTCAGTTTTCTCAAATACAGCCAGAGATCGCTCATCACCCGAGTATCTTCATAGTCCAGAAAATGTTGTGTAGAATGGCCGAGTCCTGCTGGAGCCAGCTGGGTTTTAGAGATTGGTTCTGCCCCAGACTCAAACAGCTGCTCTCATTAGAAACTTTATTTAACCCTGCTGCTGAAAGGTTGGCCACAGATGTGTGTGGGCCTATATTAGCCAGCTGGGCTCCGCTGAGTTTTCAATCCACTTTTTAAATGCTAGGGCCTTGCTTTATACATGGTAATGCGTTTGGTTGAATGTGGCCAGGATCATTCAGCTGTAATGATGGGACTCATTTGCAGTAAAGCAGCAAGTTGGTCATCATAAGTGGGCAATGTATTGGTGGGTTTTCGTGACTGGTTTCAGAGATGATGTCAAAGGCAGGTGCTAACTCCACCATCAACAATACCTATGAAAACCTAGTTTAACTTTAAAGTTAAAGTGCAATTTATCATTTTAAGATATAAGCTATAACTTGTAGCTTAGGTATAAGAGCATCAACCATGAAAAACAAAATAATATTCTCTCATGGCTCTCTGCTGATTGGTAAAAACCGAGACTCTGACCACTTGCATTTCTTGATCTGTCAGACTTTGTAGTAATAAGTGCACTAATGTCATTCACTTATAAAACAATTCACCAGCCTATATATAAAAACATAATAAGTTGGAATATACTCAGTATTGATTCTGCTGCTAAACTTACTGTAAATAAATTATTATGCAATTAAAAAGGATAAATGCAGCAAACTGTGTTTTTCTAGTCCAATATTCACCTGTATTTATCTTATAAATATTCAAACACATGCTGATGAATTTACTATTTTTATATGTTTAATAGAAACTGAAAATTGAGAGCCCCACTTACCTGCATCACGTAGAAAGAGCATTTCGGGAGATGAAAAGCTGTACTGAATTAGCACAGTTGTACCCTGATGTTCTCTGGCTGTTCTTGACAAGCAAGACTTCGTGAAAACAGGGTTTGTCCTATATGGTAACAGCTGCATCATAGCCACCATAGTACTGTATCTGCCTTCCCACAACACTGACATCACGCCCTCTAGACAAGTTTTGGCAGGCACAGCTGGATCTCCAATTGGAAGATGTGTGTGAATACATTAACATAACAATGAAGCCAGAGAGGTTTTTAAGGAGTGAATAAAAAGCACTGAAGATTTCCAAAGATCATTAAATGATGGCAACTTTCTATTTACAACATGTGTGCTTTACCTCAAGGTGAATACTGGGGCAAGCATACATTTGCATGAATTAGCATATTTAAGGAGTGTTAGGGACACTAGCGTTTCATTACAAACAGACAAAGTCGATAAATCAAAACGAAGACCAGCCTAGACCTGGCCTATGGGGAAATAATTGGGTAGACTGGAATCACCATCCCTATCCACAGAGAGTAGAAAGAGCCTGCAGTCATTATGAAGAGAAAGTGCTTCAATAACATTAATCTTTTACTTGTTTAGTCATGGATGAACTGGAATTAGTGACAGCAGTTAATGTGGAGTTGGTGATACAAATGTGATAGAAATGCATATTTGCCATTCAGAACTGCAAACTCGATTGTGTACGCACAGCAAGAAGCTGGGCAGATGCTATGTACAAATACATAATATAAGTAAAAGAGTTATTAATAACTACTTTAAAGTCATAGCCACTAAAAAATGCTGCACTCAGCCAAATAACAGCTGGTTCTCAGCTGGTTTCCAGCCACTCCCCTTCTCCTGTTGCCTGCTACACTGCAAACACCAACTAGAAATAAGCCAAATATTCTTACATAAAATCACATTTCCTTGTATTAACCAAAGATATCTGGTTATTGGTGTAAAAGCTAATTTTTCTTGGCTAGAATACCTAAAACTTGGATAAAAGGCTAGCCACTGAAAGACTAAAGTGGGTCTTAAAAAAATTTCCTCATTACAATCAGTAAAACTCATTTTTAAAGAGAGGTTCTTGAAATGAGAATTTAGTTTCTTATTGAGCAAACATTAAGAATTTATTTTAATTTAAGGTAAATAATTAGCAAAAATCTTTCAAATCTTCAAATTAGATAAACATTTCTTCTAACAGTATGTTGTAGTCTCCTGATTGGCCTGATTTTAAGAAAGAAGAAAGAAGGAGTTCCTCGAACTTGATCAGGAAATAGTGATGTTATTTTTATGAACGATTCAGTTCATTTGATAGATACGAAGGGATCAAAGTCTTTCTAAAGAGCCGTTCCTTTTAACTAATTTCACTATGCTGCAAATTCACTCATCTCAATTTAACTTGAACAGTGAGTTAGCCAGTCACAAGAGGAACAAGCTTCTAATTGTGATTTCTCCACTGCCGTCAGTGAACGCACCATTGATCCCTCCTGGTGGTCAAGCGAGCTAAACAGTGAACAAAGAGAGGGAGCAATGTTAGTGACAATAAAGGAATAAATTAGAAATATAGCTTCTGGTCTGTAAGGCGTGTGTGTGTGTTTGTTAAACCTGCGATCAAACAGACCTGAAACTGGATGTGTTTATAATGTAGCTAATAGACAGATCACAGATAATAATTTAGTTCTGCTAAACCAAGTCCACACTGCAAAGAATCTTTATTTTAATAGTAAGTTTAAGTTTGAATGGATAGGCCTACACATTCTGCCTTACTAGACCTGGAGCCACAAGAACCAGGTCTGATCCACACACTGTAATTCCCTTCCTGAGCAGGAAACAGTGTTTTATAAGTAGTATAGTACAGACTTTAAGCCGGAGTCAGTGGAAGATTTAGATATTTATCTGGGTAAACTTTTAACCTGTTTGTTCTGACCAAAACATACAGCTTGACATAAAAATCTCAAGCCGAGGCATCCATTTCACCCAGAACATACAGTATAAGCACAGTTGAGACCACTTGACAGTGCGACTGTGGTCCTATGTGAACAGCTCGCCCTCGCCTCTGTTATTATCTGTGCTTGTGTGAACTCTCATTGTTTTGACACTGGATGGTTGGGCCTAGGGTTAGATTGTTTTATGAAAT
>JAUBNQ010000008.1:22522635-22534202 GCA_032353495.1 Ctenopoma kingsleyae | reverse complement strand
CTCTTTTGGTGTTTGCTGTTTGCTGTTAATGTATTTTTGTTTGTTTTTAGGAGTATCCCCCGGCCCACATCCTCGCTCCCATTGGTTAGCCTGTGTTTATTTCTCAGTAGGTCTTCTTCATGAAACCTACCTAAAATTAAGTTTGTGTAAGTTGTTGAGACTGTCGATGTACTTCATTGTCAACTGCAAATCCATTACCCCCTCAATGGGGGTACATGTCCATTTGTCACTACTACTTTATTCAGACCACTAATGACAGTAGATGTGTTAGTGATGCTTCTCTGTGACTAGTCGCTTGGAAGCTCAATGGAGGTGATACCAAAAAAGAATTGGTGACCATCATGGTGCATTAGATAGCCTGTTATATTGTAGGAAAACTTTTACTTAACAATAAAAGCTATGAACAGCTCACAGCAGCTCTGACTCGGATGATCCTGCTGCTGTATAATAGTTTAGGTATGTAAAAAGCTAATTGAAAAGAGTCCAACAAGCTGTAGGAGAAATTATTGGTAAGCCTCATTAATCTTACATGTTAAAGACTCAGTATGCACAGTTAACTTAGCTGTTTCTAGCACTGCGCTCTTCTCGACAGAGTTCTGATTTCGTTCCTGTTGGAGCCACTCACGCAGCTTTGGAGTCACACCCCTAAGTGCTGTTTTACGTAGGCCTGGTGGAGCTTTTGTCTTAGCATTGATATTAGATGACCATCAACCACTCACATGCACGTGCATCCAGCTTTGGGCTGAGCATTTTCACACTTTCAGTATTCTGTCTGTAGCAAATGATGTGCAGTACAAGCAGTGGGGCTTGCTGGTAATCAGCAGACTTTAAGCAACACAAAACCTGCTAAGCTATCTGATGTATACATCAGTGCTTGTGCCAAACTGTTCATCCGAAGCCCCCAAGCCAAATTTTGCACCTAGCTGACACCACAGCCTCTCTTCATTCCTTCCGACTTAAGTGGACTCTAATAAAGTTGCTCTTTGATGCATTAATAACCTCTTCCTCCCTGCTGGGCTGCAGGGGCCAACTTCCGACCAGCACCTCACATATCCTCGCCTGACATGCACTCTTTAATTATTTCTTTCTATGAGTGTTGGAGCGAAACGAGAGGAAGAGGAAAGTGATGACATACTTCTAATGAATGCTTGAATAAATAATACTGCTGTCTAAGCTTAAGGCATCCAGAACAAGCCTTGGTGGGAGAAAGGTGGAACGAGGAAGCTGAGACAGGGCGAAATGATGGAGAAAAGGGGAAAAAATAGATATGGGGTAGAGACTACACCTGGAACTACAGTGACCTCTGTTGAATAAAAATTCACCACAGCCTGGTTAAATCATTAGTTTCTGAATTTTGCTGTTACTTGACTTTCTTATCAACGGTAGCCCCGCTAATTTTCCAGAGCTTAATTCATTTCTGTCCATCAGGATTACATGCTATCAAAGCATCACACTGTAAACCTGCAGATGTTTCAATCCAAAAGTTTATATTCACTTTAAGTCAACAGAAATCAGTAAACTGAAGGTGCAGTAGGAGCTGATTTTTCAAATACACCTTAATGTACTGCCTGCTTCTGTTTTTCAGCCGTGGACAAAGCAGTTATATCATTCTGTCACTCAGTGTTACAGGCCTCTAATACACCAGAAAGATCTTTTCATTATTATTATTATATTTGAAAACGTGAACAAAGGAAGCTCCTTATCGTTCTCAGCTGACATTTTTTGCATTTCCATCCATCATCCATGACATGCACATATGATATATTTTTTTTAATGTGTTTTTGTGATTGTGGACACAGTGTTCCTGAAGGAAGTGATTCATCTGTGCAGCAGCTGGATGTGTTTCAGTGTGTTTGCCCCTGTGTGTGAGTGCGTGTGGGGGGCACCAACTGTCCTTCACAGTGGCCATTTCTCTACTTATCAGAGGCAGTTTGAGATTGAGGGCCATCATCCATACTCTGTTGCCATAGTGAAGGCAGACGTAGGGCAGCCTGAGTGACAGCTGGTCCTACCACACGCATTTTCTCTTCCTTGATGCTTCTTGATGATCCACTTTCTGTGCAGTCACCTCACATGCAGAGACTCCCTGACACACACTGTAGCTGGTCACCTGTCTACATCTCATGTCAGCACACTGGGCAGATTATCTTCAGCTACAGAATTATTCAGTTCATGAATCTCACACACAAAGAGACAGCGTCCATTTCTATTTAATGACTATATTTTCTGACACTTTTCAGTATTCAGTTAATTACAGTTAGTTTCACACATGATATAGAATATACAATATAATAAAACATAGTACTGGTATAAATCAAATTAAATACATAACAAGATAATAAAATTAGAGGGTGAATGGATGGCTGGATGGATCAGGACAGAAGGCAGCCTTGAACAGCACTAACTGCTGTCAATGCACTGTAAAATAATGTTTTTTTACAATAGAAATATGTGACTTTGACCAAGACTATATTTTCTTTATTTTATGAGCATGTACCTATAAAATCATTTTACATTACATTTTTGTTTCTGTTTTTTTTAATAGTAATCTGCCTTCCAGCAGGGAGATCATCTAGATAAGCACTGCAGTATCACTGTATTTCAGGTTTTTTAATATTACTTGACAGTAATCTGCTATAAATATTGTTGCATCCTGGGAGACGTAGGCATTTTGGGAGGCCACTGGGTACTGTAGTGAAGGATGTATGGACATTAATCGACAGTTTGCCTCCTTTTCATGCCACATTCCTTAAGATAGGAGTTCATTTTTTGTTCCTTCATGTTTGTGGTTTTTAATTTCACATTTCATCTTGGATATTTATGCAGTTATTAGATACTGAGATGTTAATGTGGTTTGTTGCACCATTATTGTGCTTCTTCCTCTTTCAATACAAGATCATCTGTTTTGGTGTGATGCTCTGCCTGTACAGGTTGTAAAGTACTGTTAAAAACAGTGAAAAAACATTACTGAAGGTTTGAGTGTTTCCAGAAGCTCGTTGCATTTAGCCAAGGGCAAGAAGAATGGCTAAGCAAGATCCACTTTGTCAAGGCAATAACAGCATGCTTGAAGTTTGCCAAATGACATTTAAAGGACTTTGAGAACATGAAGAACAAGATCTTTTGGTCTGATGAAGCACTGAACAAACATTGAACCTTTTGTCCAGAACTCAAAGCAGTATGTCAGGTGAACGCCACCACTGCTCATCATTGGGCTTTTACTATCCTTACAGTGGAAATTGGTGATTTCATGTTTTGATTTCCAAAAGGCTGTTTTCACTTTGTCATCATGTGTTATTGATATTATGACGTTTACAGAAAGTAAAGCTGTATGAATGTGTAGTGAATCTACTGTATGTACTGCATAATATGCATGCTAAACATGTAGCCACGATGTGCTAACCCTGTTAATCCTTTCCTTCCCGTGGTTTGTTTGGTCAGATCGGGCAGCTGGTGTTCAAGGGAATGAAGCGTCTGAACAGGATCCAGTCTATGGTGTTTGAGACGGCCTACAACACCAATGAAAACCTTTTGATCTGTGCTCCAACTGGCGCCGGCAAGACCAACATCGCCATGCTGACTGTCCTTCATGAGATCCGCCAGCACCTGCAGCCAGGTGGTGTGATAAAGAAAGACGAATTCAAGGTCTGACACTGACACACACACAAACGTACAAACTAGTGAGATTATGGGGTCACCTATCACAGATAGTGTGGAAATTATGCAGTTTCTTCACATATTTCACTGGCTGTAGGAAGCCTTTTATCTGGTCTGACTGTAATGTCTGACTGTTTAGCTAAATACCTCAGAAAAAGATTGTGTTTGACAACTGTTTAATGTTTCCAGTGTTATTCACCAGACTCTCTCAACATGCTTCATCAAGATAATGCACCTTAAGCAGGGATTTTGATCTGATGTTACAAGCTTTGCATGCTGATGTTTTAATTTTTCTTGTGAGTTTAAAATGATCTGAATTAATCTACAACACTCATGCTGAACAGTAATGATAAGCAATGCTTTAGTTGCTATGTTATTATTATTTTGTCAGTTGGGTTTCATTGTCTGAATGTTGTTTCAGATGTTACTTTCCATATTTATGAACACTAGATTTTGAAAAATAATTTAAATGTAACAACAATTGGAAATTTCTTTCATTAATGAATGTACAACAAAAGTCAGAGTTTGGCAGCTTAGTCTTAAGATATTAGTACATGTCTTCAGAAATCCATAGTGTCAAATCCTGACACACACTTAGATAAATAACTCAAAAGGACAAAAGTCTTTGTTCTTATTTATGAAGATATACACACATATACACTCACACAGTAGCTTGTACTGTACACAGTTACGAGTGTTACACAAAGCCAACCACTGATGATAGTCACTTTTCATACATCACTACTAAACATGACCCATAGTAGTGACTGATATCATATTTCACAATAAATTGTGATTTGTGCTGGTTGCCAAGGAACAAATGATCCCACCTCTGTTTGCTCATTTATCACTTACAGTCCTTCTAGTCCATTGCTCCTGTACCCCCACTCCACCCCTCAACCTGCATCCCCAACCCTCTACATTCCCTGTCTTACCCCTCTCTGTTCTTCATCCTCTTTATTTTTATGGTCCTCTCTCCCTCTGTAGATCATATATGTGGCTCCAATGAAGGCTTTGGCAGCAGAGATGACTAATTACTTCAGTAAGCGATTGGAGCCACTGGGCATCGCTGTTAAAGAACTCACTGGAGACATGCAGCTAACCAAAGGAGAAATCCTACGAACACAGGTGTCACACATACAAACACACACACACATACATTTGTGGGAAAAATAGTTCAAATTAGGAGGACAAACGTTGCACTTGCATGTTGTCTAGCACCCCCAAGTGGGTGGAACTGAGACATATACTGGAGCCCATTTCAGCCAATCTTCAGTAAAGTCTGCCCAGTCACAAGTGTAACTTAATTACATGTATAATTTAACTGTAGCAATGAACTTACAGTTGCTTTCAAATAGAGAACAAATTGTGTCAATTATCGTGTCCTCCATGTCCCCACCTTTTTAATATAATAAATGATGGGCTATTTGTGAGCTGTCTTGAGTAGAAACCAATGGGTTTGCATGCTGTACAGGCATTTCTGTGTTGAATTGTCTGTGATCTCAATTTACATATTTATGTCTTTATTAGGATATTGTTGGTTTCTCAGGTTTCCTCTGTGCTGTTCTGTGACAGGGTTTCCAGGTTGGCACAGCTAGCATTGCAACTCAACCAGCTGCTAATTATAAGCCAGGGACTCTTTCATTTTAATGATAATTACTCAGTGTCTCACATCCAGGGTCAAAGGTTTGTCAGAAATTTAGAGAAGCTCTTTATTGCTGTTTTTGTGTCTGCTGTTGATATATAATTAGAGTATCTATATAGAGTTGCACTGTCAGGCAAACAAGCTGGCGCAATACAGTTTCTTTATCTCCATGTATTTTGCCATAATCCTTCTTATTATTGTGTCCTATGTTTCGTTTTCTAAACAGATGTGTTCCCTAACCCTCTGTACACATAATAATGTAGAGATTATGCTGTTTAATTGGTTATTTAATTATAGGATGAATAAGTCAGTTGGCATTATTGACTTTCAGTGCAGTGTAAAATCTTTTTAAGTTGTTTGCAAATTTACGAAAAATGAAAATCAAAAAACATACCAACCATTTGATATGAGCCATGAAGTCAATGGAACTCTCTGTAGAGTTCTGCCATAAATGTGGCAGGCCATACTGTAGAACAGTCTAAAAATTCTGTGGTCTGATAACAGAAATGAAAGCACTCTGTAAGAAGGTAATGCACATCACCTGGCTAATACCTTTCCTAAGGTGCAATGGTGACAGCTTTATGTTACATACAGTATGACTTTAGAAAACACTGGTCTGTATTGAGGGGAGAATGAATACAACCAAAAGTCCCTGATGATGACCAAAAGACTCCAGCACCGGTTGACAGAGCTTCAGCATACAAGAAATTCTTCACTCTAATTGAGGATTCAAACTATTAGTGTCTGCAAGCAATTTTGTAGTATCAGTAATTCCACATTAGGTTATGTTGACATGTTGTAGAATATTACATATTACATTTTCAAATAGTCTGTAGATTTTGCCTCATAATAGTATGACTGGTCTGTAACTACTGTGTACAGTCAGATATGAGAACAGAAGAAAGAAAAATGGCTTTGGGTTGGGTCAGATGTCAGACAGTTGCTCATAAGGCAAGGTAGCAGCAGTTACTAATTATGTGGTTTTATTAAAACCCCAAGATGGTTTTATTGAAAGTAACTTCAGGATATGCACTAGCTTGCTAGGAGGCTAAAGTACATCCTGTCATAGTCTTGTTCTACATCTAGAGGTTTATACCAACTGAAAACACAGTGCCCCTACAGTTTCAGAGAGCACACTGGACTCCATCTGTGGTGTTGAGCGTGTGATGTCTGACCCAACCCTAATCTGACTCCACCCAGTTCTGAATTCCGCAGACAGGGATAGTGATATGTTTAGGGAGTTTTGGGTAAATACTAGCCCAACATCATGGGAAAGAGATTGCATTATTTACCTGAGGAAAATAGATGATGTAGATCAGATTTCTCTTCAAACATGTGTTGTTTAGTTTTTGTTATTGTGAATATAGTCAGGAAAGCCATAGAACTGGCTGCCTTCGATTGGATGCATCTGCAAAAGACTCAAACCATGGTTCTGGTGATTCTTACTCAGACCAATAAGAGTTGACCAATATCTGCAAACTGGGCTTTTCACAATGAGACAGGATGTCAAAAAGATTTGAATGGGCAGTATAAAGAAAATGATCAGTTTATGAACAACATAAGTAAGTACACTAAGTACAGAAATAGGTGCAATATGACTGTAGGTTACAGGTTATACTGTGGTTCCAGTATAATGTACAGTATAGTAGTACAGTACAGTTTTTATTAGAAAGTTGTACTGTATAAGTTTTTGAGTTGGAAATGGTTGTAACCAAATTAGTTCAATAAGAAAAGATTTAATGTATAAGAACAATTTATTGAGTGAACACAACAAGAGCTTAACAAAGCTCTAAGCTCAGGTGTTCATGAGTCACAAAATCCAAATCTGAGTCATGTTCTCAGTTTTTGAATTGGAGCCCAAGGTCTGATGTCTCTAGAGTAGAAGTATGAGTCAAGTCTCAAGTTAAAGCTTAAAATAAAGTCCAAGACTCAAGTCTGTTTTGAAGAGCCTTTCTTCAATTCCCAAATAAATACTATAGTACATGTAAATGACATTTATGTACAGTGTCCAGTGCAGTTTCATGTCTGCGGTTTATTAAGACAAATTCTATACCTCTTTAATAGAGTTGCCTCTTTGAAAAGCACTTAAAGTGATGGGAATACGTTTGTCAGTTATGTTCAATTTGCCACTCGGTGAAATGTTTTATTTCAGTAGATTGTTCAAGCACCAGGCAGCTGATGTGCGGCATGAACACATATTTAGTGAGAGCACCTGGCTCCGCCGGTGGAGGCTGGTGGATCCAGCTTGAAAGACGGAGCTATGAAACTGAGAAGGTTGGGAAAACATATCAGTTAAATCCAAAAGAGTTGGATTTGAGAGGTAGCACAGCTTAGAGGTAAAGTTTCTAAGCCTTATGGGACTTATGAGTACATAAAAGGAAAGGTTTTGTGTCTGTGTGTGTGTGTGCGTGTGTGTGTGTGCGTGTGTGTGTGTGTGTTGGGGTTATGAAATGAGGCCAATTCCAGCTAATCTGAAGGTGTATTAAAGTTGCATTTCTATCAGACCATGTGAAAAGATTTCACAAAGAGAATGATTAGTCAGATTCATTGCAGCTCTGCCACTATCTATCTTGCACTTTGCCTTGTTCACTTTTTCTCTCTCATCCCACCCTTTTGAAATGTAGCGTCAGTACATTTTCATTGAACGAAAGGGGCTGTCCACACTGAACAGGCCAGAGCGATACAACGCAATCTAACCTTTGGCGTCTTTTGTCTCTCTTCAAAGTTTTCCCATCTTCTTCTATTGTAGCCTCTTGATAGTCGACTGGCGGTTTAACATGTATGATAAAGGGATAGCCCTGTTAAACTTTAGCAATGCTAAACTCTCAAAAATTCCATATGTCTTTGCAATGACAAGGTAACTAATTACTTTTATCTCACGTTAAAATTTTGTTTTTCAGAAACCCAGACCAAACAGCAGGGTAGTTTGCTCAGCAATAGAGATAAAAAAAAACATAATAAACTATAGACATGCTATACATTTATTAACCTCAATATTACATTAACTTGTATTATTATTTTTCCTCCTCTTTATACTAAGCATCCTCTACTGAACAGAAGAAAATAAGTGCTCTTGTTGTATTTACATTTTTCTCATTTTTAGCTAATTGTTAAGTGGTATTCTCAAGAGGTCTCAGCAAAAGCACATACACACACACAGTTGTAGACAGTGCAGGAAGAGCAGTTGTTACATTAGCTTCAGCTAATGGGATCCGGATAAATAAAGAAATAAATATACACCGAAAAGGTTTTCATTACGATTTGCTCCGACAAGCCGTTAGTTATTCGCATATCGCAATCCAGGAAACGTCTTTCTTTAGCCTCCCCACTCCATCTTTCTCCCACCTACCTTTTCCTCCCACATGCTCCTCTCTCCATGGCTGCGATAGTTACTATGGAAACAGAAATGGTATGGAGGGATGCTGCCATGCAGATGCCAGTGTGCGGGTGGGTGGCATCCTGGGACATCTAGGACCTTTTCCTTCTCTGTCCAATGAGGAAATATCAGTTAATGACATCCACGAAGGAACTGCCTCACAGCCCGATAATGTTGCTGTAAAAGGAGGACAAGAGGAGTGTATCAAAATTTCTTGGTAAAGTCACGTCAAATGAAGAGTAATTGAAATGGCTGCTGATGCGGTTCAGCCAATTTCTGCGTCATAAAAACATTAAAAAACACCAAAGAACAAAACAATTGGCAACAGAAAGTATAAAGGCAAAGCCCACATAGGCAACTCAAAGACAGTTATTACATGTCATTACTGAAATGTCAGCCTGTGCTGTGTCATGCACTTACTGTAAAGATCCAGAATCTTTTTTCACATGATTACTTTTTCAGACAGACACACGGAAACATGAGTAATTAGTAGTCAAGAGCTGAACGGCAGAGACGTCTGTCGTGGTCTGTGTTGTGCCTGGCTGCACATATCCGTGACAGTCTACCACTGAGAAAACAAACTCATCACTCCCACTACACTCATTAAATCGACAAAAGTTCAACTTAAAGGGAAATGTTGCCATCTATGCAAATTTCCAGTGTTACTTTTATGTTGCAGAAGCAATCAAGTGTGAAATATCACAACACAGTTTCTGTGATAAGTAAATCATTTATACTCATAAATGTCTTTATTTTTTGCTGTAAACTAGTAATTATACAGTGTTTATGGGACTCAAAGAAGTACTGCGTGTGTACTACACATGTGCAAGTGTAGTACACTTTGGTTTTTTATTGCGTGCAAGGTCAATTTTCAGGGAGTGAGACATTCATCTAAAATCAAGGACGGCATATATGCAGTACAATAAAATACAGTGATCAGCCACATTGAAACTGCTGACAAGTGAATAACATTGATTATCTTTTTACAGTGGCACTTGTCAAGGCTTGGGGTTTATTAGGCAGCAAGTGAACAGTGATGTATTGAAGTTGATGTGTTGAAAGCAGGAAAAATAAGCAAGTGTAAGGATCTGAGCAGCTTTGACAAAGAGCATATCATGATGGTTAGATGAGTGGCTCAGAGCTTTGGCAGAATGACAGGTTTTGTGGGTATCTACCAAAAATGATCCAAGGATGGAACCAGGAACAGGGTCATTATGTAGAAGCCTTGTCCACTTTGAGACCAGACTGTGCTAGTCTTTGAAGAGACACAGTTAAGATGGGATACATGCAAGAATGTCAGACATGTCACAGTATGTCTACTGTATATGACCAAAATCCCCCAGCACCTTGTCTGGACACTCAGAGGAAGGACATTTAGACGTCCTTACTCCCTGCTTAGGCTTTAAATGAGACTGTTGCCAACACATTTTCTTCCATTTTGTTAAGAACTTAGTAGAAAACCTGTGGTTCTGTGTCACAAGGGTACCAATGCCAACGTGATGTTCAGGCTGTTGTGATCAGAGGATATTTGCTATTTAATATTTTACAGGAAAACATTGTTTCACTGTAACACACCATACCAGTGACTTTTTAAGCCTTTAGCTGCGATTCATTCCTCAAGTGGTTGCAAGCGGAGACTTTCAAATTTTACTGTTGGTGTATTCAAGAACAAATTAACTTCCAAAGTGTGAGAGCAGCATTTGTAATTGAATAAACTACCAAATATGCTATTCTTTTCATGAGGACATGATGTTCTGACAACATAGTTTGTCAAATTTGTGTATTTGTGAAGCAATTAAGAAAGCACTTTGGCTTGTGCTCCATTTGCCAGAGCCTCCATTTAGATTAACCAGTAGTTCCAATTAGGAACAAACGCCTCCTTTTCTGTGAGCACGCCACTCTCTAATGGTCGGATAGATTGATTTAAATGCAAACTAGAGAGCATTTATTGAACTGCTTTTACAGAGAGACAGGTTGCCAAACAGTTCAAACACTGTTTTATGCACTGTAGTACTTATTTATAAAAAAGACAAAATAAAAATGCAGTTATTTCCACTAAGCAACAGACAAAGAAGCTATCTATTGACATTTTGTAGCAGTGAGATGCACTGCTATGGATGCAATTGATTATGACACTGACACACATGACATAAAGTCCATAAACACCGTAAAACTAATGTAACTTGGCACTTTGGATGTGAGTAGTGTTCTCTGTGGTATTATGACCCTGTGATTTAGGTGCTTCTGTCTGTATTGTAATGAGCTGAGCTATGGGCAATTGAGACTTGATGAACCATGAATCTGGCATAGTGTTCTGTAGGGATGTGCTGTTTTACAGTGTGTGCTATTCATTCACATAAGCAGGAAATTGCTGATTATGTTTTCATCAGCAATAATTTATAATATAATCTCAGTATTTTGGAGAAAATCATATAGAATTTAGGGATTGTATACATGAAGGTCCATGATGTGGAGAGGTTCTGTCAACACCTCAGGAGCAGCAGAGCAGAAACATTATATTTAGACTCGTGTTTATTGTTATTTCTACACATGCATGACATGCATAGAGGGGACACTTGTTTCTCATAGACTCGCATAAAACATACAGCAGACATTAAGAGTCGTAACTAGTACAAACGATTTTCAATTTCTTGGTGTTCTGCATAAATTATTCTGCTATTCATTCTGCTGTGATTTGATTTAGTTACAACTAAAGCACAGCATATATTGGCTGATAAAACAAGATGTTTCATGTCTTTATTGAACACACCCATTATACAAAAAAATGATGGTAGAAAAAGTAAATAACCCCAAGTAGGGCTGGACAATAATTCAATATCAATATATATCACGATAGAATTTTTTTCAATAACGGTGATACCATTTTGAAAC
>JAUBNQ010000008.1:22409619-22432545 GCA_032353495.1 Ctenopoma kingsleyae | reverse complement strand
TACAGAAAATATGTTATACAACTGTTTTTAAGCTAACAAACTGATCATCCAGTCTCACGTTAATCAGCTGGTAAACTCTGAGTGAATGAGAGATAATAGAATTTAAAAGTACTGCTCTATGAACAGAAGTTCAATAATATTTGGTCTGTATCTTAAATAAATACAGCATTATTCACTTTACACAGTAGCAGTTCAATATTTCTTGTATCTTAAATATTAATTTGTGCGCATGCGTCAACCGGCATGCAGTCTTCTTAGTTGCTCCCATCTTTTCTCATACTTTTTAACTTTTTTTTCTTTGTTTTTCTTTTTTCTTTTATTCGTGCTTGATTTGTACTCTGTCTTTAGCTTGTGCCCTCTCAATCGAGTGGGTTGAGAGAGTTTTTATCACTGTTATTGCCATGGAAATGTCACACACACGAAGCGCACGTCGCAAAATCTGTCAAAAAATAGTTTTTTAAACACAGTTGTTAATTTGCCTGCTGTCATTAAAAGAAACACATGAACGTCATGATTCCTTTAAGTGTTTATGTTTGTGTGGGCTTTTTGATGCTAATCCAAAGCCAGTACTCATCAATGTCCCGCCCTCCTGTGACCCATCGTTTGTCTGTATGTGTATTCAGAGCCAGTGAGCAACGGACTTTCATCATCATCATATTAATAATAATACTAAAAATGCGTTAACGCGCGATAAAATAATTATTGGCGTTAATGAATTGAGGCGTTAACGATAATAATGTGTTAATCTATACATAGATTAATAATAATTCACATGGGTGTGACAGCAATCATTTTTACAATAACTGTCTTCATCTCCTTTTGTAAAATCCTGCCTGAACACACTGAAGACTTTACAAAACAAATCATTACATATGGTTCTTCTTTTCACAGCTTTAGAGTTTGTGCAGTTTTTATGTTGGAATCAGTTAGAATGTTTCTGCTGTTACACTGTGTAATTAAAGTAAAAAAAAAGGAGTAGAAATAATGACATCACAGCCTACCATTGGCCCATTGTGGTTTGGCCGAGGTTGTGAATATTATGAAACTATATTCCAAGAAATATTGTCAACCTGGCAACTTTTGTAAAAAATACATTTTTGTTCACTTTCATATTGTGCGTTGTTGTTTCCTGTTGAATTCTAGCAGTGTGTACAGCAATAATGTTTCATGTGAAAGCTGGAATATTTGGGACTGGAGGGTGTATTTCTTTAGAATGGCAAATTGCTCGGTTGTAAGTCAATCAAGGTTCTCAGCAGAGTCTTACCAGATGTGAGAGCAGCTGTTGTTTTCCTGCACTGACACACTGAGCTAGAAAGAAACAGAGGCTGGAGTGAACTGAGATACTACACAGAAGATGCTGGGCTGGGAGGACAAGACACTATGACACACATTTTCATCTACACTTCCAAGACCAGTTTTCATTGTTTTCAGACACTGTAGCCTTTCAAATTAAAAGTCTGTGATTTTATTTTAAAAGTATCAGTATCAGCATTTAGCAAAGAGGTCTCAGCAACTGATTTTCCCACACTGAACCTTAAGGCTGCAATGTACTTAAACTAAATTAGAATTAAAACTAAACTTGCACAGGCAGAACAAGTGAAACTACACCAGGCAGGATCCAGAACATGTTAGAGGGATTATGTAAATCTTCTTGCCTGGGAAGATCTTGACATTCCCCCAGGAGGAGGTGAAAAACATGTTCAGCGGCACAAAATAGTCGCATCAAATATTTATTTAATATTTATTTCATCTACTATACGTTATTAACCCCGCCCCCCAGGCTTAATGTTACCTAAATAATAGAAACACTCACTAAACCTTTCCCTCATTAAAGTGCAGCAGTGAAACACACACACACAGTTAAACGTTAAACTGCCGTCAGCCCACTGTGACAGCCTGTTCCCCGAAAACACCACTCGACACAGTCATTAGGAGACGTTTGACTGGTTAGTTAAGCATTGTTGTGAACAGGAACTATGGGTGTTAATGGACTTTAAAATAACAGTTTGAATGTGTGCCTTAGTAATTACAGCCTGAGCATGATTCTGTCAAACATTGTTGTGGATTGTTCCTCTGATCTCATCACACCACACAAGGAACTGTAAGGAGGTAGAAACATGGATAAAGCAGCCCAGCACTGCAGTGAAGCTACCATTGCCGTGTATTGACAACATGTGTGAGCATCATTCTTTGGTGGATTGTCATGTCCAGGTCCAACGCGCAGACACCATCATTCCTATTCCTATCAAATAGTGACCCCAAAGGACGCACAAAGCATCACTATTTGACCTTGATGTGTCTCAGCATAAGTCAGCTCAGAGTTCAGGGGTGTCGTATCTACTTTCTGGAACCATAAACGAATTCTAACGTTCATTTATTTATGACCAGACTGCTCTCGCTCATATAGCGGAAAATAATGTTGCTTTGTCAAGTCCATTAGTGTCTCAAGTTGATGTTAAAGAGAACAGTACTAAGCGAGCAGTGATGCAGTATAGTGAGTATAGAGCACAGGGTGGTTGAATGGCTCAAAGGACTTTTTGAACAGGACACAAATGTTCGAGTCCAGTGTGAGAGGTTGTGTATGTCACTGCTTTTGTCAGATTATGATGGTACTGACTAGATGACAGAAAGATCCAAATCATATATTTTCTCCTTGTACAAATATGATGTATCTGTGGGTTTGCTTTTACTGTAGTATGAGTGTAATTCTGTCGCATTATTAATATGTTTTAATGGTACAATAATGATGTAGATTATTAAACCTCCTTCATTAGTTAAAAGAAAATAACAGGTTAATGAGTGGACAGTGTGCTCAGTAGCAGTAAACATGTCTGTCCCGGCTGCTGTGCAGGTTACACATGGACTCCCTGCCCAGGCAGATTTATGTGTGCTCTGACAGCACGAGCTTCCACCTGCACAAACACTGTCCCTGCCTGCTGCTCATTGTGTTAACAAGGCCTGCAGCAGCTCCCTGAACGCAACCTCTCCACGACCTGCGAGACTCCCAAACTACACACCACAGGGAGCATCTCTCTCTCACGCTCTCTCTCTTTCTTTCTCTCACACACCCAGACACACACAAAGTCTGCTTTAGTAGCGTTTCTCCGAGGTAACAGAAAAATCAGTTCAGAGCAGGATGAATCCGCCAACACTGAGTTCCCAGTCCAGTTGTTGCATGTTAATAGTGAGCACATAATGCAGTAAAGCAGATGTTGTAAACTGTCATATAGAGTCTGCAGGGTTTCATTCAGCCAGCAAAACACAGCGTCAATGAACTGTTGATGAGGTGGTGATATCTGAATATATCTGCAGGAGTAGAAGTAAAAGCACAAGTACTTGTCTAAGAAATATTCCAGTACACATAGAAGTAACGCTTCAAATTCAAGCTGAAGTGTTTTTGCTCTGTCTCTAAGAATCTGTACTTAAATGTGTAAAATATGAAATATTTAGTGGCATCTAGAAAGGCTGCAGATTGCAACCTTCTGAGCAGCCCTCATACCCCACAGCCCTGTTTCCAAGCCCGAGTGAGCCTACGGTGTCTGTGATGTGTCATGTCATCTTCTACGACTGCATCAACTAATATGTCAAGTGACGATGTTACTTTAGAGAGTAAGCAAGCCCTGTGATAGACTGGTGCATGGTGTACCCTGCCTTTTGCCCATTGACAGCTGGGATTGTCTCCAGCATCCCCGTGTTGAGTCTTGCTCACAATTATGTCAATTAGAAACAATTACATAAAATATTATTATGGTTCTAGATTTCTTGATACAGGCAGTGCCATCTCTGAAGTTACAGCCTGTATTTGCTCATTGTGCTCGTGCTCCTTCGTGCTGTAAAAAGTGACCCTTGCCGGATGCTTGCAGGGGTCCTGGAGGTGTTAAAAAGGTCATGGAGCGGAGCTGGCCCCTGACACGGGACAGTGGGTCGCCTGTCTGCATTACTGGAACTGTGGAGGGGTTAGGAGCCGGGAGTCATTTAGATTGACCCATAAACACACACACACACACACACACACACACACACACACACACACACACACACACACACACACACACACATATATATGCAAGTGTATGCTCATACACCTGTTGCATTTTAAAATAACAAACATAACCACATACTCATGAATGAATAGTAGATGGGATAGTCCTAACAGTGTGGGCGAGAGCTGGTGAGCATGATGTTGGTATGTTCAAGAAATGTAAGAAACTTTAAAAGTAAGTGAAGAAATAAATAAAAAAAATCAGACACTCACACTCCATTAGTCTTTGCCCTCTACGCTTGTATGGCATAAATGACCAGACAGCTGTGTGTGTGTGTGTGTGTGTGTGTGTGTGTGTGTGTGTGAAGCCCTGCTTCTCCGTGCTCCTTTTCTGGGTGATGAACTTGACAAATTCTTGGCCGTGGACAGAGACATCACTCTGCTGTTGACACCCCACTTATCTGCCACTGGAGAAATATGTGAACGGTCCACCATGGCGTCGTCTGCCCTTCAACAATCAACAGCAGTTCTCACACTCTTATAACCGTCCTGTCACTCACAGAGTCAGGTGCTAATATCTTCCAGAGTGGAGTCAGTCAGTAAAGTCAGTGGAGAAGACACGCCACATGTCATATTTAAGGACATGATGCATTAAGATGTACAGTAGGTAGCATTTTTGTGTTGAAGTTGGTGATGTTAATTTTAACTACATCTAACATTATGTGCTGGTAGGTAGCTTAATCTGTAATATACAATACTTTTATAGAAAGTAGCTAAATACATTATTTCTCTTTAAAATCTGGGGATGTGAAAATGCATCAAAAGATACTGAGGTCTAAGTACAAGTTATCAATTGACCCCTTATAAAAATCTAAAAGATATTTTTTTAAAAACGGAAAAACAACTTGTTCATAATCAGAAGAAACAAACTCTTCACAATACTACATTCATATAACATAAGCAAATAACAAAGCCTTTACAGCTTTCAATTTTTTCTATACTGTGTATCATACGATACGTGAAAGCAGTAGCTAGAAGTCCAAATCCAAATCCAGCTAGTGATATCCTTTTAAATTCAAAGACATCTCCAGTCAAAAAATAAAACATTTTAAACTAAATCTCATCATATTACTTGTACTTGTTGCTATTTGTTCACATCAGTGTCATTTATGATCTGACCCGACTGTATTGAACGCATTCCTCTCCCGGATCAGGTGGAGAAAGGAAGCACCAATTTAGCACCTAAGTGTCTATTCTAGGCCTGTTGATGATTGCATTTCTCCTACATGGTCAGACTCTAAACCATCTGTCAATGTGTCAATGCTGTGTTTACGTGCAAGAAGCATCTTCCAAATTGACATTTTGGTTTTACAATAAATACCACTACATAAAAGTAAGGGCACGTTGTGACGTACAGAATTTAGTCAAGTCCAGAGCTCAGCCAGGAACGTCCTGACCAAGCAGGGTCATATATAGATGTTTAACTAGCGCTAGACTTTGCTGAGGGCTGACATTTGGCTGCACATACTGTATCTAATTTCTACATTAACACCTCCTTGTAAAAAATATAAAGAGGGATTAAAAGCAGAGACATTGTCTGTTTTTTATTTGAAAGATGGTACCTGCAGTGCAAATTGCTCACATTTTGTTAGATTTAATAATAACTGATACTTTATTGATCCCATTGGGGAAATTGTTGTTCGTACAGCTGCTAGATCTGTGTCAGTGCTACTATGGAGTATCGGTGTCTTCTCCAAGGACACGAAGACATGTAGCCTTGTGAGACTGGGAGTCGAACCGCTGACGCTTGGGTTTGAAGACAACTGCTCTACACACTGAGCTATCATGCCGCCCTTTTTAGTTAGATTACCTGCAATGAACTGAATTTACACGTTACCTTTTTCATTACATGGTGTATCTGTACAATACACACCAGTACATACTGGTAACAAGGATTTGGAGTCTAAGGGGCTAACCACATAGGAACCTGAAAACAGTTTGTTTCAGAACCAGGTGTATTCAGCTATTACAGGATCAGATTCACCTCTAAGGAGAAGGAGATGATCAATTTTATAATTTTATTTCATGATTAACATACAGGCAACTTCCCATCATTAGTGGGGTACAGTCCACAAACCCATGTATTGTTTGTTTGATTTCCGGTTCCTCCTCGCCACTTGTTGTGTCTCTGGACAATACACCGAACTCCTGAGAAGTAACGGCTTCAGGTACATGCAGCTGTCCGACAACAGTTTCCTCATGGGGATCAGTGAAATATACTGTATTTTAAAAATTATTTCAGGAAATCAACTCTAGTATATTATCATACAGCCTACACATACAGTATTATATTTACAAGGAACAATCATCACTTTAAATTACTGCCTGTACTTAGGTAACACATACCTTGTAATATTAGGATAGAGACCTCTAGGTAGAAAGCAGAGGTGTATGAAGTACACAAATTCAATACTAAAAGTAAGTAGTAGTAAGTAGTAAAAGTACTAGTAACAGTAAGTATTTGCCTAGAAAAATACTCCACTACAAGTAGAGGTACCCTTTAATTTTTCTACTCAAGTAAAAGTACTAAAGTACATGCACAAAATCTTACTTAAAGTACAAAAGTAAAAGTACTAAGAAAAAAATGTATTTTAACAATATAGAATTTGATGCTGGTGAAAAATGTAGAAGTTTAGTCCAGATTTGTTCAACAAATTCTCAAAGGTGAAAATAATGGTAAAATGTGTTGATACCTACAGACTGTGGAACAGAAACAGAGGTTGGTGAAGGTGGAGCTGATTTTAACACCTTATATAGTGACAGGACGTTAATCCATATATGACACATCAGCCTTTTACATAAGGATTTTATAAGAATCTAATCCTGCAAAAAGTAACTAGTAACTAATGATATTAAAATAAGCGTAGTGGAGTAAAAATAAAGGTCACATAAAATGGAACTACTCTAGTAAAGTACAAGTAGCTCTAAACTGTACTCAAGTACAGTACTTGAGTAAATGTACATAGTTACTTACCACCTCTGGTAGAGAGTACTTCCAGGATAAATCATTTTTGTAAATGTTCAGGTTGTTAAACTAAGTTAATGTTACTCAGTCAAACAGAGTGAGAGAATATTCTATGAGTGATTTATTCATAGAAACATCAAGACTCAGTTACAGGAAAACAGATCCTTATGTAGGGTCTCTCCATCAGCCTGTCTCTCAAGTTGTCACCAGAAACATGACGAGTACGTTGTTGTTCAATATGATGTGTACTTCAGCTTCAATCACGCTATGTACCGTTCTGCATAATGCCGGTAAACCATGTTGTGTTGTTTCAGGCTGCTTAGATGTGAAGTTTAAAATCTGGAGATATTAAAATCATAGTCCTCATTAAACCCAGTTATTTATGTTCATCTAAGCCCCTCACACAGCAACTCCGTCCAGTCAGATCAAGTCTCCCTGGTGGTGCGGTGGTCGTGAATTGCCGTCTAAATAACAGCAGCTGTGAGAGCCTGTCGAGTCGGGCTGACTGATATTATGGCTAAGGATGTTCTCGGATCACAATAAAACTGTCACAGACATTTTATCATCTGCATTCCACACTCAGGACATATCCACACATCTTAAATATCCATGAGACGAGCAGCAAGATGGACACGTTCTCATTTTGCCAGCTTGCATACCGTGCACCCTCTCGCACATGCTTCACTCCTCTCTAGACTTTATTATCTTTATTAATGGCAAGAACTCCAGCCTTAAATCAAATCCTGGCCAAAGTGTTCTTATTGCAAGAGCACCGATGGGACACGTCATGACAAACTGGCCTGATTGGTTTAATGTCTGGTATTTAGTGCCACCAATCTCTGTTTACACGTGGTTTTAAAATGCGTCTTGGGCGATCGGATCTCAAGTGGACAGCTCACAGATCACCGTTCACACCTGTTCTTTTACATGCGTCTCCAACATGCCCAGCAGATCGCTTGTGTTCAGATCTGTTTTCCTGTAATGTGCTTGCTGGGATCTGTCAGGACTCATTAGCTTTCTGAAACTCATAAGCAATTGAAGATGTACAGTATGTGGTCAAATGCATCCCACTCACCCCAGCAAGCGGTTTGAGTGATCAGATAATTAACTGGAGGAACTGTTCCTCATATCCAGCAATTGCTGGGCGGCATGATAGCTCAGTGGGTAGAGCAGCCGTCTTCCAACCCAAAGGTCAGTGATTCCATTCTCAGTCCCCCCCGAAGCTACATGTCAAGGTGTCCTTGGACAAGACACTGAAACCCCATAGTAGCACTGACACAGATCTAGAGATCTGTCAGATCTGTCCAAACAACAATTTCCCCAAGCGGATCAATAAAGTATCAATTATTATTATCCACAGCATCTTTCAAGCCAATTGGAAGAGCCATTCTGCAGAACCCCAGTTCATGACCAGCAACAAAATGTTTTTCAATGAACACCATCAATGATATCTGCACATGGGTACAGTGATATTTCTAATGTAAGGAAAGGTCAAAGTGAAGTATTATTAGTGTTGGAGAAGTTGCTCGTCAAAAATAATGTTACCTTTACTTGCTCCTGAGCTTAGGCTAGATATAACTCTTCTCTTTATGACTTGCCTGAATCAACTTGGTCAGAATGTTTCTGAAAGCTGTTTTTTTTTTCAACTCTGTCTCCTAAAAATTACGTTCATATATGACAAAACTGCAAACCCGATTACGGTTTGACACAGGACGTAATTGTGACTGGATTAAGTTTTCTGTTAACGTAATGATTATATCCACAGTTAATGTAAACGACAAGTCGCTAATACATTGATACTGAATGTATCAATGAAATGTTATTATTAAAGTGTTTTATGGATCAGGCATCACATCAGTGAGTTAGTGTCTGTTCTTCTAGGTGCACAGAGACGTTACCATGACACTGCAGGAGTCAGCATCTGAGTCCAGTTCAGTTAGTGGATTTTATCTGATGTGGATAAGATGATTGAGGAGATTCAGTTCATCCAGAAAACAATTCCTCTTTTGATAGTACAATAATGAAGTAACATGTTATATTTTAATTAAGGGAGATCAATAGAGCGCATATGAACATTTACTAAATGAACACAAAGAATTTTGGTAGATAGACCCTAGTTATGAGATCAGCCTGACAACTCATAGGACAGTGAGGATAGTCAGTACTATTTCTTCCAGGGTCTAGATGCTGGTGGTGTTTGAATCAGCTGACAGAGGAAGATGGAGCTGTGGTTGTATGCCTGGATATAAAGTATGCAGAGAATGAAGGTAATCTTCTTTACTGCCAACTTCTGCCAACTTCCCTTTAGCAACACCACCAGGCCGAAATGTCTAAATGACTAAAAGGCAAACGTGTTGTTGTGTTAAATTTAGTCAGCAAACACATTCCTAAAGGGTTTTAGTGGCTCAAACCTCAGAAGAGAAATGTTCTCCACTACTTTCAAGGCTCCATTTATAACACAATTGTCAGTATGTCATTTGGTCACCTTTGGTATTGTGTGATGTTATGAGCGTTGTGGTATTTGGAGTCTACTAGCCTCAGGCTTCCTTTGGTTTTGTCATCTCATTCTACGGCTGTCTCACCCTGTCACCAAAAGGGAAATTACCTCTTGTGACATGATAGCTAGAACACGGATCATCCGAGGCTGATCCAGCTCATGGACACGGGTGCTGTGTAAATACCCTTAATGTGAATGTTCCCTCAGTCTGCAGGCCACTGTGGTGTAGATGCTGCCACTGATATGACAGCTCTGTACAGTCTGCAGCCATCCTGGGTGGGCGAGGCCGACCATGGCTTAACAGGATAATCTCCACAACAGGCTCAGCCCTTTGTTCTTCTTCAAAGGATCTGTGAAAGGGAAATATCCACCTCAGGTTTTACAGCCTGTGTTATCCCCTCACACAGAACAGACAAGTCCCTTTACAAGAGTCCAGTATCTACAGTCCATTAAAGACACTCAACCAGTGTTGTTTTTTATCTGCTTGTGCCGTTTGATGTCTTAGCAGAACTCAAACTGTTGTTGTTCGTGTGTGCAAAACACATACTCACACATGCGCACACAGACATGAGCATGCGTGAGGGGTAGTTTCACCCCGTGCCCTTGTGAGAACACAGGACACTGGAGGTCAGATGGACCAAAGCCATGACAATACAGCTAGGCAAACATGGACCTATCCTTTTAACCTTTGACCTGGCCCCCAGCCCCCCATGCTGACCACTGACACCAGGAGGAAAAAAAGAGATGGAAGGACGATGGTAGGAATTAGGAATGAGAATTTTTGATAATAGAGGAAGCTGAACAACTCAGGTGTGAGATTTAAGACAAATTCTTTTATGTTGAATTTACTTCTCAGTTGTAACAAGCTAATTCACATTATGATGTATAAAACACTAATTGTGGAACAAAATATGAATACTAACTTCACATTAAACTATTCAACCTTCATGATAAGAACATAATTACTAGCATAAAACGAACAAGACCGTGATTTATTGAATATAGACATCACACGAACATGCACATTTCTGATAACTTTTTTTTGCTGGAAACATAATTTCACTGATGCACACAGTATCAACACTAGTTTCGTTTGCCAAATTTATATAAGGTGGTTTGTAATAGAAGTATTACAAGTTTTTATAGGCATTAAACATGTGTAAATATAATATTAAGTATTATTAGCAGTAGTGGTATGACTGTGAGATCCAGAGACGTTATCTAATTAGTATAAAATGTGGAGAAATCTAATGATGGATTTAATTAGTTTATACTCAGTTTATGCCTTGATATCAGTTAATCAACTAATGTGAATTGGTGCAATATAAATAACATGAATTGAATTCTCCTTCAGATTAGTGTTGAAGGGCTGATTGTTATGCTGATTACATGTTATTCTGCCACTGCTCAAATGCTTGTTGAATTTGCGGCCATTTTCCAATTGTCATCACCCCAGGTAACAACGTATAACAATGACGTGTAACAATCTATAATTACATAGTTGTATCTTTTTGTATGCTAACCCAGCATTATGGAGATGCAGAAATATTAAATGTGTATATTTTTAATATTTGTATTATAGTCTTTACTCTGAATGCACCGTAGTCCAAAAATATCAGGTGTGGCCTGTAAACACAAAATAAATGTAATTGGACACACTAAACCCTTGGCCCCTGCATCCTCACCCATCAGCTAATACTGTCACCTCTTCCTTGTTCAGTTGTTCATTCCTGCTGGCGGGTGCATGCTGTACATGTGTTATATACGTTGACATACATATCGTGTGAACACAACCCTCCCTGGCTGGCCCAGCAGAAGCAGGCCTACATGTCATCATGACACGCAGGCTGATGCAGGAACAAGCAGGACGTGGATTAGGCAAAAATCCTACACGGGATTCCATTATATGTTGCTGCGGTCATGATGGAGACCAGGCAGGTGTGCTGTAACAATGAGCTCTTTCAAATGGAAAAGTGGGAGCAGTGTGTGTGTGTGTCTGTGTGTGTGCGTGTGTGTGTGCATATATGGCGTATGTGAGTGAAAAAACGCAGAGCTCTTCAAAAAGTTTGTTTAGAAACAGAAATCAGATTTAAACTGAAGTTAGAACACATCACGCTCGAAGAAGAAGCAGCCAATGTTATTTTGAATTCAAAAGCACTGAAGTTCACCCAATTCAATACACTCAGGGGTTTTTTCCTGCTACAAACAGCCTTAGTCCGACCTAATTCTATGACTTTTATGGTTCCTAAATTGATATTAATATTATCATAATTTTAGGTGATTTTAATGTACAGATCAGTATGAAAGTGTCAGAATGGCCACATGTCCTCTTCTTTCCTATGGAGCATTTCAATATTCATTATTAGAAAAAATACTTGGAAAAAAAACATACATACATGTTGGTATTGCCTTTGATTTTAATTTAAATCTTGACTAACAAATTAACTCAGAAATGCTTTCTTTCCTCTGATCACTTGCACTATAATCATTTCTGTCTGTTAAAGATCTGCAGATCACTGTTGCTTTTGCTTCCCATCGCCTCGACTGTTGCATTACTAAATGATCTCTTGAATCTCCTTAATCGGCTTCATCTTACCTGCAGCTGTAAAAATGCAACAGACTCCTCACTGGAACCAAGAAGAGAGTCCACATCTGATCTGTACTGATCTTCAATGGTTATCAGTGAAGTACAGAACTGATTTTAGCACTGCATGGTCTGGTTTACCACGTTAAAACCTGTGTTGACATCCATCTCTACTTTGGCGTTTAATCATTTCTTGCAGATACTGATATACACGCCAAACATAACCCGTCTGCTGTGCTGTACTGGTGTATAGAGAGTTGTCACTAAAAACAGCTGCTGCGAGTTGTTACAGCTTTACATCCAAAACAATGAGCTGAAAGGCATTAAAACATATCCGTGAATTGAGCCAGACTGCTGTTGTGTTAATACTGATCTTAAGATGATGACATGGTGATAAAGTTTATAAAAAAATTATATAATAATATAATATACATTTATACAGTATAACATATTTTTAAGATAAAAATGTAATTATACATTTGTCCATTATGTTTGTATATGATGAGCCTCTGTACGTCTATCTAGATGTTCCATTAAAAAACAGCCAATTTCCAGTGACTATAGTCATGTTTAAATTTTACTACTGATCAATTTGATGTTTTAAAACCAAATTTTTCTTTGGAGAACAGGGAAATATCTAAGTGAGTGCCAACTTTTAAATTGTATTCATACAGTGTACATACTGTGTTTAAGCTGTGCTCATGAACTGTAGGCTTAACATACTGACACAAGACCAGAGCCGTTTCTTGCGCTATGCGAACTATGCAGATGCATAGGGCCCTGCAGCCACTAGGGGGCCCCCAAGCTACCGCTCTAGTCTCAAAATATTTTAGTAGAATTAAATGTAATTCAAATATCTCTCAGATTGACTGTACTATTAAAGGAAACTTCTCTAAATTGTTGGGAAGTATTTTTGATTTAACTGCAAAAACAACTGTGCAAGATTGTTAACTTTGATTTGCTTTATACCAGATATGTCCACTGACAGACAATGTCTTTGTTAGTTCAATGAGAAAGGATATGCTCTGGCAAGCGGGAGGCCTGGGTTTGCAACTGCTCTCGGCCATAGTATAATTGTTTTGGGGGTTTTTTTGTTTCATTTGATCATTCCTGAGTGGCTTCAATGACATAAATGTCAATGTTTTTCTGAGAGGCGCACAGGAATGTGAATGATATGACATCATCATATCTGGCCCTCTATATAAAAGGTTAGGACACCCTGCTCTTTACATAATGAGGTTTATTATGCAATAAACCAAATTGTTGAATCTCATAACACAATAATTTTAAAACAATGGATCTGATTTGAATCTTTGCTCATGATTTTGCCTGATATATTACAAATATTTGGTTTGCAGGTACCATTCTAAAGTTTGTAAGCTTCTGCACCTGTATGGTCGTAGAGAGGGATTTTTTTTTACCTTTATTATTTTCTGTAGTCTATTGTTTGGTTCAGTTTGATTTTTTTCTTTGTTGTTTTTAATTTCAGTTTTGAGAACCTACATTGCCACAATTCATCGAAGGGTTTAAATTCCTCGTATCGATTCAAAACAGGGGCCCCCAAAATTATCTTGCATAGGGCCCCCACAAAGCTAGAAACGGCCCTGCACAAGACAACAAGATTCTAATAAAAGTAAATTTAAGCTCCACAAAAGCATAATGTATTATCTCAAGAGCATATCTAATCTTCAGGTAATGTACCTCCAAAAAAATACAACCACATGTACTGGGCTTCCAAAGATACTGTTGTTCATAGTCAGAAACCCATAGCAGTCATCGTAAATTATGAGCTGACGAGGCAGACCACACAAATGAAGAGGTGATGAGAGCAGCTACCTGTGGAGGGAAAGTCACTGAGGAAGGATAAAGATTTTAGGAGGGTGGATGTTAGGTTGTTGTTGCTTTATGGGGGGGTTGGATTCTGTATGCTTTGACCTCCTGCTCCGCTACATCTTTATTTCATGGCTGACAAAGTGAATGCCAACGCGGTGTAGGGAATTCTGCCTGCACATCTGATTTATGGTTCTCAGCTGCTGTCAGCCACCAGCTGGCCCTCAGATGGGCCTCACAGGGAGGCAGACAGACAGACACAGAGAGAGGAGATTCACAAATCTGGTAATAGAAGGGAAATATGAAAAAGAAGAAGGCATAAAAACAAAAGAGATGTAAGATACAGTATGTTAATGGATACTTGGAGAGTTCTGTGTGAAGCAGCAATCCTGTCTCCTTAAAGTGACATTCACATGAATGTAAATTCCATCCACAAATACTGTACAGATACTGTTATAAGAAACTCTGGATGGTTTATGTTGTGGCGCAACTTTGAATGAACAGAGTGCTACATTTATTAATGGAAATGAAATTGCAAGGGGGTGTTCAAAGCACCTAACTGTCACAGCACAGACCCGAGTTCAACTCTCCAGAGTATGACTGGGTTTCAAAACAAAAGCACTTTAGATAA
Organism: Ctenopoma kingsleyae; assembly: GCA_032353495.1. Classification (NCBI taxonomy): domain Eukaryota; kingdom Metazoa; phylum Chordata; class Actinopteri; order Anabantiformes; family Anabantidae; genus Ctenopoma; species Ctenopoma kingsleyae. The sequence goes on along the minus strand of JAUBNQ010000008.1, from coordinate 22,417,996 downwards.
TGTTACACACACCACTTTACAATAAGGATACATTATTTACATTAGTTAATGCAGTAATAAACATCAGCTAACAGCTAAGCAATACTAATACATCTACTAATCATTTATTAATGGTGTTAATGTTAAATAAAGTATACATTACTTAATAACTTATGATGATGCAATAAAGATTGATTAATATACTAATAAGCAATTCCAGTAAGTATCTGTTTCCTCTTAATGAAGTACAACATTAACAATGTACTAATGCCACTAAGTATGTTGATTAGCATGTAATGCTTAATATATGTTAACAAGAGTCATTTGTTAAGTTGTTCAATGCTTATTATTGTATTACTTAACTGTTAGTTAATGTTTATTACAGCATTGAGAAAATGAAATTGAGTAAAGGGAAAAAAAAACCTCAAATCATCATACAAAACTATGTATGATAGTACCTTCGTTAACATGAACACTATTAATACATGCATTAATTAGCTATTACTTAGCTGTTAGTTAATACTTACAGCTTAGTGGTTACAGATAGATGACTTTGCTTTGTGTCTAAAGTTACTGAAGTGTTTCTCTATTATCCCAGACTACAGTCCTGTCCTAACTTTAACCAAGTGCCGTCAGTGCCTAAACACAACCAAAAAAACGTTTTATAATGCAAAACTGTGCAGTACATAAGCAGATATGGATGTCTGTGCATGAGCTATATGTTTCACCTGCCTATTACATAATATTGTAGTTTTTCTTAAAAAAATACTCAAGTATAACTAGCTAGTGCAAATTGACAGGCGATAATTCTACACACAGCTGGAAGCTACAAACTAAACTTTAGTGACTTATTAATATTAATTAATGTTCTGAAACAACTGAGGAGACAATATCTCAAGTCTCATTCATCTAATACGCTGCAGAGAACAGTTGTGATCACATGAGGCTTGGTAGACAAAGCGTATACATACTGCTCGTATTGCGAGACATTGCTCGTTCATCAAGTTACAATTTATTAAAAATAATTGCTTGTAATAATAATTGCTCCTAAAACACTCGTAGACCAAGTTACTCGCAATCCAAGGTTCCGCTGTACTTAATAACTGTAGCAATGTATACTTTTTCCATGTACTTTCTCAATTGTGTATGTCATTTATTGAAACTTCCCTGATAATTAACAACTTTTAATGAAATGGTGAAGTTCATGAAGTACATGACCTACAAATTAAACCATTATCAATTTTTGTTGTAATTTTTACACGGATTTCACTAGAATTATGCAACTCTAACTTCAATGCTTGTCTAAACCTATAAGTGCTTGTTAAGCTTCATCATCTGACAAACATGTATGTGGTAGACAAACAATTACTTTATCTGTGTTTCACAGATTCTACCTGCCTCATGATATCTGGGAAGGCCCCTGCTAGACACTCCCGTTCTTTCCATTTCTCTTCACTGTGAAGCAGAAATGCGCAAAACTAATCTTTGCAAAATGAATAAGAAAAGACACAAGGGAGAGGTGATGGGGATGTAGAGGAGGTTGGGGTGGGGGTGGGGGGGGCTCAGCTGAGTTTGTTAAGAAAGTCATCTGAATTCAGGCCTCATTCCCTCCATTGATCAAACCGTTGAGAAGGAAACCAAAATGTTTGGCTTATTTTAGCCAATTAAGCTGTGAGAGAGCCAATTGTGCGTGTGGTATTGAGCGTCTCTTTTCTCAAAGTGCTTATTGTTGGACTGCTTGCAGAAGGATCAATTGCAGCCTCTGAGATCGGATTAGCCACGTAATCAATGCTGGTCACTAATATATTAACAAGGTAATTATAACGCTGTGGAAGAGACAGCCCCGCTGCAACAAATGCAACTCACCATCGTTCTTCGATATTACAGGCTCGAGTGAGAATGGCAAAACATACACCCCTCCTCCAAACCCACCGCATAATTGTCTCTTTTATGTCTTACACACAGAACACACACACACAAAAGCACTGCCCCCTGCTGCCCCTGTGAAGAAGGTGTTAATCACATTACTAATGATAACACTTCACACTCCTGCCATAAAGACGTGCAGCAGCAGGGCCCAGACTTTGAAATCTCCCTGCAGCTCACAGCAATTATTCTTACACATAACCAGCTACATGTGATGTCCGACTCAGCCTGTGTGTATGTCTCTACTGTACACATCACATATGACATGCCTTATATGCTGTAATATTCCAGGTGCTTTTAGATTTACCATCAAATCCAGTTACTGTCATGATTTCAAATGGTGCAGATATTGATTGGTTATGAGTTTCTGTGCAATTTTATAATCACTGTAAGTCATCATCACAGTTAAATATAAAGAGAGTTAATGCATCTCTGTAGGCTTGTAATAACTTTTCAAATGTAATCTCATTACAAACGCGTTTCATGTTTTCATAATAATAATAACTTTGATTGCAATCAATCAATGTGTGACCATTTCACTTAAGAATATTTTTGGAGTTTGTACTTTTATGTAGGTGCTGAGGTATATTGTAAATACAGTGGGGTGAAGGTACCTCTATAGATTTTAAAGGGACCATATAATGCTATGCTCAAACATGTACGACTTTTCGAATGACAAACAAGGAAAACAATGTGAAATAAAAAAGTTGCCTTTGTAACCAGCAGAAGAACATGGGTATGCACTATATGGTAACTACGTTATACATGTTGTATACATATAACTTCTTTCAACTGAAAAATGTTAATTTTTCTTCATTCTACACAAGTAAATGTTACATTGATTAAATATTGCAAGTTGTATCAATTGTTGTCTTAGTTTGATTGATTTTGATTTGTTTGTTTCTTGAACAAGTTAGGTCATAAATTAAAAAAACACAGGTCACTGTGTGAATGTCCATAGTGAACCATAGGTCAGTAATTACCATGTTGAACTTGCTTCTGTTGGAATGACACTGTAATAAAGTCAGTACAAAACCATCATTTTAAGCTGCTCCCAGTCTCTGAGAGGTTTTAGGTGTACATGAGTAGGGACTGAATTCAACACTCCCCGTTCCTCGTGGTCCACATAGCCTTTACTAAAAATAAACAATGACCTAATATATTTATGCATTAAAGACACTCTCACCATGACTTCTTTGTTTAAACTTTTTATATAAAAAAAAAAAGATTTTGAGAAGTTTGTTCATTCAATTAAAAAAATGTAAGTTAAAATGAATTACTAATACAAACCAGACATTTTTAATTGAAATTTTGTATTTTTATTTGAAAATATGAAACATAGCTGTTTATGTTAAGTTAATGAAAAATTTTAGATGATTCCACAAAATTCTCAAATTAGAATGTGCAATGTGATATTGATCTGTAAATAAGTTGTTCAAGTTTAAAGTTGCTATTGTATTTTTTTCAGATAAATGCTATGACATTTTAAAGTGTTGATTTGATGTGGAGAATATCTAGCTGCCGAGGTTGAAATAGGTTTGTACCAAAATCAATATAAAGACAACATTTATGGTTGTTCCCAATGACTTTGTTAAATTTTAAGTGTCTATGAACTGAATTCAACACAAACCTTTATCATGGTTAGTGTTATTTTATTATTATATAAAAAAAAATTATTAAAGAAGGTTTTAACATGGTGAACAACAAAAAAGAAGAATCTCAGAAGAGCTTTAACACACAAAGGAAGTCTGCTGGTGTTGTTTCTTTTGACACATAATTTAATGAGCTGAATGAACTCTTAGCAGTTAATTTATTTAAAGACCTCAAGCCGAAACAACTCATGTTTTTTAAATTTGATTAGTGGTCTGAACAACGAAGTCAGCTATTTTAAGTTGAATAAAGTTGAAATTAACAAGATGTCCATATTTACATTAAGTTTACAAGAAAAGCTTGGTTGATCCCACTCATTTCATTTGCAGCACAGAACATTTTGGAATTGAACTGGAGTTTGTACTGTTCATATGGGTGCTGGATTATAGAGTAAATACAGTGGAAGTGAGGAAATTTAATATATTATATGTGTGATAATGGGTCACACACTGCACACGTTCAACAGGCTTATTCAGTTCATCAGTGTACGGTAAAGAACATTCTGAAATGTGAATGAAGTTTGCACTGTATTCAGATACAGTTATAATTACAGTGGAAGTGAATGATATTTTCAGGAATTAATCTTTGAATACCCACATTTTTGGAAACTGTATAAAATGCACTAAATCCAGTGTCATTATGCTGCTATGAATATATGAGCAACATATGTAGCATCAGAAAAGTGTCAGTGTAAGTAGACAGAGAGAAGAGCAAATGAAACTAAACTCGGGATAAAGTCATGAGTTGTTGTCAGTTTTCTCTTTTGACGGTAGTGAGCAGGAGTGTGGGAGATCTTCAAGGGTTTAGTGGTGCAAAGCATTCTCAAACACTGTCACGTTTAAAAACGCTCGCTGCTGTTAACTGTTTAAAGGCCCGGGACTGCTTTGAAGAGCTGTCGCTTTGTCTAGTGGATGGGGACGGGGGGCTTAGCCAAGCTGCTTAGTATCCCCCCTGCCTCCCTCCGAGGTTTTGTGCCTTTGGCCGCCATATGGGCGAGAGAAAACAGCCATATAAGTACTTAAGCAAAGTTTATATTTACCCAGGAATTTTCTCAGCTTTGCTTTACTTTAGTGGAAAAACAATAACCAGGCTGAATCAACGCTACCATTATAAGCACTTATGCAAAGTTCATATTAGCAATGGAAATTTCAACCTTGGCAGGAATGTGCATGAGGCTGTACACAAATCTGCCTTTCTGTCAACTCAGAGCGAGCAGTGTTTTCAAAAGTTGGGAAAGACGATGTGAGAACACCTTGACTATAATTCCTGCTTTACTTCATCTAAAATGTTTTTAACCAGCCAGTAAACAGCTCTTGCCTCAAGTTACTTCAAGTAATGAATAAATGATCAAACTGATTTATCCTATTAACACACATTTATGACAGTTACACATTAAACATACAGCTGTCACACATTTGTTGAACACAAAGAATAAACAAGATGCCTCCTTACGTTACAAGAGCTTAAATTGCAGAGATGTTATAATCTACTTATTGTATTTATTGTTATACAGTATAAGAAATTCAGTCATCATTTTATCCACAATTGATCATTTTGACTTTAATCTGGGAAAACTGTAAAACCACAGATATCTGAGTATTATTCAGGGTAACCGGGATATTAAGACTGGAAATATATGTTAAATGTTGCAGATGATTTTTAAATGTCATTTTTGTTCATGTTAAAATGAAACCCCATTTACCTCCAATACAACTGAGGTGCCTAAAAAGCGTAACATTAAAATTAAAATCTTGAAGAACAATTATAATGGGGGAATGTTAATTATTGGTAAAATATCATGCAGGACATGAGTATACTATATTGTCAAGTACTTAAAATATGTCACACCTAATGAATCAAATATTAATGTTAATAAAATAACACGCTAAATTATATAAGACATTATATAAGACATTATCTCATTTATTAAATATTATTGTAAAGGTACAACACAAAAGCACTCAGAGTAAGCGCGCTGTCACCATCCTCGATCGGTACTGCTTTCCAGTAGTAGTATGATAATCTGAAGCAAGATAGTTTTCATTGAAATCTAGAGGAAGTTGTTAGCTCCACTTGTTGCCTCTTGAGTGATTCATGTATTTCTCTGGATTGCAACATAGCAGAACATATGAGAGCTGTTTACCAAATAACTCCCAGCAAAGCTGTCCATCTGGATAACTGAGCATCGGCCCAGTGCATGCTGGGAGATTAGACAGAGGGTGCTTGGCTAAATTCAATATTTACCGAAGAGGCTGCTGTCAGTACTTCTCTTTTACTGTTAGAGTCCATGTGTGTTGCATGTGGTTGCATGTGTGTGTGTGTGTGTATGCACTGCATGGAAAATGAATGTCTTTCAAAGGGGTTTGGCTTGAAATAAATGAGGTGTTTATGGATACATTTACAAAGGCTGGTTTCGTTAGTGTTGAAATATTGGGAGTTTTAATCTTAAATTCAGTTTAGTTTGAGTTCTACAGTACTAAAGACACAACATGCAACTCAAGTCTGTAAATTCAGAGGAGTGTGTGCGTGTTTGTGTGTGTGTGTGCGTGTGTGTGTGTGTGTGTAGGGTGGGGGTTGTAAGGTGGGGCTGTAATGGATTACATATGATAAGCAGTTACTGGCCTTTAATAGATGACTGTGTTTCTGTGAGAGCACAAAATTTGTGAGTAAATGTCTTTAGTCTTAGAGAGTTTTGAAATAGTTCAGCCACACATCTGAAAGTCATTTATCTTCTCCATGGATTACACACAGGAGGAGGAGCGTTCTTCAACGGTGCCTTGGTTAGAGGAATAGAATGTTAACATACAATATAACACTGGGAAATCGCCATAAGGGAGCAGCTGTGGTTCTCTTAATGTTTTTATAGTCTTAGTTGAGATGAGAGCTCTCCACAATTACAACACGGATTGAAACATCAAGTCCTATTTGCTCTACATTTCCACAAAAATGTGCACAAGCATTCATGATCCCCATGGCACCACACATCTTGTTGAGTACTGGATGCTTTGTCATGACATTTTATATAGATTTAACCGTGGTTAGCCCCAGACTTCTTATTTAGGATCAATGTTTCAAGTACAGCTATTGATACACACCCATCATTTTTCATCATTGAGTTAAACTGCACTGGTTTATGGTCAATTACCTGCAAAACTAATGGCATTCCCATTGTGTGTTAGCAAGTGTTAGTGTCCAAACATGCTGAACTGTTACATGCTATAAGCATTTTAGCTCGAAGTATCACCATAGTAACCTCATAAAACCTATATATTATTAGTTGTGATTCCCACAAAACATATGTACAACACACATAGATCGACCTATATAACCTTCTATTTATAAAATTATACTCTTATCTGTCTCAAATCTAATTTGCATGTTAACCTTAATAACTGCCTGACAAATCTGTGGCATTCTACTGATCAATTTTTGTAGATATTGAGGTGTGATGTCCTCCAGGCGTTCTGTAGCACTTCCCAAAGGTCTAGGCTGCTGGTTGGACAGTGATGCCAGACTCTTGGGTCCAGCGTCTCACACACCAGCTTGATGTGGTTCAGATCTGCTGATTGAACTGGCCAAGATATCACAAAGAGAATTCCAGCAGGTACTTTCTTCTTCAAATAATTCTTACACAACCTGGAAAGAAAGTTTGGGATGATTTGTTCTTGGGGGTCTTGCAGCAAATTTAAGTTATCCACAATAAGTTGTTGCCCAGAGTGAATGGCATGTCTTTTGAGTATGGAGTGATTTCCATGCTGATTGAGGACTCCTTGCACACAGTACAGATCAACCACCCTCCTATTACAAAAGCATCCCCAGATCATCACGTTTCCACCGCCATGCTTCACTGATGGTGATAGTCAGGCATCTTTTTTACGAACTCTTTTTTATGAAATCCAGTCACTTCAAACTTGGACTCGTCAGTCCACAAGACTTGGTTCTAGTCATCTAAAGTCCAAAGTTTGTGCAGCTTGGCCCACTGCAACTTTTCTTCTTTCTTCTGATTTCTTCGTAGTCGAGTTTTTCTTGGCATCTCTGTCCATGAGACCAGCTGACCTGAGTCTCCTACATACAGTCTATGTGATCATGACGAAGCGTTTCAACATTACAAGAAAGAAGTCCAGTTGGCATGACTCAACTTCCAGACAATTTCACCTGGATGACTGAGAATCTACTTGTCTTCTTGGGCAGAAGTACACTTGGGCCATTCTGTGTATCTGTTGTCCTGACCCAGTAGCAGCCTGTCTCTGGAGGCTATAGTGCACACCTACATAAATCTTTAATGTCTTGCCTTTATCTAAAACAACCTTTCATTCTCAAGATAAATACTGAAGACTGAGGAGCTTCTAAGGAAAGCTGTTTTTGTCAGTCTGTGTTTATTTCTAATTTCTACTGAAAATGACAGGTTACTCTCCCCATGGAGGGAGAGACAAATTACTTATTGGTTTACTGGACATGAACTTATTTTAAGATGTTTTAACATCTGGGAGAGCAGGAATAAAATATGTAAGAACATCATCATCAAGACCATATCTTTTTCAAAATCTCCCGATTCTCTCAGTTTATTTTTTAGCATGGTCAGGATGCTCTCTGAACTTCAGACAAATGTTTGTTGTCTGGACCATCTGTCTGGCACCAGAGCAGAGAAAAGAATGAGAGAGGAAGAGACCAGAAAGAGGAATAAAGAACTAGTAGAAAAGAGGAGGAGTACCCAAGAAAAGAGACAGATAAGAGAAAGTGAGGGAGGAGGTGTGTGTGTGTGTGTGTGTGTGTGTGTGTGTGTGTGTGTGTGTGTGTGTGTGTGTGTGTGTGTGTGTGTGTG
>JAUBNQ010000008.1:22377486-22409519 GCA_032353495.1 Ctenopoma kingsleyae | reverse complement strand
ACACACACACACACACACACACACACACACACACACACACACACACACACACACACACACACACACACACAGGAGAAGCTGCTGTAAGAGGTCTCCACCTGAGTCCACCTGACTGTGCCAGTGTGTTCATATCATCTATTGGATGAAACCTTCTCACATATTGATATTGGCATTGTTTGGGCTATAATTAATAACAAACTGTGTCTTAAACATATTGATATCTGCCTTTTGTATGTAAGCTGTATTTTCATAGTTGTCAAGAAGTGTAAGTTGTGAGGCCATTGTTTTTTGGTCCCGCACAAAGTCAGTCAAAGACATAAGTTCATTTTAACAGTCCCTATTTTCAAAGCACTCAGAATCCTGCACTAAACACGGTTAAAGGTATGAACTGAACTGTGGATTTGGAGAATCACTAGGATTGTCATATACAGGAGTTTTAAAAGAAGTGAAAACCAATAACAGCCTGAAAATCGATCTTAAGAATGTCAGTGTATCTCTGTAGTGGTAGGCATTCAATGATTTCACTCTGATGACTTTTTACACATAAATGTGGATTTGTGGTCCCTGGATTAGCCAATAAAAACCTTGAATGTTTACTTCCTGTCAGACTCAGAGATGAGTGATTGAAATGAATGGAAGTATAATGAGAAGTCTTCACTGTACTGATGTTTTCTGTTTTTCTTCTCAGCTATCATACCCCCTCCACCATCAAATGACCTCGCTCACTCTACCTCAGTGACTCTTCCCCCAGACAAAGACTCCCGGCCTCGGTACAGAATATAGTACATTTAAAAGTTGATTTACATAAACAATGACATTACTGATGTCTGCCTGTCATTGACATAGGTATGACTGGTTCCAAACTGATGTGACTGTTCATCTGGTTGTTTATGCCAAAAGAAAGGTAATCACTCATACACACATTCAGGAGGCACGAAAGATGTGATCAAAGGGATTCATTAAGCATGCAGGTGCCATTTGCTCTTTTGTTGGTTTGTTTGGCTGCCTTTCACTCTTCACTTGCATCAGTGAGCCTTGGTGACCCTGACACAGATTCACCAGTTGTCCTTCCTCGGACCAATTTTAATAGATACTGACCACTTCATAACAGGAACACCCCATAAGTTTTGCAGATGCTCTGACCCACTGTTCTAACCATCCCAATTTGGCCCTTATAAAGTTCGCTCAGAACTTTCCACTCACTCATTTTTCTTTCAAGAACTGATTAGTTTATTTGCAGCCTGATGTGCCCCGCCTTACAGCAGGTGCCATTGTAACAAGATAGTGTTATTGACTTCACCTGTCAGTGTTTTTAATGTTTATGCTGATGTGTGTTGTTGGTTGGTCACACTGAATCCAATCATGAAATTTGGTTATTGTGATGTCTAAAGAGAGAATTTAATGTATTGACATTGTCAATGTGCAGTTTGTGCTTCTAAAATGTGGGTGCCATATTTTTCCAGTAAGCCATACTTTTGGTTGGAAATCAGAAACTCAGTAGTTAATGAATGTACATGCTTACCTGCCCATCTGTTGATCCTAATTATTGAACATCAGTGTTGTGTTTTCTGTCAGATCCCCAGCACAGGCTGTACCGTTGTTGACCTTGTGGAAGGTGTTCTACGACTGGAAGTTCTCCTGGGGAAAATGTCCTACATGCTACATACACGTGAGTAGAGATATGGCTTGTAAAGTTTGCTGGCCTACTTGTTTCATTTCCCCCAGGTTTTGGTTGTTTAAGCTTTATTTTCATTCTTTTTCAGGTTTGGCTGATGAAGTTGAGGGAAGCGTTTCTGGTATAACTACAACATGACTTGATTTATAAACTACTGTGTGAAATCAGTGTTAAAGTTCACTGGGCTTGTTCTTAGTCCTTCATTGTCCATTGTTCAACAGTTCACACTGCTTCCTCAGTGGGAAAGATCCAGGTCAGCATACGCAAGCAGGTCAAAGGAAAATGGCCAAGTCTCGGTCAACCTCTGGAATTCCACAATACATTTCTACGCAAAAAAGACAGAGGTGAAAACCAAGAAATCATTGTACTGTTGAATTCTGATACACCTTGTTTCACACCAGTTAGTTACTCAGAGGTGCGAAATTCACCTGTACTATTCTACTTCTTTAAATCTTGGACTGATAACTTTGGACATTTGCAAAAAAGTTCATTAATAAGCCTGAAGACTGATTTCCTTTTTTCAGCTGTCTACTATCGGGATTGTGTCTTGTTGTCTAAGACTGAGGTGAACCACAACACATACGTGTTCAGATTGCAACTCCCACATGGGACTGTCATGCACGTGCCTGTCGGAAAACATGTCTACCTCAAAGCCCCCATTCAAGGTAAGGAACCAATGCAGGTGTGTTCCTCACTGCGGGCGCAGTTTGTATCATTCTAATTCACCCATTTTGAAAGAAATTACTATGAATTTATGTTAAATTTAATCAAAATCTCATTTGCTGTTGTAAAATATGAAGCTCACTCCTATTATTAGTAAAACTTGATGATAGGAGATTGCAGTGTATCAAAATATTAGAGGCTTATCAAAAAACATAACACGTCTGTTCTGTTAATATAATATAGAGCTCATGCAGGGAATGGCTTGAATACAAACATGGAACACTTAACACAACATTAACACGTTGTCCGAGGTCAGTATGGGGAAAATGTAATGCTGTCATGATCAACAGGTGTCAGAGAACTTATGTATGACATTAGGTTGCTTCAGACCAGTCAGAGCCCATGCTGACCCTTGTCCACCACAACATTAAAACCCACAGATGGTATTAATGTTGTGGCTGATGTATACTCATTAAATATATGTGAAAGTGAACCCTTTGGAATTACCTGCATTTATGTATAAAAAAACATATTAACTAAATGTTATAATAAATAATTCTGAGACATTTTCTTATCTTATCATTTTTGTCCAGACACTGAGGTAGTGAGGCCGTACACTCCAGTAGATCAGAACCTGGCAGCAGCCTCCCACGTCTCTTCAAAGGAACCAGACCTGTACCTCATGATAAAGGTCTACGCTGATGGAATGTTTACCCAACACCTCTACAACCTGCACATCGGTAAATCCCATCAAGTCTTTGTGTAAGTGTGTCGTGTGAGGAATAAATAGAGAATAATGTGAGGGAAGGAGGCACGTGAAACTGCAGGATGATTCTATATCCTCATATTTCCTTTTATGTCCAACATTATTCACACGCATTTCTGTTTCTTTCTAAAACCACAACATTCACATCCACTTTTGGCTACAACAGGTCAGCTGCGGCGAGAGAGAAGCCAGGATATGAACATCAGTTCAGTGATGTCTGACCTGCTCCATCTAAATGTAGCAGTGATGCAGAGAAATATTTTAATAATACATCTACCAGTTTAACTGCAGAACAATGTCACTATCACTATAACTTAATTTGTTGGCTCCATATACATTAATGCAGTAGAAAGCTTCAGACGAAACTAAGGAAAGAATGAATGAATGAAGAATAGGACTTTATGTGTTATGTCACATGAGGCGTGAGACAGATTATGAAAAACGTAGCTGAAACACTTTCTGTGTAGACACACTATTAACGGCTAGTCTGTAGTCTCCACACATATAGTTAATTTTTAATATGACATGGGGAAGGCAGACTGTGCCGGGTACAAGAAAAACTACTACACAGAGAGGGATTAACTGAATGTAAAAACACTGAAAGACTCTTTGCCAGCCATAAATATTACAAAAAAAGAACTGGCTAACATTGTGGAATACAAAAAAATCAGTTTATCTGTCAGATCGTATCATTCTCTTTACCACACAAACGTGAGAGCATCAAATCAGAAACACTGCAGCCTGTCGTACTTATCTCATTACTGAATCAGCAGGTTTGGACTAGTGAACAGAGCCATGCATCAGTTGTCACAAAACACACACTCTATAATTATAATTCAGGGGTAAATGTATCAGTGATGCCATTCACAACACAGTCAGTTACACGACACCATCATTAGACCTGTTTTAGAAATATACCTTCAATTCCTCCAGCCTCAGAATGATCTGTAGCTTATTTGTTCCTCAGTCTAGCTGTCAGCCTTGTCTGTGCCTCCTCAGTTACTAGTTACAGAGGACAGATTGCTTTGACCTTAAAACATGGCTGAGTTCTATTTGAATAGTTCTAAACATCCCTTCTGCTTCACTGCCCTCAAGCTGTTTAAAACCCAGCTCTAAATTACCCCAAGTGCAACAGCACTTTTATCTGTTTGACTTCTAAACTGTGTAACAGACTTAGATCGCTCCTGTACAGCCTCATACAAGCCTGTTCTCAAAAGAAAGTTGGGGCGCTGTGTAAAATATAAACAAGACCACAACATAATGATTTATAAGTCATTTAAAATCCGTATCTCAAAAAATTTGTATTTCATAGTTTGTGTGTTTTTTAATTATCTGCTCATTTTTCAACATGTTTCAAAAAGTTGGGACAGGAGCAACAAAAGACTGGAGGAAATGTGTAAAGAAAAAAACGAATAAACACTTGTTTGAACATCTCACAACTAATGAGGTTAATTGGCAACAAGGCAGTATCATTACTGGGTGTTAAAAAGAGCCACAACCTTTCAGAAGTAAGGATGGGGCACAAGAAAAAAACTTTTCTTCATATACAATTGAGCATCATGTCTTCTTTGGAAATAATGTTTAAGATTGCGTTCACGTTTTACTGGAGACATGAGGAATTGTTGATATTGATCATCAGAAAGGGAGAAAGGGAATATCATCAGCATAATCATGTCTGCACGCTCCCTTCTCTTTTCAATCCTGTGGTACTTCTGACGGCACTGCGTCATATTTAATTTGTCTGTTGTTGCTCTCTAGGAGACCAGATATCTGTCAGTGGTCCAGAGGGCACTTTCAGCATCCGCCCTCTTGGTGATGTCACACACCTCTACCTATTAGCAGCAGGCACAGGATTCACACCCATGGCTCACCTCATCCAGCTAGCTGTGCACGAAATCGACACCATCAGGTGGGAATGATTAAATACTGTCTCAGGGCTTTAAGTGGAACGCTAGTAGAAGTAGAAGAGTTCTATGTTATGAAATAGTCCAATTTAAAGTTGTTTAAATGCAGTTAATGCAACTGGTGAAACCTCAGAGGAGAAAGTGTATTCCTCTATATACTCTATGTGTTGTTTGATCAAAAGACCAAAGGTATAATCCACAAAATGGTTGTGTCTTCAGAAAAACCAAGCTGCTCTTTTTCAACCGACGGGAGGAGGACATACTGTGGCGCTGTGAACTGGACGACCTGGCTGCTAATAATGAGAAGTAAGGCTCCATGTTTGTGTTTAAAGCCTTCCATTCTTCTTCTGCTCTGTAATATATACATCTGGTGAAAAGTTAAATTGCCTTTACTGTGGACAATATTGTGATTTATGGTTGTAATAGTATAATGATGGTATCATGAGACTTGATTGGTTATCAAGGAAAATACATATATTAATAACATGATGATACGATATAATATGAATCATCAATACAGTGAATCCAAACATTGGAATTAAGTCACACTACTAAAGTCTGTTTGTTTTGAGAAATTAAAATTAATTGAAATCAAATTTAACGTAGTTTACAGGGTAAAATAATGGGGATAAATGTTCAGTCATTCTTCATTCTGGCTGCTCCTTTTCCCCCACACACACACTGAACACAGACGGTGAAGGAGTCACAGCCACAGGAGAGAACATTACTTACACCGTACTACAGTTCAGAGTGTGTAATCAATCTGATTTTCAGTTTTTCATCATCAGTGTCTTTCTGCATCTTCTAAATGTAAAATCCATATGCAGACTCACACTGTGGAGACAAATGCTGGTCCCCGCCATAAATCACTGACCTGCTTTATGTTAATAATAATAATAATAATAATAATACATTTTATTTATAAGCGCCTTTCATAACACTCAAGGACACTGTACAAAAGCAATCATCAATACAAAGTATACAATACAGGATCAGGTTATTGTAAGGATTAGATTTTAGCAGATAGTATTTGTGGTTAAGGTTTGGGTAAGTCTCCAGGAAAGTAATGTTAGTCAGTCTAAAGTTCCCGCAAGTGATGGGATCAAACATACGTGTGTGTGTGTGTGTGTGTGTGTGTTGTGTTTTAGGTTTGAGGTGGAGCACGTCCTCTCTGAGCCCTGTGAAAGCTGGACCGGCAGGAGGGGTCGGGTGAACGAGTCCCTGCTTCAGGATTTTCTCAGCAAACCAGATGGGTCCAAATGCTACGTGTGTGTTTGTGGCCCCACTGCCTTCACAGAAGTAACAGTAGGGTGTGTAAAGGTCTTAGTTCTCCGACAGACAAGATAATTTTATTGAATATTACTTAATAATTACTCGTTGGATATTCTCTGATTCCTGTTCTGCTCTAATGCTCCTTTCCTGTTTCAGCTTGTTGAAGCAACAGGGCTTCAGTCACGAGGAGCTCCACGCCTTCCAGAGCTGATGGTATCAACCTCCATCCAGCTCCCGCTGCAAGGACAGAGTGCCTGTTAGTGAATGAGTGAAACAAAGAAACAGTTAAACCGGTGCTTGTAAGAATTGAAAGCAACGCTGTATTTCTATGCACCAAGAACCCGACAGCAGGCAAACAACACACAACAGGTTCTCACTAATTACTAGTGCAGTAAGAGTCTTGAGAAGTTGTAAAGGTTTTTAAAATAAAAACAGGACAAAGAGCAATCATTAGATTATGTTCACTGATTACATATATGCAATATGAAAATCGGCCTTGAACTGTGTTGCAGACACGTCCGGCTGTTAGTATTTATGTTATATTGAAGCAGTTTCATAAGAGTTATAACCACTGCAGTGAAATAAAATGAATTATGGTCAAACTCTTTAACCAGTCCCCAATGATGGTTAGTCTCCTGTTCATTATAATTTTTCATTATTGCTTCTGATTGGTTTAAACTTTAAAGTTAGGAATCTTGACTCAGCTAAATTGACCTGTTGAAAGTTGAAATTTCTTCTGGTGGAATGTAGTAAAAGAGAGTCAGAGTTTCCTATGTCAGGTTTAGTTTATCACAAACCACGTCTGGTTGAGATGTAGAATTTCGAAGAATCAATACTGTTCATCCCATATACGTACTGTATGTATATAGGGAGTGAAAGTAATCTCTGCCATGTTAATCATTTGTCTCCTCTTCTACCTGACAAACATGTCATACAGTAAGCAAGGCTGACCTGCCACCTGACCTAGACTATGTGTCATCACAATCAGACACTCTGACAGAGTAATGGTGGACTAGAGATCAAGAGGTCCTCTCTAAAGACCCATTTCTACTGCAAGAACTTTTCCCAGGAACCTTTTTCTTCAATCTGTGTTTCCACAAGAAGAACCAAGGTCTAAATTTTAGTTAAGAGATCATAGATCTACCCCCTAAAAAAGCTCCAGGAACTATTAATGTGAGGCCTACAATACTACATGTCACTTATTGGTCAGATGACACATAGTTTTAAAGCCACTGCATGTAAAAAGCATCTGTTGTTTATTGGATGCGTCAGCGGGCAAATGTATTTTATCTTGGCCTTGTTGTAGAAATGCTAATCACAATTCTCTCAAATTGATGTTTTTTTTTACCCTAAGGAATGTTCTCAGACTTCAGTTAGTGGGAAAGAAAAGTACCAGGAACTTGCAAGGAACAGGTACAAGGCAAATGTTGGTGATGAAAAAACTATGTGGTGGAAAGAATTACTAGTTTGCCATCATCGTGTCTCCTTGCTCCATGCAGCCTATGTTTGTGCCAAAACCTCTCATTGTTAATTATACCTCATTACTAAAAGGTCATATTTTATTTATTATCTTGTTTATTTGGGATTTCTCAATGTCAAGTTTTACCAAAAGCACTTATTACTGGTATTAATGGGTATAGTGACTGGTTTGAAGTTGTCTTCTAAAGTAGAGAGGACCATTGAACACTGGAGGAGCTGATTCAGTGTTGAATATAACAATGAACATACTATTCCTATGTTTGCCTGAGACCAGAAGAAGAAGACTTGATTTTAAACCCATAGATGTTTGTGCAAGTGTGTACTCTCTAAAGTGATAATACATTTGATCTGAGCCACAGCTGCAATGTGGCTGTTATGCACTTACCAGAAAGTACTTGAAAGATCTGCTGATCTTAAGAGCAAAACATTACTTTCAAAGTCAGACCTTTCAACTAAATTTAGAACACTTCTCACCTCCTTTGACTCCGGTAGCTGTCCGTCTTTACTGTGAGTGTGCTGTTGTGTTAACACCTGTGTTGCAATGAGTGATGACAGACTGATCTGCTTTCCTATTACGCTTTTAAAAGGCTTGTTTTTGCTTGTTCCTTTAATTTTCTTTGTGAACAAGATACAACCAGAGTTCCCAGGCAAAGCAGAAAACCACTGAATTTCTAATGCCAGGACACTTGCACACTGCTGACTTTAACGTGGTAAAGACTCACCAGGTGCTGCAAACTGAGAACAGAAAATGTTCCTAAAGAGGCACGAAGAGAAAAAAACAAATCCTCTTCTCTAAAACTATAAAAAAGTTATTGAATTAAGTTCCTGAGACGCTGAATCATGTGTAGACTCTAAGTTGTTTCACAATTTTGTGCTTACAAGGGCTACACTCACATAGAATAGTAGTTATTGGCCTTTTATGAAATATTCCCTGCTGTTCAACTCCCTGTAAGAAAATTATGTTGCAGTCAAGAGATTGTATTTCTGACAGTTCATATAATATTCATAGATGTCATCAATACCCCACTACTCACTGCCATAGCAAGTTTTCTTTTCAAGAAATGACATAAGCCCTCTTATGGCATGACGGGTGTAAATAAAGACGTGTTTCCTTCTGTGACTGCAGTTCATCTCTTATTTTCACCTTTATAACAGGTTTTACAGAGCATTGTTTGGAACAAAGCTTCCATGAGACTGATCAGGTACACACTCCAGAGAAGTTTAAGTTCATGTCTAGTGTTGACCCTCTTGACCGTTGACCACACCTGTGTGTGTTCTAGTGTCCTCAAATCAGAGCAAAAAATGACCGATCATGTTGTGGGAAATGAACAGAGGTGGGTAGAGTAGCGTTACTTCACAATAATATTACTCAAGTAGAAGTAAAAAGTACTCATTCAAGAAATTACTCAAGTAAGAGTACAAAAGTACTTGAAAAAACTACTCAAGTACTGAGTAACTGTTTGATTGAAATGTCTAATTCTTTTAAATTATGTAATCAGACAGACACAAATATATAATAATGTGCAAATTCTGGTATTTCCAAATAATAAAAAAAAGTAAAAACAAATAACATCTTTTAAAATCTTACTTTCTCACAAAACAAAGCTTTTGAAACCAACACCTATGGTGTTCACTGTCTGCTACATCACATAGCACATAGCCTACGTGTGAGGATATCTGGAAGTTGAGTCCTGGAAACCATGAGTTTGAATTTTTGTGAAATATTGATTATAATTTCATTTGACATGTGTGGACTAGACCCCGTGACCCTTATGAGGACAAGCGGTTAGGAAGATGGATGGATGGATGGATGTGTGGACTAGATTTTAATGTCTGATCTGAATTCATCCAAACATTTCACAAGCTCTGCTTTGGATTTACCCTTTGTTTAAAAGAACATTTTTAACAATACAGAAAAACTGACAATATTTTGTGAAGATCTTTTAAGTGGTGTGAATGACATCAACACACTGTATGATCAACATGGAACTTGTTTAAGGTTTTGGCTTAGATAAGTTAGGCGATTGCTTTTATTTTGTCATTTCCTATTATAATGGACATTTTATTTTGAAAGACGGCCAACAATTGCAGAACATCCACTTGATGCTAAAAAGTAAACAAAGGAGAAACGGTACACGAGATAAAAAGAAGCTCTTAAGTTAGACAAAACTCTGCTTATATTTAGCTTGTTGTGATTTAACTACGGTACTATATGGTTTTAATTTGTTCTCTTGTCCTCTAGGCAGCATCTCTCTGGTAGAATAAATGATAAAGTAACGAGTCGAGTGTCGTCACATAGTAAGAGTAGCATTTCTTCTTCACAAATCTACTCAAGTAAAAGTAAAAAGTATGGTGCAGTAAAACTACTCTTAGAAGTACATTTTTTCCAAAAAGGTAGTTAAGTAAATGTAATGGAGTAAATGTAACTCGTTACTACCCACCTCTGGAAATGAAGAGGTCAGGTAAAGGTGATCTATTCAAGGTCATCTATTGGTCTATAGATCATCTACTGCACGTGTGACAGAAACTTTACTGAGATACTAAGTGAGAGGATCAACAAAGTCAGCAGGATTTCATGTCTGAGGACCATGAATGTCAGTAAGGTTTCGTGGCAGTCCATATAATAATTGTTGTTGATACATAAGTTTGGACCATGGTTGTGGACTGACATGGCTATTCAGAGAGATATGCTGCTAACATGGAAAGTAGAAACTTCGGTATTTCTGAATCTGAATTTCCTGAATAATGTTTGTAAATGATAATCGAGGTCATTATTATAATGTTTTCTCTCCATGTTTTGTAGAAATGATTATTAAGAAAAGAGAGAGAAGACAATTCTTCTGTACACTTGGTGAAGTACAGGCAGGCAGCCCCCTTGAGGTGCCATGGTCAGGGTTTCAATGTCTTGAGCTGTACATGTAGATCTAAAATCCTAGTAGAATCAGCTGGAAGAGAGGGGCACAAAGAAATTGGACTGATGAATATTGCTTTGTTGTCCACCTTGAACGCAACACCAATGAAGACTGGAGAGTGAGTGAAGGTTCAGTGAGCATCACTGGACAGGATTACGGAAGCTCTAAGTCTAAGCCTTAGGTAACATAAGCTCAGCAGGATCACAACTGTTCATGTGACTTTCCAAAATGCATTGTTACCACACGCAGGGAAAAACGTAAAATTCAGCACTAAAATCTTTTTGTATAAAGAAAATCAGTAGATTGTTGGGTGTATTATCAAGTACTTTGACAGTGACTTTACCTAAAATGGGTCAGTGGTACGACCCTGATGAAACAGAGCTGTTATTGCCCTTCCTTTCATCCATATACTCATGGGAATTCCCTACAAATTCATCATTAACTGCAAATGAACAGTAATAAGTGAACTAAATAAATGAAGCTTATGCCATTTTAATATTGTTATTTTTATGATTGCACTCCTGTTCTACTTCTGCCTCACACTCTTCAAGATCTTCCACAGTGGACGCCGATCTTTTTCCCCAATGGTCTTCTTCCACAACTTCATGAAGTCTCCGTGCTGGGCCAGTTCCTGGAGGATGGCATGTCCCTGGGTCCTGTATAGAAAAACGCTTCAGTGCCAAAGCATAAGGATTGAGGAGAGGATTTCTCACTAGAGACACAAACCATCATCAGATCTTACCATTCTGAACCATGTGAACTAAAATGCAGTGATAGCTGACCTGACTTCAGCAGCAGCATCCAGAGACATCTTACTGACAGCCTTAAGGAAACGCTCGCTTAAGCTCTTCCCCCCTGTCAGGATGGCGTCTGCTCCCAGTCTGTCAGCCAGAAGGTGGAGCTTTTGAGCTGAGCTGGCTCTCACTGCTGCACTCAAGTGGCTGAGGGAGAACAAATAAATCAACCAATCCGCTCACTGTGTTTCGTTTTAAACTACTTTCTTTGATTGCTGCTGCTCCTGCTGTTACCTGCTGCTGTGGTCTTACCTCAGCCCTGTGTTCAGCAGAGCATTCAGGACTCGGCCTGGGCTGCAAGAGAGCACCAGTGTCTCCAGGGCCACATTGGCCTGCTCCTGGATGAAGGCATTTGCAGACGACTGTGCGATCTTCACCAGCAGAGCTTGGCTTGACCTGTCTACCTGAGTGTCCATCTCCTTCTGGAGGTAGCTGTAAAGATAAATGAGGGTTTCCATCGCTGCACAGGCAACTGAGGAGCGCAGGTTTTGAATCTAGAGAGAAAAGAACAAGCATCATAAGTCAGTGGTCATAGTTGTGGCACAGGTGCATTGCACGTGTGCACAGTCACTGTCAAATGTGCACACTACGAACAGAAAGACAGTCTTCAGTACCTCTGCTGTAACAGCCAGACACACGTCATAAAGTTTGCTCATCAGTGTGTCTGGGTGGTGCTGCACCAGAGCTCGAATAGTTCGCAGTGCCTCTATCTTCTTCTCCCTGTGTTGAAGTGGCTGGTTAGCTTAGACCTTTCTAGTAGTACAAGAACTTTTACTTTTAGCACTGCAAACATCTGCAGGTGGAGCATCTTTGTGTCTCCTGAGTCTTACCAGTCTTTTGAGCTGAGCAGTTTTAAGCAGACAGACAGATTGTGCACAGGGTCAATCAGCGGCTCCAGCATCTCTGGGGTCTTGTTGTTTGTTCTGCTGACGTTGCATGCATTTTCTGTCTTCTGTTTCTTCGTGCCTCTGTCAACGACCTTTGGAGGGCGCAGGCAGGTCCTGTAGCGAGTTTCTCTCTTCCTGGACAGGAAAGGTTTTGGAGGAGGAGCTGTAGTGACAGGTGTCACTGCATGGGTCTTTCCAGTAACTGGAGGTGGAGGTAAACTGACGACAGAGTTTCCATGATAATGCTTCAGTCCTTCTCTGATTACCTCCACCTGATGGCTCACTGTCTGGAGTCTGTATCCACCTGCTACATTTTTGTCTGTTTAGATCCAAATATTCATCAGTTACAGTTCTGACAACATACATGGAAACTATCCAGATTAGATCTACTATTGACTGAAACTCAGTAGAGGTTTAAATGGAGGAAGTATACAGTTCTAGTCAAACTCAAATACTCAAGTAAGAGTTTATATACCTGCAAAATAAATGTAATTGAGTAAAAATTACAAATTTCTCTTCTGGACTGTAGTGAAACTTACTTAAACACAGTACTGAGTGAATGTACTTAACACCTCTGCAAATGACTTTCAAAATTTTCCACAATTATAACTCAACCTTTTCTCTACAGAAGACCTGACCTTTTCCACTGAGGTTCACTGACAACACAGGGATCCGGGACGCTCTCCTCCTGGGTTGTGAAGCTGAGGGAGGAAGGAGGGGAGGGCTACCAACCAGTGAGGTGGTCCTCACCTTGCTCCAGTTTCTGTCCAGATTCTCCACCTCATATTGCGTTTTAGGACTCTGCTGGTGTCTCTGAGTTCTGCACATCCGGTCATTGCAGAGGGATTTGGGATTATGTGTGGCATCAACGGGGAGCTGATGTGAAGGGACGGGTCCCTGCTGAGCAGACCGTCCCAGTCTTGCCAGGACAGCACTGGTGCGTGCTTTCTCTGAACCACACACCCTCTCTGTCTGACAGAGCAGAGCCTCCCGCTTTGTCTCCTGGATGTCCAGGATCCTGGACAGAGTGCTGTGGGCACGAGGACTCTCTTGTCTCCGATGTCTCTCAGTAGTCTGTGATTTGAAAAAAATTTTTCATTTTAATCATTTGAGTTCAAATAATGTCCCATGCTGTAGGAGTTTAGATCTACAGAATATGGAGGTTGTTACAGTAGAGGAACGTTTGTGCAGAAAGAAAACGTTAGTGGATACTAGACATGATCTAGGGCCCCAACCAGCGTATAAGTTGTTTAAGTTATAGATGTGGCAGCACACATCCTTAGCCCCTATAGACGGTAGGTTCTCTAACTATCTCTCCACTCCTCCATATGTTACGGGAAATGACCCAGCGTGATCATTGTGACCCTATGCTATTTCCACGTAGCTTGAATGTGAGTTTGTAGGTATTGTTGTTACAGTTATTTATCATTGTATTTGGGACTGTCAAACTGAACTGCCCATTGTGGGATAAATAAAGTTTGCTGAATCTGAATCTGATCAGGGGGCGTGGATAATCCATTAAGACACGCCTGCTGATCCAATCACGACTCTTCCGTAAGTTACAAAGCACACCTGGGTCAGACACGTGAGGTCAGTGATTGTTTGATGTCCAGAGTGTCAGGGTGCAACAAGCAATAGAAAAAACAGAAAAAGAGAGAGTGTGTGTGAGACAGAGAGAGAGAGAGAGAGAGAGCGAGAGAGAGGGAACTGCGGCAGTACACAGACTGCAGTATGAAGATCCTCTGTGGAGGATGCAGCGTCCCCGCTCCCTGGCTGTCTCGTTCTCTACATGAGTCGCATGTGTGACACGTGTAACACGTGCTGCACCAGCAGCAATCAGGAGCTGAAGCAAAGGAAAAGAGAAGACAAGACAAACACGTCCCCCCTTCTTCTGCTTTATTTTTATAGAAGCAAAGAGATGAACAGTGTGTGCAGTTCTCAGTTGCTGTCACTGTGTTTGATGTGTGGCTCGCGAACGAGCCGATGCTTTGTACTGAACGAAAAGAGCCGACTCCCGTCAGAGAGGTCCGATACTTGTTCAAATCGGCTGAAAATTTATTTTAAGAAAACACTGAATTAAAAAAAAATGCTTATCAACACAAAAACCATTAATACTTGCTAAATTAGCCTAAAACAGACGGCTCTGAATAATGCTAAATGAAGAGCTATTTGGGAGCCGTGAGAGCTGGCTTTTCTACAGGAGCTGAGCCAAAAGAACCAAACTTCCCATCAATGGTGTTTGATAATGAAGATAAGAAAAGAGATGATAAACACAGAAGTGTAGTAATACCATGGTAATAAGTAAGTAATTATGAGGTAATGGCTTGGTATATACACAGGAGGCTAAAAACACATGGGTACGAAAGCTGAGCTACAGCAACTTCTGAGATAACACACGGTAGTTTTTTGTTTTTTTTTACCTTGTAATTACTAAAGTATTACAGCCCTATTACCTTATTATTGGATTTTACCTCATACCTTGTAATTACATAGTAATTACCACCCTTGTACTATTTTCAACATATTACCCTGGTATTACTGAGCTGAAAAGTGCAACCATAAACTAACTCTAAACAAATATAACAATGTGAAACTATTTGTGCTGATAATCCCAACCTGAAAACTGATAACTAAAATCACTTTTTCACTGTCAAGTTGAAAATATTTTTTATGCATGTGCAGTAAGCATTCAGATACTCTGTGTGCATTGGTAGCCTAATGGTTAGTGTGCAGACCAACTAAATGCAATGTGGCATGACACACCTGCTCTTTCCCTGTGTTTCCTGTCTGGTTCTACTGTCAATCTATCAAATGTGGTCCATGACCAGCTCCATTTTACATTGCCGTGTCCTTGGCTTCTACAGGATTTCAAGTCTCCCGGTGGATATCAGGTCTCTCTCCTGGGAGCAGGCCTGTGTTTTGCAGGGCTAATAACTAATAGCAGACTAGCTGTCGCTGTGTGTAAACAATGCTGTTTCCATGGTACAATGCACTTACGTTATTATTGTCGTCTTCTTCTTCCTCTGATGTCTTTCTCCTCTTTCTCAACAATCCACAGAGCATCTTTGAATACATGATATCACTGGAGTGAACTCAAACAAGTGTTTATACTAAATCAGATCAGTGTGTGTTTGCCATTTCTGTGAACATCAGTGTGTTCTATTTAAATTCTCAGCAAGACCCATTGGAATAAATTAGAACTCTGGTGCATTGTGGGTTCTGATTGTGCTTTTAGGAAAATTTTGATTCAAAACAAATATTTTTGTGCAGAATGCACCCCGTGCCTTCAGTTACTTTGCATTTGTTACAAGTGGTTTCAAAACACCTGTACCTTCCTCATTTTCAGCAGAACTTAAAACTGTTAAAAATGTTCCAGTCATATGTAATATTTCTACAAATGCATTTAATATACTGTATGATTTAAATTATGTAAGACTTAGAGGCATGAACTGCACACAGGGAGATACCAGGCATTCCCCTGGTAGGAGCAAGCAAGTGCATGACTTGTTTTGTCCCTTTCTGTGTGTCTGGCTTCCTCCCACCATCCAGACATGAATCTCAGGTGACTCTAAGTTGTCTGTAGATGTGAATGTCCGCCTCTGTGTCATCCCTGCAATAGACTGGCGACTTGTCCAGGGTGTACCCCAACTAACTCTCATCCCCATTGACAGCTGGGATAGGCTGCAGCGTAAGAGTGTTTAGGATAATGGATGGAACCACCAGACTACTGAGTGGATGTATCATTAATGGTGATCTTTTATTGTATCTTGTATCATAGTCACTGTGTAGACTGCACCGTCCTGTTTGGATTCCTTTGAGCATCATCTACAGTCAATATAAAAAGTGTACACACCCCTGTTAAAATACCAGGTTTTTGTGCTGTAAAACAATGAGACCATAAGAAATCATTTCAAAACTTTTCCCGCCTTTAATGTGGCCTATAACCTGTACAATTCAATTGAAAAAAAATCTGTTAGGTAAAAAATATAAAAAACTTAAAAACATACAATATGCTGGTTGCATAAGTGTGCACAACCTTAAACTAATTCTCTGTTGAAGCACATTTTGATTGAATTACAGCATTCAGTCTTCTTGCACACACAACTGACATCAATTAAAGTGACTCTGATTAACCCCAAATAAAGTTCAGGTGTCCAAGTAGGATTTTCCTGACATTTACTCAGTTACCTGCTACAACAAAAGCTGTGGTTCACAGAGAGCTTACACAGGATCAAAGGGATCTCACTGTTAAAAGGTATCCAGGCCCAGCTAGTCTCTCAAAACCTTTTTTGAGGAGTTTCATCTTTCAACACGACAATGATCGTAGACATACATTCAAATCAACAAAACAATGGCTTCATCAGGGGAAAATGTAACCTACCCAAAAAGACTGAATGCTGTAATTCAATCAAAAGGTGCTTCAACAAAGTATTAGTTTAAGGGTGTGCACACATATGGAACCAGCTTACTGTATGTTTTAAATTTTTATATTTTTTTCCCTACCAAATTTGTTTTTCAATTGAATTGTACAGGTTATAGGCCACATTAAAGGTGGTAAAAGTTTTGAAACGATTTCTTGTGGTCTAATTTTTTTACAGCACAAGAACCTGGCATTTTAACAGGGGTGTGTACACTTTTTATATCCACTGTACATCATAGCGTCAGGAGAAACATGTGAAGAAGCTGTTTAAAAAAAGCAGGTGTATCTGTATGTTTATAGTATTTAATACTATGTAAGAGTAGTAAAACTGGGCAGAAGCAGAAGATTTATTTAGCATTTATAAGTAATAGACTTTTCTGTACTTGCATGTTAGAGTTTGACCTTAATCAACCCAGTTTGCCACAATGTATGTGTCACAGTGGTTTTAATACATTTAGCTAATAAACTCCTCCAGATGATGTCGCCTGGAGGAGTTATTCAGTTAAAAGCAAAGAGGTTCAGATGTCATCTGGCTGCTCATTTTGTCGTTGTCCTCCTAATGACATTATCTGAACTACAAAGTTCTCTAGCCTGAAGCATATATATATTTTATATTGGGGAAGTCAAAGGGAAGTTTAACACTGCTCATAAACATGTACTCCCCATAATTAGAAACACTGGAAGCTGGTTGAAAATTTAATAACATGTTATCGGTTAACCTATAAGGAAAGTTTTTGTGTGTGTGCTCATTCTACCATATCTTTGGTAAATCCTGTGCATTATGAACATTTTAAGAGGACTGTGATATGAACGGAGCAAGTGAATACAAGTTAAAATATTTATTTTTACTACTAGTTTTAGATAAATTACAATAATGTAAATAAAAAATAGAAAAAGACACAAAATATTGACACAGACATAGGCAATAGGTCCTACATGTATTACGATGTTCTCTGTTTTGTTTCTACTGATCAGGAACAGGAAGATACTGTTTCCGTCCATCTTTGGATTCAGGACACCATCAGTTATTATATTTCACTGACACTTATCAGGGTTTGAGCTCCTCTGGGGAGCTGCTGGTGCTCAGGAGTGGGAAAGACCACTCCCTGTCTATGGAGGTGTCTCAGGATGTCCAGGATGGAGTCCAGCTCCAGACGGAAAGCCTCCAGCTCTCTGCTCTTGTCCTGAGCGAGTCGCCTCCAGCGCTCCACCTCTGACTGCTGATTGGCCTCCGGAGTTTGCCGGGAGCCACTTATCACCTAGAATCAGAGGGAGGGACAGTTGTAGAGGTTAGCTGGTATCTGTGGGTCAGGTAGTAGGAGAGACAATCACTAGTCAATTCACAATAAGTTGTACGTCTCTGATGTCTGTCATCAGTCACTAATATGTTTTTGGCTTTATCCTCTACAGGAGCTTACAGTCTATAAACTCTAGTGAGTCTGTGGCTCAGAGCAATTCAAACTTTCTCCTCAGCTTTACATGAGCAGCAGGTTGTACCATCGCTCCTACCTGCTGCAGCTCTTTCTCTCTGTGCTGGTGTCTCAGCTCCATGTCGAGGAGCTTCCTCTCCAGGCTGCACAGAAGTTTCACCTCTGAGCTCTGAGCATCTTTAGCTTCCTTCAGCTCCTTCAGCAGCCGGGTCAGCTACGTAAAGGACAGAGGAAGGGATTAGAAAACACAAAACAGAAAAGTAAAATTGTCGTAAAGTCAATATAAAACTTATGGTGGGGCTCTGCCACATCGTGTCCTGCCAATTTAAAATGGTGACAAGGATGGATTCAGGCACATAATAAAACATTATGATGTCCAGGCTTGTTTTCCATCACTGATTGTGTTGTTGATGTGGCCAGAAAGAATTGTCATACAGTCATTAAAATAATAATAATGATGAGAAAACTAAAACTACAAACCCTGCAATTTAACTCCTCACCTCCTGCTGCAGAGTGTCCTCTCGAGTCCTGGATATTGCCAGTGCATCTTTAGCTCCCAGCAGCTCGGTTAGCTGCTCTTGCAAATGTTTCACCATTATCTGTAAGTAAATGTTTCAAATAGTTTAAAGCAAAAGGACCATTTGTCAGGACGTCCTGAACACACTGTGAAGCTGGTTGGTACCTTCTGAGTGTTGAGCTCATTGGTCACTTCAGCAACCTTTGAGGACGAGTGTTCCAGGGCGTAGGTGGCACGCAGCTGGTCCAGTACCCTGACATGTTCTGCCTTCAGTGAGGACAGCTGCTCTGCAGAGTGCTGCTTCAGCCTGATCACATGACATCCTGTCGTTCACTCACACTCTTTGCTTTGCAGATAAAGTCTGTTACCGTGATCACATACTGTACCTGTGCAGCTCCTCTTTGGTCCGCGCAGTGTCGGCCTTTAATGCCTCTCTCTCCTGCTCGCTCTGCACCTGCAGCAGCTGCAAGCGCTGCCTCAGGGCCTCGTTCTCCTGCACAACCTCTGAGATATGGCTCCCTGTACAGATGATGCAACAATGGACTCTTTGCTAATATGCTATTATAAAACAGTACATGCTGCATGTACAGTAAATTGAGTGTAGCACATCCCCACCTGTAAAGACAGTGGGCTGGTAGGTCTTCTCATACTGAGCAGCCGGAAACGTTTCTTCCCCTCCACATGTCTTGACTGGGCAGGCCTGTCGTCTGGTCTCTGCTGAACGGGTTTCCGGTCGCAGGATGGGGACAGACACTGCACTTGTTCTCTCCTTCTGTAGTCTCGCCACAGTGCGGCTCAGCTCCTGAATGGTTCGTGTCTTGGCAGCGAGTTCTTGGTTCAAGCGTACTATGCGAATGCCGAGCGCTGCCTCGGCTTCACGCTGGTGTCGACCTGGACTTTGCTGGAGGATGGATCCCTGCAGGAGGATGAAGTTTACATCAGTAAGTACAAACAAGTGTTTTTCGTGCTTGGATTTAGTCAAAGTGAAGCTAAAGCATTTTAATACCTTTAGCAGCTTGTCCTGTACTGACCTTGTCTTTGAGCTGCTGCTGCAGAGACTCTATCTGATCATAGAGACCTCTCTCTTTCTCCTGGTGGGTCTCCTTCATCCGCTCTAGCTCTTCCTCCTGACTCTGAACCCGTGACACCCAGTGCTCTGTCTCAGTTCCATCGACCTGCTGCTTCTGTTGCAGCTCCAGCTCCGAGATCCGCTGCTCGTAGCGGAGCTAAACAAACCACACAAACACAGAGTCTGTTTAGAAACGTCTGGTGTTCTGTACTCGTCAGCATTTCTGTTCATGTCACTGATGCAATTATTCAACATTGTCATTTTTTTTGTATGTCAGTCAGACATCACTAAAACTAGAGACAAAGACTAGTTTTTATTGCAGATATATTATACAGCTTTTCTTCACTGTGAAACACTTCTTAAAGCCAAATTATCAGTGTTAACTCTACTATATATTATACTGTATATATACTATACTATATTCCCTGGTTCTCTGGATAATCCACAGTAACAAGCTGTCAGCAGATTTCACAGGTTAAAGCATTGAAACAGTTCTGTTGTATAGGAGCCAGAATAACAGGGATGGTTTCTTGTTGAATTGAGAATGAATACTATCATTTAAACAGTGAAAACAAAAAGTGACTTCACAGAAAAAGACTTCCATTTCCCCTCTGATATCCTCTGAGCTGTCAATCAGGGTATTTGATGTGTCACACTAATAATTCCCACCACAACTGCATTTTTTTTAGGGTATTAGGAAATGACTGCATATAAAGTAGCAATACAGTAAAGTTAAACCTACTGTACATTGGTGATGTTTTATGTAGCTGCACACTGCACTTATAATATAGTGTCTGTAAGTCCTGCAGCACACCTGGACACGCCAATTGGACAGTACAGTGATGTAGGGTGTCCAGCTGATCTGCAGTCTTTTTATTGCATGTTGCATTATATTCTGCTTGTTAAACACTGACTCTGGCATGATGTAATGACCTTGTTAAAATCAGCATTTACACAGCTAAATCATCATTGTTTCGAAGCGGTGATGAACTGTAGTAAGTTCAACATTCACTCTCGTTTAGCTCTGTATTTGGTCTCCATCTAGTCCTCTTGACTTGATTCACCTGCTGTTTGGTATTGAGCAGGTTTTTAGAGCTTTTGCACTGAAAACAGATACTTGCTGCTGACATAAACGCCACATGTGAGAATGGGGAGAGTAAATTAAAGCAGTAAATCTGAGGTTAGACTTCACTATAGCAGAGGGGTTATTGTACCTTGATCCTGTGGAACTGCTGTTCCATGGCCCTCAGGCTGTGTTTGGCCTCCTCATCGTGACTCTCCAGCTCTGCCTCCAGACGCTGAATCCTGCGCTCCAGCAGAGCGGTGATCCGTCCAGGCGGAGACGTTGTGGGAGTGTCAACGTTCTCCTGAGCACTGGCGCTGGCTGCGGCATAGATCAGAGCAGGCAGAGAGTTTGGGTTTCTGTGTCTCAGTATCTGCTCCAGCTCCTTCACCTGGTAAAGAAATAAACAGACTCTCAAGCAATGAAAAGATACTGGCGGGGAGAAGGGAGTGTGACAAGCTTGCTGGTTTGTTTAAGAAACCTGTCGCTCCAAGTCCTTCATCCTCTTCACTTCAACAGATTTGTCTTTGGCCTTTCTCTGCTGCTCAGTGCTTCTTTTGCCCACTTCCATTTTCAACTGTTCAACCTGAAATACAGGCCATGTGCTACAGTTTATCCATCACAGTAACTGGCATTATGGTGATACGACTGTACAATGTCTGGTCTTTCATTAGCTGCAGCCTGAAAGTCGATGATGCCCATACACCACAGGCGTGCAGCTAGGTAGGTAAGCCTCACCTGCTCTTTGAGTCCATGGATCTCTGCTGTAGCAGCCTTCAGTCTGCCAGCATCTCTGTCCAGCAGCTCCTGGTTCTCAGCGTACCACTTCAACTTCTTCCTCAGCACCGACGCCTCCTCTCTGTGTTTGTCCTCCAGCATGCGCATCTCAAACGATTTATCGCCTGACACATGCACAATTTAAAAAGACATTCACTCATGGATGTGCAGTAAAATGGCCTTCAAACCTTCATTAGCGCTGGTCTGGATCCAGTCTTACCAGAGGTGGTGATGACCTGGGCTTTAGCCAGGTCTCTCTCTTTCTTCATCAGCTGCAGGTCCACCTCCAGAGCCTGCCTCTCTTGCTTCAGGGTGCAAATGTCCTCAGATAACTTGGCCTCGTTTCTCTGCACACAATCACGTATTTTAAGCTGAAAGACATCTTCATCCTGACAGTATGTCAGCAGCAGTAGTATGTACTTACCTGAAATGTACTGATTTGTGCCAACAAGTCTGTTATGCGCCGTGTGTGATCCATTAAACACACATTTCCCACAGGCCTTGAGGTTTTATTCAGCTGCTCTCTGGTGAAGATGGAAAAGAAAATCACCTTACCTGCAGATTTATATTTGGAAGATGAACATAGGCAGTAATGCATCACAAACAGCTCTGATGCTGAACCCACCTTGTGGAGGCCAGCTCATGTAGTAGCCTCTGGTTTTCGTTGAACATGGCCTCCTCATTGGCTTTACTCTTGGCCTGCTGAGCCTTCATCTGCGAGTACAGCTTCTCGTTCTCCTATAGAGCAGTTTTAGTTTGTTTACTGTTTATTAACACAAGCACACATAGTAAAAGACGTTGTTTTACTGTTTCCCATATTGTTTTGCTAGTGTATCAAATCCTGGGGAGTTAGAGTCGTTATTAATATGCGGGAGGCAAGAGAAGTGAATGTCTGCAACAGGGTGGCAGTGGAGGAGGACCACAGACATATCTGTCATGGTTTTTCTTGGTCACCACTAGACAAGTGTGCAGATTCTTGATTGTGCTTCATTTATCCTGTGATGCATGAAGAAGCTGACTGGCAAAGTGAACTAACTGGACACAGTTTAGAAATCCACACACGTTTCCTGCTGGTGAGGCAGCACCAAGGACCAATTCCCCATTGCCAGCTACTACTGGGAAAATGTAAGCCCACCCCACCCCCACAATCCACACCAACGCTGAACTCAAAAACAGATGTAACAAAGAGAGAGCAGCAGCTGCAGTCTGAGGGGAAACAAACCTGCTGGTAACCTTTGATCAGCGTCTCCTGCTCTTTCATTTCTTTATCAATCTGCTGGAACTTCTCCTCTGTAGCCTCAGCCCATCTCTTTTTCTGACTTTCTTCTTCTGCACTCCGCAGCTAAAGAGTGAAAAGAAAAAACAGCGGTTTATTTATACATAATGATGTAGAAAGGAACTCTATTCAGAACTATATTCGCAACACCTACTAAAAATATTCTATTTTTCTCAGACAAGTCTATTTGTTTTGTCATCTGATCTGGACAAATCGCACAACACAAACTCGTCTGCACTGATGTAGGAGACACGAGACTTTGGCTGCGTTTATACTTTATTTATTTATTAGTGTTAGAATTAAAACCTTCTCAAACCACCTTTTATTGCAGATGTGGTGCAGTTTTAGTGTGATCCTGTCCACGAGCCCTTCACAAATGTCAGGTAGAAGCACCTGAACGTTCATCACACCACAGCAGAAATGATCCGTGTTTCATCGAACACAGATGTTGGCTCAGAGTTGCAGTTGAACAGTGAAATCTGTGAATGTGTTTGTGCACCTTGCTTTGCAGCAGGTAGTTCTGCTGCCTGAGCGAGTTCAGCTCCTCTGCTTCTTCCTTCATCGTCTGCAGCTCCCGCTCCTTCTGAGCCAGCTGGACTCTCAGCTCTTCCACCACAGAGGACACACTGTGCTCGTCATTCTGAAAGTCGACACACACAAGATCAGGTAACGGGTAGAAAATCACTGACAAAGGGGGTGGAGGGTGGTTCATTTTGTTGAAGTGATCATTAGCTATATTTTTCTTATGTGAAATGATGACAGCTTTGGAAGTTATTTCTTATTGTTGCTCAGTTTAGATGCTTGTTAATGGATCACCAGCTAGAGGAGTTTTTATCATTCCTGTGCTGACATATGTAATAATTAATATGTCGTATGAAGTTCTTTTAGCAGGGTTTTCATTTTCAACGTCCGCTGGAGCTGAAGCATTTTCTTACACTGCTCTTTGGGAGATGACGTGTTGGTCGGGTTTGTTGAGCACCTGAAGCGTCCTGTGTATCTGCAGGGTCCAGGTGGCTGCTGGTGTGAATCTGCTGTTGCAGCACAGCCACTAAGGACTGAACAGATGCCACCAGCTCATTGCTCACCTTCAGACCTGGCTCAGCTAATCAAACAAACAACGGTCAGTACCATGGTGCTGAATATGTTTTCTGTCTTAAATCACCTGAGCAGTTAGTGGATATTTATGTGTGAGTGCTGTGAATAACCTGCGTCACCATCTTTTCCTTGGCTCTTTGTGAAACTGACTCTTGGTGGATGCTGTGGACCACGGGAAACAAAGGAGTGAGTTTTAGCTGGAGCAGAAGCTCTGCTGGTCCCTGCCGCTGTTCTGCCCTGAACTTTCCTGCCTCTCACAGGAGCTGCAGTGGGTTTCCTCAGTGAAGATGTAGGAGGATGAGAAATGGTGGAGCTATGGGTGGCCTGGGAAAAAACACATCCAAAATACTCATAGTTCCTTGAGGTTACACAAGCATGTGTTAACACTATGTAAGTGTGAAGCTGGTCTCACAGTTTGCTTCTTCAGGTCAGAGGACATGTGAGAAGAAGAGTTGTAGTGATCCTGCATCAGCTTCTCTACTTCCTCTCTGATGCTCCACGTCAGGTCACACCCGGGAGGTTCTGAGCAGCTGGATCGATGGCTGCTCAATCCCTTGGCTCCCTTCAGCTCTGCGACAGCCTTTCCTGGTTGTTTCAGCTGTGGCTCTGTATGAGACCTTTCAAGATCCACATGACTGCAAAATGTAGAGAGAAAGTAAAACTCTAATCAAAGTCTTTCTGCATCTCTCTGCAGGAAGCAAATGAAGAATAGTAATACCGATAAACATGATGATGTCTCAGAGCTTGTATGACAAGAAGAGATGTTAAGTAACCAGACACAAATGACCAAACATCGTCATGGAGTCTGCCAGTAGTCCTACAGGCAACCAGGCTAACTGATCCTCAAATGAAACCCAACATGAACAAAAGTCTCATTCACAGACTTCAAACACAGTGTGGAACTGATACTTAAACACAGATTATCCAGATCAGACTGTTGATTATATGACATTATTCTGGATGTTTGAAGCTGGTGTAACATTCATGTGGGAGCTGTTATGATGGATCATGATGGTTTAAGGTGAATTCATTCAAAGAGCACTTACAGTTAGACTCTAATAGCTTCACTGACGATTATGAGATATGGAAAATAATTTTGTGTAGTTTCTGTCATAAATGGCTGTATATAAACCTGTGCTAACAAAACCTTTAAAAACCAAAGTCTAAATGATTGTTATGATAATTACATCAAAGGATCCCATGTTTTCATTTTGAGTATCTAAAAATTGGTTTATTATGACAAAATGTCTTTATGCCTGTGCACCGCTGTATCTTGGTTATGCTGTTGAATTTAAGTATTTAACAGTTCTAACCTGACAGGCTGGAGGGTGAAGCCTCTCATGTGATCCGTCTCTGGTCGAATGGGCTTCATCAGCTCTTCTGCAGTGGGCAGCTCTAAACACACACACACACACACACACACAGTTATTCCACATCCTTCTGTCCTGTCATAACTGTACACACCACAGTGCACGTGTCCCACTCCAGAGACCACGACCCGTAACGCTGTGACCTCTCAACGATGACATAATGACATCAAAAGCACTGTATAATCAGTGGTTATCACGAAACTGACTTAAGTGCACATGCATCCTTCCTGCAGTTCCACCAGGGCAGTGTCTGACCTGACTCGTTGGTAGAAGCAGGCTGAAGAGACTGTCTGGTACGCTGAGGAGAGGAAGATGGCGACACCGGCCTGTAGTGGCTGCTACGGTCATCTGAATCCTCCACAATGTGGATCTGTCTGTATGCCTCCTGAAGTGCCTCCATCTCTGAGCCACCACTCTGCAGGTTTGACAGCCCTGCATGGAGAAAATATAAATACAGTGTATTCTACTTAAAAAAATCCTTTCTCAGCTATAAACGTTCCTCTTTTCTTTAATCGCCTCTTTTCTTGCTCGTTAGCTCCTACCCCTCTGACTGGTTAGAAGCTCCAGCCTCACTCAAACACCTAAACCTAAATGTGTATAATAGATGGATAGACATCTAGACTGCAACATGCTGTCTGTTTTGCTCTACTTACTTCAGCAAACGTGCTTGTGTTACCTCTGTCCAGTGATCCTCCAGTGTCCTTCTTCCTGTCTCCTCCACTGGTGTCATCCAAAGAATCATACAGAGAAACTGACACAACAAGTCAGTGAGTGATATTAACTTAATATACTGTAGCTCTAACTGTAGCTAGCTTCCATTTTAACTCACTGTGCAGAGGTGGAAAGTAACTAATTACATTTACCCAAGTTACTCAACTTATGTGCAATTTTAAGGTCCTTGCATTTTACTTGAGTTTATAAAATGATGCTGTAACAAGCTGGTTATAGATACAGTGGTTTAAATATTACCAGCTGCAGCATCAGTGGCGTCTGCACAGTCGCGCATCAGTAGTTATGATCCAGTACTATCATTCATTGATGTGGAATAAACCATTATGTAAGTGAGAAGCTGGTCTCACAGTTTGCTTCTTCAGCTCAGAGGACGTGTGACAAGAAGAGTTGTAGTGATCCTACATCAGCTTCTCTACTTCCTCTGTCTCTAAATGGATTATATTTCTTCCTACCCATATAATATTGGTTTTTCTTACCTTTGGCAAGAATTGGAGGCATCTTCAGCTTCTGAAAAACACAATGTAACATAAATTCATTTTTGGAATTTCATTCATATCAGTTGGTTTCATTCTGAACCAACTGATAAACTGGACAATGTCTCATCCCCCTATGACTACCTGTTATCACAACTGATGTTCTGCAGTTTGCTGGTAACTGGGAATACTGGTATTATTTTTACCACACATAGTGTTCTCAGGATGAAGAAGGGACTGTCACTAAGGTCACATTACACTAATCCTACTACAAACCTCCTCCAGTGGCTCTTTTCCATTCTCCACATCCTCAAAATCCTCACTATAGTGTGGTGAGCCTGTAAAAGCAGGGAGAGAAAAGACCTGATTAATATGTGCAAAGGAATTTAAAAAACCAATGAAGTTCCCAGAGGGTTCAGCACTCTTACCTGGAGAGGTTCTGATGGTCTTCCTTTGATCATCATCACTTTGCCCCGCTGCTTCCTTGGCTGCCCTGGAGGGAATATGTCCTTGTTTTAGTATTTCTCTGTCTCAGTCTTCTAATAGGTGGACATGTAATTATCACACTAAGGCTATTTCCATACCTGACATTAGTACCAATAGTAGAACTAGTTGAGTCCAGCTCTCTGTTGAGCATGGAATAATCTATAGTTGATGAGGCACCTGCTTCAAGTTGGGCAAAGAACCTGGCTTTTTCTTCTTCTTCCTCCAGAGTGTCCAAACCCACACTCCTCATCTTCACAGCTGGCGCCAGCACACAGAGTAAAAAGAGCACACGTGGAATTTACAACTGCAATACTTCAGAACTGAGAAATGTAGGGTTGTGTGTGGAACACCCAGATCACATGTTGAAGTACATCCCTGCAGTTTATAACTGCATCCATTTGTTTTTCAGTCCTTAAAGATACAATATGCACATTTGAGAAATTCAGCTAATGTTAGTTAACAGAAATCAATGCAGTCCTCCCTCTTCCTGCTCTGAGGTGCCCTGTGCAGCTCTTCAAGTATTACTCTTATGACATGACGATAAATAAGTAGCAACAAAATCAACCAATCGAGCTGAAAACATTCTCTGACTGGTTGAAAGAATACGTTTCTCTCTAAAACCTTTAGAATATCTCTGCAGTGCTGCCAGTTAAGACAGGTTATAGAGAATATTTCTATGGAAATTTCTGTGGAAATGACACAACAAACCCGAACGTGACTCACCTTCTGTCTCTGTACTGTCTCTGCTGAGAATAAGTGCATTCAGTCCTCCTTTCTGCAAACCAGCATCTTCTGGATCCTCTTCCTCCTCTTGAACAGACTGAGACTTTCTTGAAAAAGTTCCGAAAGACTTTTCAGACTCCAACAGTCCTGCACAAAATGTAGAAAATTAAATAACAGAAGCGTCAAACATGATTAGAAACTATAAATACACAGCATATTTATTAAATTCATTTCCATGTATTTATTTTAGCACATCTATTCTTGTACAAACTGAGGACTGGCTTCATGTTGTGAGGACAAATGTAAAACACAGTAACTGTGCACAAGCTCAGTGAACTTTTGTCACTCACAGCTCAACACTGCCACCTAGCATCGTTTTTTTAAAACGCTATCGTCTCATCAACTGTGTTTTGAATGTGAATCCATTTGTTTTCCATCTTTCAGTTTATACATGTTAATGTGTTTTAGTTCCAGCTAAATTCAGACAAACACAAACAGGAGAACTAGTGGTGCTAATGATGTCTACCACTATACAGAACTAATGAAGCACTACCAATGGGTGGGGGATCTGAGTTAAAGTTACCATCTTCACTGTCCCCCCTGGAGTGACTATCAGTATCAATAGAATGTGTCTCATTGGGGCTGCTCTCTTCTGGCGTACAGGGGACTTTTTCATGAGCAGACCTGCTCACGACGTCGGAGTCCTCAGACGGAGTTCTTGCTTTTTCCACAGTTTGGGAAACTTCCAAAACTGTGTCAGACTGAACCGGTTTATCCAGAGGTTTGCAGCGCGGTTTGGGGACTGCTTTGTAAGAGGGCACCACGCTGGCGACTTCAGACAGCAACGAGAACAGGAGGATAAGTAATATTGGTGAACTGTCCAATTAAATCCAGTGAAATTTGAATGTGACTGAAGTATGCAAGTCTTTGACTGCTGCTTAACAATTAGTATGTACAAGCTAAGATCCAATCACTACTTGATACTTCATAACCATGGTCTTTACAACAATAGAAAGAAATATAACACGTGATGTTCACTGAACATTGTCTGAAAGAACTCTATGCTCTCTGCAGAGGCACTTTTTAATCAATTTGCTCTCACCCTCGCTCTCAGGCTGGAACTTTTTGGTCTTGATAAATCTGCTTTTGACCGTCTCAGCTGAGGAAACAGGAATAACAGGAAGGGACAAGTCAGACAAAATATAAACCTGATTATCTGCAGATTTGTGTGTGTTGCATGTGCATGTCTGATCAGTTTCAAACACAGATTTTTCTACGGCAGACTGCTTTTATGATGACTAACAGATGTTAACTGCAAGTGCAAAAGGTTAACATGTCCTCATTATTACCTCTGCCTGTTCCTCCACTGTGTTCGTCATCTTGCAACCATGACACTGTAGGTTTCTGGACTGATTTATGACTGCCTTTAGTACGAACCTGCTTCTCAGCTCTGCCCAAATCCACCGAGTCATCTGAAACAGACTGACAGGAAATCATCATCATGTTCAGCGTCTTTTGACTCAACCTCAGATGTTGTGTGAATTTCTGAGATTAGCCAACATGGTGAAGACAAGATTTAGAACTTGTGTAAATAAGAGAATTTAACAACCAATCACTGTTAGGAATAGGAGTGTTCGATACTGACAAAATATTATATCACAATATTTTTTGCCATTTTCCCGATAACGATAATTGGACGATATTTTAATAACACCAAAGATTTTTAAGCCTTATGTTCGATCTGTTCGCTCTGTAATAAGATATTTACTGTTGCTAAATAATACTAAAGAAACTGTACATAAAAAATACATAAACAATGCTTTTCGAAAAACAGGTCTTGTTGAATTTATTCAAAACTTGAAAAACGAGTAGACTGTATAGGCTTTGTCCGCGGAACCTCACTTCTCCCAGTGTATGAAACGAAAGAGCCTCACCAATATCGTCTCCTAATTCCAGCGTAGTCTGAGTTCTTTCAGAACATTAATTAACACTAATAAGTCACTAAAGTTTAGTTTGTAGCTTCCAGTTGTGTGTAGAATGTTTGTAAAAGGAAATGAAACATCCCCACACTGAGAACTTATGTGTGCATTTCTGCAGCTGTCGCAACATCTGTAGCTTCATTAATTATTCATGATTAGTCAGGATCGGTCAGAACAGTAAATTACATTTTATAGGGATGTCTGCATATTTACATTTGCTCAATAACCACAGCAAATGTACAGAACAGGTTTTATTAATAAGAGAAGTAATAAAAGTGTGCTGGACGTGACTTTATATTTTGTATCAATCATTTTTATACAAATATTTCTGGGTTGTGAAGCAAATCATCTGAGTTTCCGTTATTTCTGGGGAAATTCGCTTTGATATACTTTGTTTTGGATTACGAGCACGTTTGCGGAACTAATTATGCTGAGTAGCACAGCGGAATCATTTTATAAAACTGTTTATTGCCAAATCGATAATGCCTGCTGCCTGATCATCAAAATTAGAATTTCGATATTATTGAAAACGATATGTATCACACAGCCCTAGTTAGGAATCAAAGAATTGGTGTCTGTGAGGATCAGACAGATGGATGTACTGGCTTTCAGGGTCACTCATTCACAGGTTGCTTGTTTGTGCCTCTTTACGTGTACAGATGCAACTGAATCAGCCCTTATTGGATCAGTAGCACATACATGATGTCACATTACCTCCTTTAAGAACAGCTCAAACTGTTCATCCAGCTCCTCCTTGGTCAGCCTGTGAGACATACTGTCACCTCCATCAGCCAAAGGGAACTGAAAAGAGAAAACGATTCATGTGTATAGCATATAACTTCCTTCTTCTTTATTCAGCAAATTCCTAATCTGTGATAAAGTTTTCTGTCTCTCAGGGATCAAAACCCGGTGAATCGTCTGATTGTGTGGCCACTTTTAGTCATGCATGCCTATTTCTAGATAAAACTGATCCAGTTTCTGACAAAGGGTGTCGTATCACAGATAAAAATTTATTGATGGTATCACAAATGACAGCATGATAACGTGCACCACTGTTGCTGTCCACTTACAAACCTCCAGTCCAGCTTAGATACTGAACAGGTGAACACTGGCTGCAGTTTGATTTACTTTATCAAGCCTCTGCTGAGTTGAAATCCAACAAGCCATGTATAAACGATATCAATAATCTGTTTATATTTGATCTTTGTACTAGAAATAGATCAGAATCTTAAATATTTATTCATTTTGCAGGTCAACTTCTTGTTTGTAAGGAAACTTCTTAAATGTGCTATGTTCTACACAATCTTCACAGTGTCCTTCTGCTTACGGTAAAACCATTTGTAATTTTACAAAAAATAAGGTGTTGTTCAGTATGAATCTTATTCTACATGTTCCGTTATTACCTAACGACTAATAACAGAAAGATGGGTATTATAAAAAAATTATACATAAAAATGAAAAGGGAAGCTGTCGGAAAGAAGAAAACAGTACAATTTCCGGTCAAAGTTGTCAAAATAAAACATGTTAGCGCAAGGAGCGTCTGGTATTATTTCAAAAGTTCACTTTTTCAATCCCAGCTGTCATATCACAGATAAAACAATTTATTGATGTCACGTAACGTTAGGTATCACGACAGCGTGATAACGTGCACCACTGTTGTGTTTTGAAGAAATGGTTTTTTTTTACTTCCGGTGTATTTCCTGCACTTTAACAGCTAACAGCAGCGCTAACTGATCTGAACTAATCTGCTAAGCTAGTAACGTCAGCTTTCCAAAAAAGCTTTCCGTAACCTAACTCCCCCACTACATGCGAAATAATGCACTGCTCCTTTCATGAGCGTAAACGCAACTCTCTCACGTCAACAGACTCACATAGAAATCTCTACTTTAGCGACTCTCCCTCCGTAGCGAACACTTGATGAAACGTACCCTTAGCTTGGTTTGTTGTTTTGAGAGTTGTGAGTTCCCGCGACAACACCCGGGCGACAAGATCCATCTGATTGGTTAGGAAAAAAAATGCGTCATTACGAATGGTAAACCAATCAATGGGTGCCATTTTCAGGCGGGCTGCAACCAGACAGAGCAGGAGCTAGTCTAAGTCCATGTTTGCTGTCAACAATCTTCAATTATCTGACGCATTATATGTTGATTAGAGTGTTCCTGTGACATTCTGCCCCCCTGCTTTAAAGCCTTGGCCCCCAGCTGCCCCCCCAACTTTTATGTCCCTAAACTCATACTTGTAAAAACTTATTGCTTGTTTGTCCAAAAGCCT
>JAUBNQ010000008.1:22289040-22307133 GCA_032353495.1 Ctenopoma kingsleyae | reverse complement strand
TATAATAAACCAGCCACACTGACAACTTGGGCACGGATAAGGGTGTCCACTTACGTACGTGTGTGTGTGTGTGTGTGAAGGTTCAACTAGTATGGGACAAACTGTGGATAGCTTATACAAAATTTTCATCAAAGTCAAAATTTGATTACTTTCACTCTGACTTATTTTATTTTGAAGGCCGGAGGTGTGACTGCACCTTAAAGGTCCTGGTCAAACAGTAAAGAAACAAATAGCACATATGACATTTCATATAGAAAGAGTGTGTTGAAGTGCAGAAAATCCAAACTGATTTCAAAGTGAGCAAGCGTTTGTGGCCCAGGGCTTAACTATAATCAATTGTGGGACCATGCATTTTCTCTCTCCTCAATTCCTACCAATTCAGGGGGTCCCACAAAATTAAAGTTGAACCAGGCTTAACTTTTGCTGTAATGCTATGCAATGGCATTTGGCAGAGCACTGTCATATTCATGCAACCCTTTTAGTCCTACTCCTGCTACAGTAAGGCATTAATACTAGCACAATCCCAAAGGTTCTGTTCATGGGCAAATGGACTTGTTTGAAGTTCCTGAAGAAATTTCACCTCTCATCAGGCTTCATCAGAACTGACTGACTGGCTTAGAGTAAATATTAGGCTTATGAAGTTGTTATGAAGGTCAAACCACCAGTTGTCTCCGTTTACTGCACAATGTGGACATTGCTGTCTTCAAAGGATTGACCGTTGTTTCCCAGATGCCAGGTCTTCTGAAGAGCTGGCTTTGCTGTGGTTTGCGCTTGTAGAGCTCTTGCTTAGTTTCTTCAATGTACACGTCTTCCACACCACAGTGGATTGCATATACTACATTGGTCTGCTTATGTCAGGAAGACTGATCACCCCATGGATGAAACAGCCAATCTTCCTCCTCCTTCCTAATCTTCTTCCTAGCCTCAGTGTGCTACTGGGTTTGAAATGTACATAGATGCTCTGTTTGTAGAATCATTACTATGCCATTCATTGTACTTTGTAATGGGCTGTTGAATGTGACAGTCTCAGGGGCACACTAGCTGGATGTAAACTTTTAGTTTTGCAATTTGTAGTAATGGGCCAACATATGGCAGCATGTGTCTCTGTGTTGTTGTGTTTCTGCGTACTTTTCCTCTGCTTGCATCAGAAGTTCTGTCTAATCAGTTTGCAGCTGGAGTCGCACGTAACTGCTTAATACAAGACTCATAAAATAGAAGCTGCAAAAACAGATGTCCTCATGAATTAGTGAGGCACCCATGAAAAATTAACAGATGACCTAGGACATAAAGCCAGGGGGCTTATGCTCATTTAATTCTTCCTTCAACATGCAATATGCTGCCTCCAGTCATTGTTTTCACTGTCTGTCCCCTGTCCAGCTGCAACAGGCCTGTTTTTTAGATGTGGCAAATTAATAGTGACGGAAATGTGCCTGTCAAATAAATATCAACATAGACTTTTGGGAGAACTGGTTCCATCAGACTCACTGTTAAATGACTGAGTAGTGTCTATGGATATTTAAAAAATGATTTACGGTGAGCTCCAGAAATGTCTCAACAGGTTATTTAGAGCAAGTCAGTTTGCTTTAACAAGGGTTATGATTAGGGTTAACCCCAATTGTTTCCCTTCAGAAACCATATTTAATGGACTTTTACAGTTTGCAGAGCTCTTTTATTCACTGCCTTGATCCTCTTAGCATTTTCCATGCATGTGGGTCTTAATTTTGAGAACGAGCATGGGCAATGCCATTTAATGTCACTAGAGAAACTCTGGGATGTTCACCAATATTCATTCCTACCTTCATTTCTTGCCTCCATGATGGCCTAAACACCATGTCCCCACCTGTAATTACAGCAACAAAAACACATTTGACCTCTAGAGTACGTATGTGATATAAACTAAACAAGATTCCAGTTGTTGTACCTCTTTAGTTCTATAATGTAAAGGCCATCAAGAGATACAAACATGGACGAACCACTATTGGCAATAATATGGCAGTTGAGGTGCAGACTGGTTGATTTGCTCATTTTTTCCTTCTTTGGGAAAGACAAACTGAAACCAGATAATTCTTCATCAAGCTCTAAAGTCTACAGTAAGTGTAAGTACACAACTGCTTATTGAAAGACCAGCAATCTCTTCAGTGACATAAATGTTAGTTGGTGCATTAGAATACAATATGGCTTACTTTTAGTGTCCATCATCTCTCCATCATCTTAGCATGTTCCACAGATGACAGTGCAGTGAACAAGTGAGCAAGCAGGCAGTGTCACAAGACATTTAGGCTCTTAAGGTTGAAAGTTGTATTCTCAAGCCAAACCAGCAGGTCAGCTTTGAAAAATGTGGTGACACATTGATGTTTCTGTTGGGTGCCTGCTCCAATTAGCTAGTTTACTTATTTTTAATGTTACGTGTATTTGTATGTGCACATGCAAGTGTCTAAATCCTCAAACATTTTGATTAGTTCCAGATTTACATAAAAACATGATAGATTTCCCATTATTGCACTGTACGTGTTTTAACACTTTTCTGGGATCTGGAGGAACCACACATAATAGAGGTTGATAAAACACAAAGCACTTAATGGTGCTTTGCAGAGCTCATTTGGCAGCATGATGATAGCAGCCTGTGTTGGAAGAACAGGCAGCTGCTGGTGGTCATCAGTGCTCTGCTTTTCCCTCTCCGTAGGCGCAGAAACACAGCGACTAGCTGAAGAGATCAGAAATAAGTGTCAAGATGTGTCATGAGTGTCTGACCACTAATGGTCATTGTCAGGCCTTTGTAGGACGATGCACAAGTGGAGGCCGAAGCCTGTTGATTGTCTAATTAATGACGTGAATTTAATGTGTCTGGATGGATACTAATGATGTTTCAGGCTACTATTTCCCCATGCTACATCACCACACTACTGAAGGCTCCACAACCAAAAATGAGCCTCTGAAGTGCTAAAAGCCCAAGTGAAGTCATTGCAGTTCAGTTATTACACCATGAGTCAGGAGTTCATGAGTGGTAAGAGAATATGTGGGTGTGTTTGACACAGCCGTCATGACAGGCGTTACTGTTCCAAACAAAGTGCTGTGAAATCTCTAAAGGTCAAACTGCCTTAATTTCCCAGCAGAGTTACACATGAATAAATGGTGAGATGATGATTAAGAAGTGTCAAATAAAAAGTTCAGATGACATCGTTAGTCATCCACAGCCACTTTCATGTCATTGTTTTTCTGAAGACTGCATGGGAGTGTTTCTTTTTTTTAAAATTCAGTCTAAAATTCGGTCAGAACAGGGTTAAATGCTGTCTTAAATATAATAATTGTGTGTGGTACACACTTGATGTCATTCATTTAAAAATACATTGTGGCCCAGTCCCCCAGTTTTAATGCCCCTATATTAGAGACATCGGAGTTAGGCTTACAGATGGTTAGAAAAATTGTGGAATGTTTGCTTCTTTAATTTCATGTTGGTTATGTGACTGGTTACAGTAACAGCATCAGATGCTTTTATACTGGACTCAAACTCCACTCTCCTATGGGAAAGTCCTGTGCTATCCACCCCAAGATTCTCTTGGCAAACTTTGATCTAAATACGTATACAAGAAGGAAAAGTCATTGAGCAAGTTGGATGAAAAAGGTGGATTTATAGTGGTAGTAATGAGTTATGGGAGTCCTGAGCTGCCAAATGACTAAATGTAAATATCAAATGTATACTGTAGAGTCTTGAATAAGATATTACCTCCATTTACATCACTGTGATTACAATAATTCATTGTTACATCCATAATGATAACAAGCACAAAGACATTTTTTAGAGAACAAACAGTAATTGCAACTGGTTTGTGTTTTCTATTAATAGAATGAGC
The DNA here is from genome assembly GCA_032353495.1 of Ctenopoma kingsleyae. Classification (NCBI taxonomy): domain Eukaryota; kingdom Metazoa; phylum Chordata; class Actinopteri; order Anabantiformes; family Anabantidae; genus Ctenopoma; species Ctenopoma kingsleyae. The sequence goes on along the minus strand of JAUBNQ010000008.1, from coordinate 22,303,282 downwards.
ATATGTTCGGATTCACATAAATATTCCCAGAAAAATAAGAGTTTTACCTTAACTGCAGGCAGTGGGTGGTCATTTACAGATATTAGAAAATAAACACAAAACAAGTTTAAGTACAGAAGTTTAAATAAAATTAAAAACAAATTGTTTTGTCTTCTTTGTTCTAGGCATGAATGAATAATGCATGAATTAATTCACTCAACAGTCCAAGTTACAGGATCTAAAATATTATATCAATTTATCAAATTACCAGATAGTATAAGACAAATATCAAATGGTTATTGCTGTTGGGACCTAGAGTGACCATATCACTATTTTATTGACTAACACCTCTAACAAAAATGAAACTGTCACATGATTTAGTATTTAATATTTATGTTTAATTAAAGAGACCAAATCTCACGATCAGGGAGTAATTTATCACCTTCCTCATCAGAATGCAGTCTTCATAGAGAACTGAATGTAACTGAAGGTTTAACTAACTCGCTCTCATCTATTCATTAACTTGCAGAAACAAATCTAAGCAGCTCTCGGTGTCAAGAACTAAAATATTTTGCACTTGCTTCAGGTAATTTGCTCAATTTAGGCTTGTGTGGTGTTGCTTGTGCAAACTGAAGCTCCTTGTCAGCAATGTATTATTGACATCTGGCATTTATTTGGCTAACAATTTATGGCTGCTTAAATCTTTATTGGCATGTTTCCACCATCTCGATGTCTAGATTGGTTTTCAGTTAAGGGACGTTAAGTAATTCTCAGGCCATTATAGAAACATTTACAGACACCCATTTTTAATCATAGAAAAAGTGCAGGCCGTCATGTAATTTCATCTGTATCCGTGCAGTGAAGCCAGAGCTTCAGCACATCATTTTGCATTGACCATTAATAAAGTGGCTGTTACTGTTTTCTGTAATTTGTGAAACCACATTTAAATAGCTTTTATATCAGCAGATTATTGCACATTTTACTCCCAGTTGTGTTTTGTATGCAGTGTCATAGCACAAGAGAAAATCCTTTTGCTGGATTGTCTCTTTCTTCGGCTTGTGCCTTCCACAGAGCTAAATCTCCAGATGCTATTTGACACTGTGTCATTTTTACAAGACTCACCCAAATTCTGAAGGTATTTCCCAGCTCCCCATAGACTCTTCTAGCTGGTCGGAGTCAAAAGATCTATTTCAAAAATATAATTTCAGTCTGTTCACTGAGGTGCATTACTGATTCCTCTCCTCTTATGCTACTGTTACACTATATTTCAGCATGCCACAGAGAGACTCCAATGGTTAATTTTGCTATAGGTGACAGGTCTAGACTGCAGAAAGAACCATGCTGATGTAATAAGTGAAGAAAGTGGTTTGACATGACCTGTATACAATTGCTGTGTGCACAAATGCACCTTCACACATCACTGATGCAGGCATTTGAACTGTCACGAATCACATGGCTCCTCTTACGCCTAGATGATGCGGTGTCCAGGATTTTCAACAGGATTTTTAAATTTTGATGCATCACATCCTTAAGTCTGACAGCCTCTGTAGGATGCTCTTTTTACACTCAATCGTGATACTGAGCTGTTGCTAATTAAATTAATTAGTTGTAGTTAATTAATTCTTTGCATTTCACATAGAGAAACATTTTTCTTAATATTTCATTTCTTAATTGCTACAAGACACAGAGGATTCCCTCTTCTGTAACACACCTCTCTAACAGCAGGCGGCATATATTATGCTTTAGCCCATGTCATGTGTAATACATCTGACAATAAGAGGACTGGCGTTTTATTATATAGATATGCTTTTATTAGAAATAAGACACATTCATTTTGTGCTCTGAAAACTGTACATTAACAAAGAGGCGACCCCAGTAAAATAAAAAGGGTAGTGGAGGGAGGTGGGAGGGGTGTATGTGGCGGGGCGGGGTGCAGATTAGGGGATCAGAGGTTGGAGGTGAGTGCTTGGCGGTCAGGGTTTTGACAAATACAGATCTGAGGGAGTGACTGGCGGTGATATCAAAACACACACTGTTACACTGCGATACAGAACACTCGTATAGTCCAGTACCCTGAAAGGACAGGGGAGAGGCAATGGGAGGATCAGTATCAGAATAATCATGTTCATATTTATAATAATGAGAACAACTATCCCCAAGCACAGTAAGAAAGATATTTAGAGGCTAAAATCCATTCTGTAGAACTCTGTTGAAATAATTACAATGCTGTACATCAGGACTCTAAATGAGCCTTGTGCTTTCTCTGTGTGCAACCACCGTCCCCCACACTAACTCTGCCTTCTGTATATCATCATCCTTAATCATCACATCATATATATTTATAGATCTAGTCATTTACTCATCTTCCAGTACTCCACAAACGTACATATACACACAAATATCGTTTTGCGTCTTATTTTGCATCGACTGTTCTGTACCAAGCCTGCTTGTACATCGAGAAACTGACCCAAACAGTGTGTGTTTGTTGAACGTGGCTCCTTCGGGACGCCTGACATCCATGTTGTCCCTCTTTGCGTGACATTGAGGTTGAGGGCTGATTTGAGAGCAAGGCCCACCGGCCCCTCACTCTCTTGTGTCTTTGAGGTGTCCGTCAGTAAGAAGGCAAACTGCCATTTTGGCCAGTTGGGTGACGCCTTTGATTATTTTTCTTTTCTTATCCCCTCCTCCCCATGACCTTGTTCCACTGGGAAAGAGGATAAATTGTTTCGGGTGATTGGGCTGAGTTGTAAGGTGAGACGACAGCAATGAGGAGCTCGAGGGTATATGTTTTTTTGCAGTCTGCCTCCTCAAACATCCTGTTTTCCCTTTTGAGATGTTAAGGAAGAAAAATAAATCCAGAGGCATCTCGAGCCGCGCAAAAGATCAGCGTTCGTCAGGAGAGAGAGAGAGAGAAAGAGAGAGCGGAGGCAACAATACTTTCAGTGAAAGCAAAAAAAAAAAAGGACATAATAATGATCATTACAATGTAACCACTCAATACAGGGGTAAACGCTGCATGATTACCTTTGCTATGCTGTTTATTACAAGATGCACATATAGTAGCTGATCCAGCTACACTGGCAACCTGTCTCCCAAGTGAGACCATATACAAGATGACCATTATTTTGCTGACATAAACACAGTCCAAACATAAAATGAAACAACATAGAAAGACACCATGTTCCCGTTCTCTCTTTAATTGGTTATATTGATTTTCTGGTATTGTGACACTTCTCTCCTGTCCTCACCCGCCTTTCCCCCTCATGGTCTCGCAGTGGGCTTCATCCAGCCTTTGAGTAGAAATACAGAGCAGGGCAGTGTGTGTAGTCTGCTTGTTCGTCGGGGAGAACAGGAACGCGAAAAAAAGGGGGGGTGGGGTTGGGAGGAAATTGTGGTGTGAGGCCAGATTCCAGGTCACACCTCCGTCTGCAGGTCCATGATCTCCTGGCCCACCAGAGGAATGGTGGCGCTGGTCTTCTCCCAGTCCACTGTCTGCAACTCCAGAGGAGAGGCCGCCACTGTCTCCAGGTCCTTCCTCACCCAGGATGGGGGGGAGTGGGTCTTCCTGATGCCCTCCCACGCCCTCTTACTTGGGGTCTGCAGTTTGTCCTGGTTGGTAGAGAAACAAGGGGAAAAAAGCTTGTTTGTCTGAGATAGTCATGAAATCTAAAGTACTTCAGTTATTTTGATGGATCTATTTTACCTAACATTGCTTTTTTATTTCCTAAAGGTTTGTGTGTGTTGGAGCTGGAGCTTAGCACGAAGACTGGAAACAGTAGACAACAGCTAGACTGACTCTGACTTAAAAATAGTATGGTTTTACTAATAGAGATAGAAATATTATTATGGCTGAGGCACATTCTCAAAACACATCTTGTACCCACAGTGAAGAATCTGATCTCTCTGCCTCTTCCAGCTGTATGATCAATATATCACTTTTTCTTTAAAGAAGCAACCGCTGTGGGACTATCCTGGATAACTGACTGGGTTCTCTCAGTGTTAAATTGTGGTAGTCTTGATATGTTGGAAATGAAGTTGGTGCTAAACTTGAGAAGACCTGATTCCAAAGCTGTGAAACAAATGGAGCTCAGGGGCTTCTGTAGCAGAAGGATATGGAAATCAACTGCTGCCATTGAATGACTGCAGCTACAAAGCCAACATGCGAATCCCCTTTTTTTTTCACCTGCTTTTGGTCGCTAGTCTCCAACAAACACTACATTGCTAGCTGCAGCCCTGTTCATTCCTGCAAAGACAATGTCTGGAAGTTGAGTCATGCAACTGGACTTCTTTCTTGTAAGGTTTCAATTCAGTTGCCATGACTCAACTTCCAGACAACTTCACCTCGGTGACTGAGAATCTTCACAGACCTGCAAAGACAATGTAAATCAACTGGCTCTGGGAGTTTGGATGGACCCTTAATTATCAGCAAGCTGAGCAACTGTGAGAAATATATACTTTTTAATTCTCCGATTTGCTTGGCTGGCTGGCGACAGTTATTCGCTGGTATAATTTTACAGTACATCACGAATCATTTGCTTAAATAAACTAGTAGACATAACATAACACATATAATTAATTAATATAATTTAGTTATCATGTAGTAAGAAGTAAGAAACCCCTTTAAGATTTCTAACATTGCCACTAACTAAAAATCCAGGCTTTTCACTGGATTTTTGAAAAAGTGTCATTTAATATTTAAAGAACCATGAGGAGGTTAAACTAAACAGTTTGAAAGAAAAGCCCAGTCCATGATTGAGTCAAGGGGCCGCAACAATTTCAGACGTCTGTAATAACATAACAGGGAACTGCGGATTTTCAGATGCTTACACTTAATTTGTTGACTAACTTTCTTAAAAGGTTTCAGTTTCTAATGGCTTGTGCTTTAGTGCTTGGTGATTTGTCTTGAAATATAAGAAATTAAGAATGCACATAGTTTGTTTTTTTTCCAGGAAGAACGATGAAAGATAAGTAAATGGGGAGTGCATTAAGTAGCTAATCAAATGGAGGATAGCCAGGACGTGACGAAATGAGTCAAACGCTGGATGTTTTTCCTTTATTTCATCCATTACTGACTTTTAGTCTTTTTTGCTCTTCTCACTGGTATCTACTTAAAACACGCGGCATACGTAGATAAAGAATTTGGCAATGGTTTCTTGATAGATTCATTTTGAAATAACAAACACAAAAAAACCCCCCCGCAAAAAAACAATACTGCCTTCAGGACGGGCAGCAGAACATTAGAATGTGCAGTATTTAGCTACAGACTAGGCTGCTTCTTCAACATTTGACACTTTGTATTTGACTGCATTTGTAGAAGTCATTTGTATACTAACCCACAATTATGGCACTAGATGCCCCCACCATTAATTCCTTCTGACACTGGCATTGTAAGTAGATAAAAAAATGCAATGTTCAAAATGGCTGCACTTATAATTAAACGTGTTGATTTGTGCTAGAGATAAGAGAAAAGGGCAGCAACATTAGATATAGGGGAGAGGGGGCAGAACAGAATAAAGTTAAACTCTTTACACTCATGTTGGTCTTGTCGCTGCTGGCAGAGGACACACTCCATCTTTTGGCAGCTTTGGCGTCAACAGGTGGAGATTCTCTATCCTTGTCTGCACTGTGAATCTTCCTGTTCAGGTCCTGAAACATGTCCTGGTGGCGTTTCCGGGTGTGCATTATCTTCTACACAGGGACATTGCACGTTACGTACAAGGCAAACAGCACAGGCTACCATCAATCCTGCTTTACCCCCTTAATGTCTCTAGTCTCTACACTACTATATGCAAACATCCAGTGGTCTGAATATCTAAAAGACATACCATCTTTTTGGTAAAAAGCTCAGTAGGAATTAAAGAGACTAAAATTACCTCAAAGTCAAGCTCTGCATAGCGTGATTTTCGTCTCTGGGGGGGAGATGAGACAGAGAGATTAAAGATGTGTCTTGATATTATGTGCCTTGCGAGCAGACAAATGCTGCAAGTATTTCATTGTATTATCTCCAACACCATCAGGCAGTCAAGAAAGGGTGTTTGTGGAACTCAGAGCTCCCAGTGGGAGTCGGAGAGTCATGAGGGAGGAAGCAAGTTTTGCTGCTGGTCATTCTGACCCTGTTGGCACAAGTTTGCAGTTAACAGATTGTGACCGAATGACCTTTAAGTCCTCTGTCACGGAGCGGTGAAGGAAAACCTGACCTTCAGGCTGTTCTGTCGCTGTGGCAGCTGCCGCCTTGCACTGCATTATGGAAGTGTGTTTTGCCCCGAAGCGAAAAGACACAGGCAGATGTCCAGGCCGCTGTGTGCTGATCACTATGTCGTCTCATTCTGCCACCGCTGTCTGCACAAGGAGCTGAGTGAAAACTAAACTTTTTAAAGGTGCTGTCCTTACAGGGGGCCACAAAATGCTGGGGTAATTCTTGTGATGCAGTCTTTGTTAAGAAGGAAATATGGGGTCTTGTTGCCTTATTTTTAACATCAGACAGAGTATGACCTCAGCATCTAGGAAATGTAGGACAATGCTGCCCTGTGGAGACCTCATTAATGATCCTTTTTATTATTTTTAGGAATTAATATTCAGTTTATTGATGTATAGCTCCCTAGTTGATCATCTCGGTTAATTATTTCTTCACCTAAGGAGAATGCACTTACACTGTGTTGGTCAAACATAGCTTTGGGGACAATATGTGTCATGTATTATATAGTGCCACATTCTAGAACAAGACCATACAGTGCAGTATCACTTCTTACTACAGATTACTATATGAATGATTGCTGTCCGTGCAAACTCATAGATGAACAAAACACATAATGTCCCTGTATTGAGAGAGTGATAATAAAGAGGAGATATAATGAGAAGAAAGTGATGTTTACCACAATGGCACTACCATAAATTCTCAAACAAAGGAATTTGTATAGTAATAATACATAGAAATAGTAAATTCAGCATAGCATCTATTCCTAAATCAGTAATTCCATCAATGCAACAGACATAACATGACTTGCAGTTCCACTCTGTTCCTTCTTTAACAGAACTATCTTTTTCATTCACATATTTTTTCTACTTTGTGAATTTTTTTTTAATTTTTTTTTATTTCAATTGAACTCACAGTTTTTTTGTAGAGGTTTTACATTAGAACGCTTCCAGAAGAAATAGGTATAAGCTAAACACCTAACAAAATGCAAATTAGAAATGACGCTGATATATAAGTGAATGAAAATAGGAGTTAGGTTAAAAAAACTAGAGGGAGTGGCAAAGTAGAAAGTACAGCATGACTGCTGTTGCACTGGTACGGTGTTAAACAGCTAAATATCTATCTATATATCTAAAATAAAATAAAATACACTATATACAAATACAAACATGGGAAATTACAAATTAAAAGCATGTTCTCTCTGCAAATGAGATAGATAGCTCAACATATTTGAGAATTTATGGTAAACAGCAACAGTACTTTACATGCATATCTTATTTTAAACATGAAGTATGAGGATAACGGTACATTACTATGACAATAATGTGCTTATTAGTTCAGTGGTCCTACCTCCAGTGAACTCATGGACAGTGTGGAGACAGTTTCACTCTTGGACATCACACCAGAGTTTCCGGAATCTCCCCCGTCACACATGCTGTTAGCCACCTGGGAGTCTCTTGGCATGTTCTGCAGGTTGTGTGCAGGTGAGTCTCTGTCAGAGCATGACACGCTGACCTGGGCAGAGGGTAGGGTCTTCAGCCCAAAACCAGGCATTGGCTCTCCATTAGCAGGGTTAGCCAAGTGGATGAGCCTGGTCTGAGGCAGCTGCTCAATGTTGATGTTATACTTGGCTGTCTGCTCTTCTTTTCCTTTGGCCGGCTTCAGGGTGCCTGTGCTGTTGGCTGGTAAAACAACATACCCCGGGCCTTTGCCAGTGCCCTCAGAGCTGCTACCCTCACCATTCCCTCGAGGCAGCTCTCCGTCCAGCTGCTTGAAGAGCTCGCCCTCACAGATGTAGATGGATTTGGCGCCTGGTAGCTCAGTGCTGATTCCCTTAGTGGTACCTTTCTCTCTGCGCAGTGTCAGAGTGTGGCTGCTGTAGTCAGCCACATTCTGGAGGTGAACTTTAGCCATGCTGGCCGGCATGGTGTTAAAGTTAGATCCCTTCTGAAGCGTGATGGTTCCAGAAGAGGCCTTTTCCTCCCCCTGGAGAGATGAACGCTTCATGGTGCCTGGAGGCAACAGAAGAACAGAAAACCCAAATGAGATGAACAGTTGGACTGTGGCTGGATTTCACTGCTTGGGGGCCCTGGGGGCAAAAACATGATGTGGGTTGCAACTGACACCATTCTCACTGTATATTATACTACATCACATTATGTGGTGTTCAGGGAAACAAACACATTTATTTAGTAATACAACTAATTTTGACACAGAGCTTCCCTACAAGACAGGACTTTGTGATTAAGTAATAAAACAGAATCCAGCAAAGCAGACTTTCTATTTCAGCATGTCCCTTTAGTGCTGCGTATTCTCAAATGTAAAAATCAGTCCAAAGGAAGTGACATGCACTAAACTTTGGTTCCCCTTTAGATCTGGAGTCTTAGGGCAACTTCCAACTTTGCCAGTTCAATAATAATTACAATTATTAATACAAATACAGTATAATAAAAAATAGCTTTTCTCTTTTAAAAATAATATTTGCTAATAAATAGCATATATTTTTAAAAGAGAAAAGCTAGATGATATGGCAAACTATGATACTATATGTTTGCTTGCATAAATGTAAACTTTCAAATGCTATTTTTAAGCTGTAAACAATGTGGAGAGTTCTTTATCTCAACTGTCAGTGCATGGCAGTACCATCACGCCTGCCCTGACCTTGTGACCCAACCTCATTTCACCTAACAACTGTTAGCACCATGCATATTCTGTACCACATCCAGGCTGCTGCTATTGCCCTGTTCTTTTCTGTCTTTTCTCCATCATGTCTGTCTGCATCTCAATAGCCTTTCTGCTCCAGATGCTTTTCTTGATATCCTGTCTCGAGAGATAATCAGATTTTCACTCCCAGTGAATATCAGAGCAGAGCCAGTATCTGATGTGGCACTGTTGGGAGGGACTTAATTACACAGCGGCGGTGTAGGAGAGACTCCGACAGCCCTATTTATCTGCATATAGTAACTGCTCAACACACATTCACCGCACTCCCACCAGCCTGGGCTAAACAGCGTTATGCAGCAGTAATGTGCTGTATCTCTTGTCAAAACAGCTCGTCTGCAAAGGGAGGCTGCTGTGATGCTGACTGCAAGACACAACTGCAGATCTGAGGGGGAACACGCCTCACATCTGTTATGACAACGCTGAGGAATTTGAAGCAGTCAAAATACAGAGAGAAGGCACAAAAAGACATCTGTAGCTTTGTGAACCGCAGTCCCCAAAGTGAGATCAAATGCACATGCGAAAACAAAATCAAACACACCCAACCTGGAGCTTACCTGATCTGCAAGCCATATCAACGTCTTTCTCAAAGTCAGTCTGAGGACAGAAAACAATAAATATTGTATTAAGTGTGCACACAAAATGTAATATATCCTACGGGAATATACAGTATATTTATACCATGAGCTGAGCGTGGCCATTCTGGAAAGATCCTCCTGAATCTCCATTAGCATCCTCTTGCCGGTCCACAACACGACACTTCACTGCCTCCTGGACCTGCAGAAAACCAGGTCATTATGACCATGTGACACAAGGGGCCATCTCTACTGGTAGTGATTAAAACCATCTACTAATTTCACTTGGTTCTTTGTTGCTGTTCTATTGTTGAGTGTTAGAACACTGTAAATGAAACTAATCATTTCTTGATTTAAAAGCTGCTTGCGGTCACAGTCTCCTCCTTATCTAGTAGAGAATTCTTTTTATGTTATAAATATACTGTATAATGTGGTCCTGTGGGGTACCTCTCTGCGCAGGATGCAGTGCACCATGACAATGACAAAGCCTTCCAGTGAATCAAAGACAGCAAAGAGGATCTGGAAGAGCGCAGAACGCCGATCAGTGATGGCAAGGACAGCCGACATCCATGTGAGGGCCAGGAGAGGCAAAACTACACAAGAGCTCCACAGTGATGCCCTGCAGAATCGGAGAGGAACAGCAGTTAGAGACAGCTCTAATAAGTCAACATTACTCACAGGGCAAGACTACTGTTTTCAGATAATTATGCTGTAGAACATTTCATATTTTCCATTAGCTAAGATCAAGGCAGTCTTCTATACTCAGCAATTCCTAGAGATAAGCTGAATTACTTTTCCTTTGTAACAGCAGTAGAAAATGCAATTCTTAACACAATCTTAAACCAATCATCTACTTGCCCTTGATAACTACCCACGCTGTTAGCATAGTGTTATCAGCGTCCAACTCTAACCATGCATAAATACGCAACATCACAACAGTTATGTTACTATCACAAACAAAAACATACATCCATTATCTGCAAATATATATGTTCATATTCACATATATTACATGCATGTATGTTTAAGATGGTTCAGTCAAACCATAGAGGATCTAGTGCCACAGGAAAGAGGGGGGGTGAGGGGGGGCAAGGGCGAGGGTGAGCAGTGGGGAAAAACGAGTGTAATGAAGCTGAAACAGAATGGAAAGACAAACAGAAGAGGCAGAGCAGAGAAGGACAGAGACAGACAGAGAGTCTCGAGACGTGTGATTTCCCAGTCAATGCTGTTGCTCCCACTTTGCTGTTCTTGTTTTTTTGTTTGTTTGTTTTATTTGCTTTAATATGCTCGTTAAGAACAAACTAGAGTAACGCCTGTTAGCGTCACTTTCATTCAGATTGTCTTATTTAACCTATATTGAAAACACATATTAATATTTATTTTCAGGCAGCAAATATTCCAGAAGTGGATTAAGCACTTAATTGAAATTATATTAGGACAGTACGTAAATGGTCTGCACTTCTATACTTACATATAGCGCTTTTCTACCTAGACTGGTACTCAAAGCGCTTTACACTGCTTCTCATTCACCCATTTGCACACACAAGCGCGCACACACACTCACACCAATGGCACACCGGGGGCAACTTGGGGTTAAGTGTCTTGCTCAAGGAGACTTCAAGATATGACTGGAGGAGCTGGGAATCGAACCACTGATCTCTTGATTGACAGATGACTGCCCTACCTCTTGATCCACAGCCGTCCTGTGTAACAATACTCCATTAAGAAAGTGTGCTGCATTCCAATTTTCACTAGTTCTTCTACTTTGCTGGGGTTTTTTTTTTTCATGTTATGCTGCTGTCAGAGAATCTTGATGCAGGTTTTCATGTAACAATAGGTAGTATCAAATAGGTGTGAAAAGAATCTAGTTCTGATCTAATTCAAAGTGAAACGATCTAAAATCTGCACAAGACAGGATAAATATAAAATAAAGTAATATAGCAACAAGTTAACACAATAAAAGAGAATGCAACATAGGAGTGAATGGAATTAAGTAAAATTTGTGGTGCATAAAATATAAAACAAAATGAAACAGAAATATAATAATAACTAATATATCCAGAGACTGTTTATGAAGCTGGTCTAGCAACAGTTTTTTAACTTAACCTGGTTACGTCAACACGGCATTACCCATTATTCACTAGTACGGGAAACTAACAATTTTCATTATTTGCTGTCATGACATCAACATAATGTTACTGCGAACAAAAAAAGTTAAAGTTTAATACATCAGATTTTCTTTAGAGAGAACATTGGAGAGATCTGAGTTATAACTGTCAATTTTAAAAAAAGTACATATTTCCCTCCAAAATATAGTATAGTAAGAAAACACAAAAGAAAAAAAAAACAAATAAAATGACATATTAAAAACTCTACACTAATCAAAAGTAATTATTCCACCTCTGGTATTACAGTTTATGGGATTTAATAATATTGGCCATTATTTTACTTTTGGTGTATCCCATTATATAATTCCTTTCGCAGAGGTTTTTCCACCCTGCCCGCAGTAACACTCTGGGGGACATATTCAGCACGTAAATGATAGTTTGCTGAAAATTGGCACAACATATCTGTACTGCATTCAAAAAGACAGTTCCTGTTATTTTCAATAGGGACCTTGTTTTTCATGTTAATTGTTTAGCACCAGAATTAACTGACTGTATACCTACAGATTTCTCCATCTATAGAAAGATCTGTTCTCTAAGACAATCCAATAGAAACAGGAAACAAACCCAAATGTGATCATCTAGGAACACTCACATTATACTACATTAACACAAATGCAAACTAATCATTTGTGATTGTGACGCTTTTGGTGAACACAAAGCTGAGGGCTTTGTCAATTTCTAAGTTAGCAGTCTTTTTCTCTGAGTCACTTACAAACTAGTGAAACATCAGCACAGGCATGAAGATGTCTACAGAAATACAGTATGTTGTAGGTGATCCATTGATGTTGGCCGGGCCACACAGAAACAAATCAATACAATACTAATTAAAGCTTGTATTTACAGTAGAGGCTGACATGTGATTGTGAAACCTGTGGACCATGATGAGACAAACAAGCAAAAATTATAATTTTTAATTATATAAAATACTATGTCTAAAAATGATACAATTATATTTTAAAGTATGACTATTGTATTGAAACCTGATTGTGCTATTTAGGAAATGTCAATGCTGTACATAGGAAATAGGTTATGCACAGTAGTTAGTCAGTCTTAATGGACAGAAACAACTTAGAAATTGCACTTTAGGGCCACCGTACATAACACTAATTAGCTATATTAATAATATAGGTTATATTTGTGGATTGTTGCAGAGAGCATAAGGTAAGGTCAAGATAACCTCACAATAATCAGATTCTATTAGCACAGTAGCTAGTCATAGAAAATATAGGTCCACATTGAAAATAATGGAAATTATCCATCTAGGCACCCGTAGTTCACAGCAACACACAAACACCAAAATTGACACAGTCAAAGAGCATTGATGTCCTCTCTGCATATGCAGTATAGATCTCCACATCATGTCCTAATCAGCTTTGTGACTCTGAGGATCTTTTTAGAGACAAACACACAGACACTCACTCACTCTCATTCAATTACCAATCACATACGCATGAACAGTTACACACAACAAATAGTTTGTTTTCAGGAGCAGCAGAAAAGCTTCAGGAGCCTTTCATACTGAGTGAAATCGTCCCTGCCAGGGCATCAGGAAGAAGAAAAATGACAAAGGGATAACAGAGAATCAATCAAGAGAGGGAGAAGAAGGGAGGCGTACAGTACAGGAGAGAACAGAGGTAAGAAGAGTTAAGGAAAAATAATTAGCGGGACTAACATGGCGTTACTGGTAGCTGTGGTGGAAACGTCAGCCGAAGAGATAACTCCGCACTTGGCACATTTGAGCGTCATATTGTACAGTGGCACTGTCATCTGACTGCAAAGTCAAATTAACACGCTGTAACATACACAAACAGATACAAATGCACCTGCACACAGACTCGCACAGATGTGCACGTGCACACGAGCACGCACAAAAACAGTCACGCACACAGTGAGGTACAGTGTTCTCGCACAATCTCTCTCTCAGGGCTACAGTGCAGATCGCAGTTTGGGCTGTATTTGTGGGTTTACCTGTGTATGACTCTGGGGACAGGGGCGGTGGGGCCAGTGGCTTACAGGAACTGCTGCTCCTCTTTGAGGTTTCAGTATTTCATTTACTGAACTCTGTATCTGCTTGTCACACAAAACTAAACGTGTAATTTCATGCGTTTCATTTGCCTCTGGAGGATTTTCTGTGGCTCTGATTGTGATAATGTGTTGGATGTGCCTCACCCCTGGCCATCTCTATCTATGCTAACTGCTTATTATGAGCAATGCCAAGCTCTAATGCAAAGATTTAGACACACACTCTCAAAGACATCTCAAAGTTTCACTCTCAGGAATCCACATACACAGGTCCAGGTAACAGGTTCAAGAAAGATGAGTGGTATGATAATCAGAGACAATATGCAAAATCAAACCTACAAACACTAATATGCCTTTGTGCGGAATCAATTTCAACTGTATTAAGTTTTCTATGAACAGGATGACCATGTTGACAATTAACATTAATGCCAAGTTGCAAATACGCTGATATTTAACATATAAATTAAATGTGAACAACAGACAACAGATGTTTTTTTTCCTTTACCGTAAAATCATCCTGTTTCTTTTCAGCAAAATATGCCAAATTTTCTACAACATTATTATTATTTAAGTTTTTATAGTTG
>JAUBNQ010000008.1:22270650-22288940 GCA_032353495.1 Ctenopoma kingsleyae | reverse complement strand
AGAAGAGCACTTGGTTAAGGTCAGGCAAAGATTGTGGGCTGGATAATAGAGGAAAATCTAACAGTCAATTCTTACATGTCTTATATTTGAACAAAAACACAATCTTTCTCTAACCCTAACCAAAGTGCTTTTCGTGCCTAAACCCAACTTCACACTCTAGACTCGAACTCAGGTTTGTGGTTACTCAGTCCTGCTCATTATCCACCCCAACCACCTCCTTGTAATTCACTTTCCGTTAATGAATGTGGAGCTACATTCATTATAAAATTATGTTACATCATAACATAATACAACAAATCAGAAACATAATTGTGGTGGTAGTTTAGTTGAATAAAAAACAAATTTTCCAGAGACAGTTCCACCTGCTCTTCCAAAGGCAACTTAGTAGATCCAGAGCTCCAGAAATACTAGTCCCACCACATTCATTATTCTATTCAGTAAGACATTCCACTTGAATTCCTAAATTCCATTTGGTGCCATGTGTCCATCATCTACATGTCATGCATGCAGGATTTACCCTCTTCTAAATGTCACTCTCCAGTAAAGACTGACACCAAACCAAATGTTTAGTATTGATTTTTCAGATGCTGAAGCATTTTCTGTTTCCAAATTCAATTATAACTCCAGTAGTTCTTGGACTGATGCAGCAATGTCTGCCCCTGGCTAGCAATGATCACAGGTAACTGTTTGTATTGTCTGTACTAACTTTCTTTATGCATTTCACTCTGTAAACATCCAATAAAAAAGCCATAGATAATTTCCAAGTATGATCACTTGATTTTCTTTTATTTCTTTCAACCCCTAAAGCATCCAAGACTCGAAAAAGCATCAGTGCTCCATTTGTAATTGTATGTTTCTCCCCTCGTGTGGCCTGACAAAGACTATATATACAAGCAATAAACTACGGTAATCCGTTACTATATGCCCTCCTGCTAAACAACAATTAAAGCTGAAAAGCTGAGGGAATCAATTTTGGAGCCTTAGGATGAATGGATTAAAAAATCACATAATGGAAGAAATTCAATTTGTAGTAAAAGGGCAATACAGCTTCTAAAAGTACACTGCATTAGACACTGATACTAAAAAGCATTCAACAACTTTTGAAGTACAACCCCATTTCCTTGAACTGGACTGAGAGGAAAAGGTAGGTACTTGGGTGGATAGGGTAAAATGTATAAGGCTAGATACATAATGAAAAAAAATAGTCGTTCTCATTGTACTACTAATGCTCTAAAGCTCTGCATCAAATGAAATGCTAGGAACTGCAAGTATTACTACAAAAATAAAAACAAAACCGTCTCATCTAAAAACTTACATAATGTTTTTTGGCCCACCATTACAATCTGTAAACAGTTTTGATGAATGAAGCCTTATAAGAGTTTATTAAGGAGGAAGCAATTTCCAGTAGCAGTTGGACTTAAGGTTTTCCTGTCTGTTTCAATTTACTCTGTGAATCTGCATCTAATTTTTTAGGTGTGGGGGGTGGGGGGATGGGGAAGTAGACTCCACATTGCGGCATGTCTCCAAGGTGTGAGCTGACCTGCCTGGTGCAGATGCTACTGCACACTTAATTACATGCTGCACAAATTCATTAGCTTCATTAAACATGCTTTGCATCTGAACCTTGAGAAACGCGTTCAAAAGAGCAGAGTGTGGGAAGGAGGGTAGTGGAGGTCATCAAAAAGGGCGTTAAACCTTCTTTTCATGTTTGCCCACCACAGAGAGGCCTACAAACAGTAAAATAACTGCAACTTCAGCACAAATAATAAAATGTCATTTCAAACCGGCAAGATCATGATCAGGGAACCAACAAGACTGAGCAACCGTAACTTGTCACATCTGCAATTTGATCGGCTTTCTCAACTTGACCATAACCAACAAAAGAAGCTGACTGTGAAAGTAGGAAAAGATAAGATCCATGTGAGAATGGTGGATCTCTCAAAAATGTAATTAAAAATTACTCTACTGATTTTGCTAGTCAGGTCTTGGGGAGTACAATTGCATGAACGAAAAAGCCGTATAAAACTGTTAGTAGGTCCAGAGGGAGCAGTGGGAATTATGCAAAATTTTGATTAATTGCTCCACTGCAAGACTTCAGGTTTGAAGAACAAAAGATGCAGATGTTCAGTGTCAAATACTGACACTTTGTCCAGTCCTTTGACACTAAATGTACCCCCATGTGTTGGTATGCCATGCACAGGGATGTCAGCTGAATGCAATAATAAGCCTACAGTAATGACACAGTATATTTAATGCCTGCGTATGGAGGAGGATGCAAGTGGCTGGATGGCTCAACAAAACACAGGACTTTCCCACAGGAGACTGAAGTTCGAATCCAGTGTGACACATGTTTAGTGTTGTATGAAAGTACTTTAATGTCGAAAAATGTTGTTCCTGGCTGATACCGGCAAGACCGCACAGTGACAAGCCTAACTACAAGGTGCTCGTCTGTCATATTCACGCACAGCTCTGACCTCGGTTTACTTATTCCAGATGAGGTGACTCCTTCCTGTTTAGGTAGAATCACAAAAGGCTTTTAAATTGCCCTTATTTTGCCTTTGGGGGACCCAACCAGTAGATGTCAATGCATGCATCCATACATTATCTAACTGGAGGCCAGACTACAACAGCTGCTCTGCTGTACTGAAAAAACTCAGTTTTGGCATCTTAACAGGCTGCCTCCTGGAAGCCTCCCTGTGGAGGTGTTCCAAGTGAGCCAGGCTGGCAGGTGACCAAGAGAGGTACTCAGAATAGACTGAAGAATTAAGGTCCTGTGTGGCCTGTAAATGCCTTCATATCCTCCTGGAAAAGAATATGGTGACAAGGACATGGAGGCTATCTGATGTGGCTAAGTGGCAAAAAATGAATTTGCCTGTCCACACAGTTTTCATCTGTCCACTCGTTTCCACTTGTAAAATGGCCAGGGTCGCTTATTGGTACGCTAGTCATACCGCTTCAACAGTGATGTGGCAGCTGCAAGTAAAGAGACAAATCTGAGTGACCTTGACTTCCAAAACCTTTTTAGCTTTAGAAGATTTCAAGAGGTGACTGTGCATAGATTATTGCGGGGTCTTACACAGGAACATACAAATGTTCACACACAAATGTTTAGTCAAAATAATCTTAACTATTTTTTTCATGAAATGTGGTAACCATTTTCTCTAAAATGGACATATCATATCAGAACTTTCAACTTGTTCATGTCTTGGATATCTTTTAATTACTACCACTTGTTGCCCTGTAGGGAACATTTGTTGACAACGGCCATGAGATGAAGCTGAAAGCTCCAACATGCTTAAATTGACATTACGTTATCATGCATATTAATCCCAAGATCATGAATGGATTTCTACACGGTCCTAAATCAGACCCTGAAACATAAGATGATTAATTCAATTACTCCTTCATTATTTCTAATTATTATATTGAAACAGAAGCGTTCAGACCAACAGTATCTGAGCGTCTTTCCGTTTTGACATTCACATTTACTGAGAGAAAGGCTATTAAATTGAGACAGCAGTCTCACCATTCCTTTCTATCAAACTATCTATGTTTCTAGTTACTCCACCATTTACAGAATACACACACAAACACACAGATGCAATCATGACTATCTCACTAACTGTGCACACACGCATTCATCCCTCATTACAATGAATAGAAAATGTTAATATTACTGTGCTGAAACTAGCATTTGTTATTGCTTAGAAAAAGTAAGTTTGGCTAAAAGCATTCCAGATATGGTCAGAACCTGAAGCAGTAATGTGTTATGTTCTATCCAGCTAACCAGAGGTGGCGTAAATAGCAAGGTCAATAGTGAGTGAGGTAAATAGAGAGGAAGTAATGCTAAGCCAATCAGAGGTGCTTGCTAAAGGATTCAGCGGGTCTGGTAGGGCTGGTAGCCATACATTAAGTAAAGGGTGGAATGGGCAGGTAGTTTTTACCCAATCACTGATGACATGGTAGGGGGCTTCTGATACTGATGTGTTCCTGTTTGTAGAGCCCTGAGTGAGAGAGAGGGGATTCTGTGCAAACTCAAACATGACATTTCAGACAGCAAAAACAAGTACAGTTGAACAGAGAGATCATTGAATAAAGCAAACATTTTTTAGAGAGAGAGAGAGAGAGAGCGAGAGAGAGAAAGAAAGTAACATTTGAATGCACCAACAATGCCAATGGAGACAAAACAGCCTGCAGGGTAAAGGGGAGCAGGGCACAAGTGTGTGTGGTGTAGTTTCACACTTGTAAAAGCTGGAAAATGACATTTTTAGACTAAAGTCACTATTCCTTTTAGAAACTTTAATTCTTCTATATATGTCCATGTGCAAACTACAGGCAAAGAAAAGTTTCATAGCAGGTTGTTCTATATCCAACATTCACCTGCTGCCTAACTGGCAGGAGACTGGGACACCAAACCATTTCTTGCAGATGTTGAGCCCACATGGTGGTGGCCTCACATTGTTAACTGGCTCAAGGCACAGGCTCTTGTCTGTTAAACCCTATCAGGTCTAGCTTTAGCTGCAGTTTTCTAATTCTGGCAGTGATTCCCCATCACAGGAGTCTTTGAATTCCCCCAAAGGCCAAATCATTCACATCCCTGTGTTCACTAGGGTATTCATGATTTAAAATTCATCATCTGCCCTAGTCAGTGGGGCTCCAGATAGACTCTGTGCATGCATCCATGTACAGCCCGAAAAATAGTGTCTGCATAAACTGTCCACACGGACTGCACGTGCCAGACAGATACACTGGATGTTTGTTTCCAGTGTATATGTCTGGCAAGGGGAGATTTTAACAAACTAAATGCTACAATAATAACATTATCAATTGCTTGAGGTTCTGGAAGATATTTCAACTCTAAAGAAGACGGCAGAATCTCTTCCAGTACCTCAAGCAAGTCCAGTTGCTGTTGAGTAGCACATCGGTGATAGCCACGACCTGAATGACTGAGAATCTCCGAAGAACTTACAGATTTTTCAGTTTGTTGATTGATACATGCCTTGATGGTTGAAGATTTGTATCACAAAACGCCTTGCCTTTTGTTTCTTTATGTTGTTATTTGGCCCTGTGCCTGTACAAACTGGTGTAGAAATGTAGACTGTCTAACCTGAAAGCTTGAGTCCATTCACCGCTTCTGACATGCATCAATTGATGTCTGCTCTGTATTGTATGGTAGTAAACGTGATTGTCATCTATCTTGAACTCTGAACTCTGAATGATTTACAAGATGGAGCTGTGTGGCAAGAAAGATTTGACTTGCCCTACTTCCCTTTATTAGAAACAACCAAAGAGGAGAAAAAAAAAGACACAGATGGATGTACAGAATTCTACATCAATAGCAACACCTGCGAACAAAGAGCAGCTGGAGGAAAATGTGACACATTTGAAACAAACTTAAAAGAAAGCAATGAGATGAGTCAACATCTTGCTCAGTCTGTGCAGGACCAATAACCAGACAGCCTTCCCCACATTTTGCTTGTTTTTTCACATCCTTACTGTCCTGCAGTTAGCCCCAAGTCAGAAGTACACATCAAAGTTTTGGATATTTGAGAAAACACTCTTTTGTATTTCTGTTCTTATTCTTATTATTCTTATGAGGTGTCATCTTCAGCCAATTTGTCTGGAAGTCTGTAATACTGGCACAAGGCAAAATCAGGCGCGGTGGCAATAACCTTACTAGTCCCTCCCCCTCTCTAAGCCATCAGGCTGGTTATAGGTCACTGTGTAAAATGGATGTGTGGTATAAGGCATACCCCGCCCTCTCCTTTAGTTTCATATCAGTAATGCCGTCTTTGGACACCAGTTTGTTAAAAACGAGAATCCCAATAACCATGTTAACCTGCCAAAGAGAAGAGGCACAGGATTAAAGCAGAGCAAAGACAGTGTCATCACTTCAGAACATGCAGCACTGCTCTGACAATGACATTGATGTGCACACACGCACACACACACACACACACACACACCCTAGCTGTACTTACGGCAGGCTTTGCACTGTAAAGATTAAAACCATCTTCAATATTAGTGACAAAACCAATCAGCCATCCAATGAAGTATGCAAAGTCAAAATAGGTGCAAGGATGGATTCCTAACATGCAGGCAGGTTGGTGGTATGTGCTTGAGTGTAGTAAATGCTATAATTTTTCTGCTTTGATGAGTCACCGTCTTTTCTCTTGCATGAGCCACTCCAGTGCTGGGCCTCCAGTATAGCTGCCAACTAGAGCAGTAGCTTTTTATTAGATGCTGTGTGTATTTAAAAGCAAAAAAAAAGCTGTTCATTGGAAAGAAGCACTGAATGGCTGAAACTGCAGCTCACAGGTTTAATTTCATTAGTGAAACATGGACATCGTGAGTGTTCTGCCACTGTTGATGTCTGTGTGACCTTAGATGTAGATAGAGGTGACAAATATAGAGTTGCATGCAAAGATTTGTACTTAAAATAAAAAGAAAATACAACCCCTGTAGCAAACTGTGAGACTGTTCTTGTTCTATCTTAATGATAATGAAGACATCAGCTATATACATATTTGAATGCTCTGTATATAATCTAATGTATAACTATGATGGGTGCTGAGTTCACTACCTTCTATACTGATGCTACTTGGAAGTGCAATATTTAACTATTTTCACATTAAGTGGCTCTAATCTGACCTTTGTTAGCTTTATTCCAATCAGATTCCATGTCTGATTGAAATTCATGCATTTTTTTAATGTCTGATTTCTGTTAGCGTGCTCAAATTGCCAGCTCACACTGGGTCTTCTATATTGACACATTGTTACTTGCTTAAAGTTGTGAAGTCAGCAGACAAAGCAAGCTGTAGGTCCTCTTTCGATAAGAAATAGCCAGTTTGCAGGACATTGTATTGAATTTGTGGGTGTCAGGCACCTGCTACTAATATGCAGGAGGTGGGATGCTGATGGCAGGGTTTTTTTGTTGTTTTGTGGTTCTGAACAGTGATGAAGCAGAGTTATTTTTGAGGTACTTATCCAATAAAAATGTGTCAGTTTTGCCAGAAATTTGTGTTTCCACATATTGCATTCAATATTTTACTATGTTGGAAGTGAAACACAGTTATATGTTTTAACATTAATAGTATTATACTGTATGTCCATGCACAGATAGAAAGCCAACACAACAAACTTAAAGAAACTTAAAGAGGAAATACCAAGACAACAGCTGCAGCAGGTCCAACAAATGCATAAAGAAGACCTCCTTCCAGAGACAGCCAGCAGCTACAAGAGAGGAGTGGGAAAATACAGACATGGAGAGATATGATTAGAAATGAAGATGATAGAGGAAAGTGACAGGAGTGGGAAGGAGGAATGTGAAGGATTATGAAGTGGGAGGACAGAATGAGGTGAAAGGTAGAGGAGAATGTCCATTGATGGTGATGGCAAAGGACAGAGATAAGGAGAAAGAGAGGTTAACTAGACTACAAACATAAACCCCAAACCTGCATCAATAGTTAGAAGGGTACAATACAATGGTAGAAGGGTAGAAAAGCATACTTACTAGCTTGGTGTTCCATATCCCTTTGCCTTGGTGAATCCCACAGAGATGGCTACTACGAGTGCAGGGAGACCTGGGAGCAAAATAAAAACAAAAGTTAACACAGCAGAATTGTAAGCGGCAATATGAATGACATCATAATAAAGCAGAGGACAAAAGGCCCACCCCAGCCGAGGCACAGGAAACGCTTGCGTATGATGCGATTCCTGAGGCGGCCTGTCACTGCCATGTATGACTGCCACGCCTCTGTCAGAACCCAGCAGAATGAGGACAGGAAGAAGAAGTGAAGGAATGCAGCAATAAGGGTGCATAAGACCTGAAACAAGAGAGAAAGCAAGAAGAGAAAACAAGTAAAGCAAGTGCATTTTTGTGAGTATACATTCCAGATTCTGTTTGGTCCTTACCTTATTCCGTGTCTGTGTCTGTCCAATGAGAATAAGGGCATTGGAAGAGATGATGGAAAGGCAGAAGTTAATGAGGATGACTGAGCGCTCAGACCGAATGTACCTGCAGGAAAATAAAAGAGGGAAAAAAAGAAAAACATTCTTACTAGCACAACAGACCTATATCACCAGTATGAGGGGTTGAGTTTTAAGCGTTTTCTCTGGATAAATGGGAACAGGAACTTGGGCACACTTGAGACTGACTTAAAAAAGTAGGTTGTCAAAATGTGCTAAACTCAAACACTGGTTATCATTAGCAAAACATTCAGTGCTCTTTTTTTTTTTTTTATCCAGTGCTGACGCTGCATGTGCTGGTTAAAAGGAAAAACCTTGCCGACAGCATGTCATTTCATTATCAGTAATTCTGGGAGTAAATTGGTTAAAGTGCTCTCTGTAGGCAACAGAGATGCCAAAGATTGTTTGTGAGGGAAGATGCTCTACAGTACTACAAATACTGCTATTCAACCATAAGTTAACCGAGTGTCTGAGGAGCTCTAGAGGGGACGTCTCCACTCCAGAGGATCCTGGTCATGTTCATATAATATCAGTTATTTGAACTTATAAACTTCCTATTTTTTAACCTGCACCTTAAGTATTTGGACCAAGAAGCTCTGGAAAAAAAATAGTGTGTCTCATTAAGTAGGATGCAGCTTCTATTTCAATGCGTCAATGTGGATATATTTAAATATCAGATCAGACTACTTCTAGGCAGACACTCAATATTAAAGGACTCGTATCGGGATCAAGGCCAAAAAAAAGGAGCCGAAAAACGTAGCATGTGCAAATGTAATTAACTCCTTTTTTGTTCAGAATTGCAGAAGAAAACAACATCATTAACTCAGCAAGAGGTGAACAGCAACAACCTGTGTACTCCTACTTTACGTTAGAAAGGATGTTAAAGTATTACTTTTGAAACTTCTGATTAAGTACATGCCAGCAGAATAAATTTGTCTAGTCACTTTCAGTAACTTTGATTAACTGTCTTTCGTGTTGCAGGTTGACTAACAGTCTCTTTGTTAGGCTTCTGCCTTGCATTAATCACAGCCCAGTGGCTTTGTTTCTAATGCAAGCTTTATTATCTCACCTCCAGACTGACACATAGATGATGATGAGCAACAACAATGTCAGCGAAGACACTCCACAGCCCACAATCAGCGTCACAGATGGGAGCTGTGTCTTATCCATGTTCTGAAAGAAAGAAATAAGAGTCAGAATAAGTGTTGAAGTTAACTTTCCAAACATTAGAATGCAAAATTAATCCATGAGTTACACAATATGATGACTACAAATACTATAGTGAAAACATTCACTGCAAACTAAGACAGAACTAAGTTTGGTTTTGCAGATCTGTGGTGTGTACTGACTTTGACAGGAGCTGTCAGCATATTCAAAAGCAGAAAAATCCCCTGTTGGCTCGATTTGCTGAGAGCTCACCTCCTAACTGGGTCATTCATGGTTCAAATGCAGTGGACTACATTTTCCGTACCATTGCTTCAGTCTCACTGATGCTTCTCTGTACATGGGGACACTAAAAATCCCAAAACATGGCAGCACAAATGTTTTACACTTTTTTAATGAGTCAAAAAGTTTGTGTTGTTTGTTGCAGTCATCCTGTTCTGTACCAGTCCACCAATTTCACAAAAAAACAAATCAACAAGTTAATGTGTTTCACTTCAGGGCTACGCTTTAAATCAACGTGCCCATACTGAAACTGATTCAGAAGGTTAATCATGAAGTTCGATATCCAATTTCCATCTGTTATTACGTTCAATCTGTAACTAAATATCTTAATTAGATCAAGAAAAACACAGCGAGGATGCAGTGTTTCCTGCAGCTCTATGCTGTAGTGGAGGTGCCCTGCCCTACCTCCAACAAAGAGCACCTTAACTTAAGTGTGAAATAATTAGTTTGAAGTTTTATTTCATAAAAAAATAATAATAATAATGAGCAGTGACACTGCATCAGACTGGCTTTTGCTAATGCAAATTTCAGCTTTGTTTGTTGTCTCCAAGAACTCCACACACTATACTAATCACAAGTTTTTGTATTATTATATACAGTAGATTACCAGTGTTTTAATGCCATGTCAGGTCAATCAGGTCGTCATGTATTTGAGGAATGACAAATTTCACCATTTTGACTCACGCACAATCGATTCAAAATGAAACAATTAAGAATTAATTAAGAATAGGTTTAGACTTGAGGCAGCCCAGTGTTTGCCTCTTGTGTTAAACCCTTTTTATTAATTCTAGTCTATGATTGTTGACTTACACCTACTCCCTCAAGAGTGTTCTTGATTCTGACAACTGGGGGTTTTCTTTACCAGGGAATTAATTCTTCTGTCATCTACCGCAGTTGTTTTCCATTGTCTTTTGGGTCGTTTAGCATCTCTGGGCTCACAAGAGCAATCTTTGACATAAACTAATGGAAGGGTTCTGCAACAGCCAAGTCAATCACCTGATCTGAATGAAATTTGCTGGAGGCTGAACTGAAGGCAAAATCCACTCCTAAACACTTAGGAACTGAAGGAAGCTACAGTAAAGACCCAGTAGAGCATCACCATAAAAGAACCCCAGCATCTGGTGAGGTCTATGGGTTCCCGACTTCAGAATCCAGACCATAGTCATAGCCTGCAAAAGACCCACGACCAAGTAACAAATAATTTAAGAATTGAATTTGTTCATCCAATTTTTAAACCAAATTCTTGAATTCAAGCTGACAGTCTACACAGCACATCATGATCGTTTCATTTACAGTCAGATATTGGTTGGATGTGGTCGGACAACATGTTCTCATCCCACAGCGCCACATAATGGCGCTTCCCACTTCATGTCTCAGTACATCTACAGGTTTCCTTTGGCGTCACTATCTGAAGCAGCACTTGAGTCACTCCTTGATGCCACGGGAAAGACAGTGGTTGCCTGTTGGACCTCGTGTTACAGGGTGGAAACATCATGATTTGACCGACTTTATGAACAGAAACAACTGGGTTAGGATTAGGCACAAAAATTGAAGGGTTAGGTTAAGTCACTATCTGATGCTGTAGAATAAAAATGTGAACTGTTGCAGAACCAAACCCAGTAGTGATTCCATGGTGCACAAATATGCTTTGGAGTTCATTTCTATGTCACAGCACTGCAGTGTTGTCAACTTCACTTTTTGTGGTGTGGTTCTGTGGACAACAACACAGGCAGTATAGAAAATGGCCACTGGAGAATTCATCTTAGACGGCTGATGATCTGGCTCACAGATAGATGATTGGAGTCAGTAAGTTTAGCCCCAGTTGGCTGTCCGAACTGAAGAGTGTTTATGGAGTTATAAAGGTTAGCAGGATGACTCCACATACCCACACATCAGAGGAAAACCAGCACTGTCTTAAGGGGCTATGAACTCAACTAAATTTCATTTGTGTAGCTTTCAGCAGACATCATTTCTGCTCTGAAGGGAAAAAACACATGTGGGGAACACACACACAGAGTTTGACAGACTGGCTTGTTTTTGGGGCTACGTCGCAGAGCAAGGTGACTTCAAGGTGATACATGAATAAACCACCATACATAAAATCAGAAGAAACACACACACACACACACCCACACACATACACACATTGTGAAGCATGCCAGGTCAACTTCACAAAATGTACATGTGCATGATAAAGGACTGTACATGAATGTCGTTGCTATCTTGAAAACTGACCGCTAAACACCATACCCATGTTACAGAAGACATGGTCTGCGTTGCCATGGCAATGCTGTAACATGGCAGCAGCATCAGCTGCAGCAGGGTGGGTGTTTTGTTTAAGCCTGTGTGTTTATACTTGTGCGGCTTGTGATATTTCAGTTTGCCAATGCTGATCTTCAAACATAACAATAATAGAAAAATATATTCAAATGAGTTTGTTTATTATAAAATAAATATTTAAAAGGTAAAATTATTGTTTTATACTAGCCCTGGCTTTTTTATATCTGGAGGCCAAACAACATAACCTTCAAAAGCTGTTTTTCAGTAGCACATCATCTAAAGTCCTTTTTAAACTCCAGTACATCCAAAAACTCTGCTGCTTGCCTGTCCACTCACTTCTGCTCCTGTGACCTTGTCCCCCCTGACATCATCACATAGCCAATTCAGAGTCCCTCACGAAGCCCTCCATAACCAGCCTCACTCCTTCTGTACCTCTCTGACCCTCTCCACCACCACACTCCACATCTCTTTTCCCAAACATTCAGGACCAAGCACCTGACCTTGAGTGACATTTGTACCCCCACCCTGTCCACATTCAAACAAACCTCCTCATTTTTAATGACTGACTTAATGTCTCCTGTTTTTAATGCAGTTTTATATTATTTTGTAATATTCTTATTCTATGAATAGAAAATTAAGTCTGAGAGTCAACATTAACATCAGCATTGTAAATAGTTTCAAACTGAACTCACCACTTTGATCAGTTGCACCATCTCTAAAAAACATCTCTCAAAACTAATCAAACTAGTGATTAACTACTTCAACAGTAAGTCAACAAAGTAGCATCTGCTGTCACCAGTTAACTAATACAACAAGTTTTTATCCATTTGACATCAAGTTAGTGATGTGAAAAAATATATAATTTTTAAGTATAAATAATTATTCAATTGTGTCTTAAGACAATTGACTGTAAGTGTCCCCTAGTCGATACTGGCCCGTAAAATGGACTTTTAATGGAAATGATGTGGAACCAAATTCACAGTCTCTGTTTCCAAAGCTTTCTCTGAATGTAATCTGAGGCTTCAGCAGTAGAACTTAATCAAATCATGCTGGTATCATCCAATGTTGCATAGTTTCTAAACTGCCCCATTGCTTTTCGGCTGAGCTGTTGTGGAAGGATAAAAACTAAATCGGGGAATTTAGTGATAAAAATAAAGTAACTTCTGAATATATCAACTTAATTTGGCAAGCATCTTATCAAGTCATCATCAAGAGTTCATCATCTGGTCACCATGAATGTGGAACACTTTTTTTAACCTACAACATTTTTCAGTTACACTGAAAGTCTAAATTTATTCCTTTGGAATATGAATATGTGTATCATATTTCATAAAAATCTATCCCCAAATTGTCCAGATATGTCACTCTGAATTATAAAACTCAGGGGCATTTATTCTCTGAACAGTATTGCAATCCATTTGATAGCTACTGAGATATTTAGTGTACCATGTGATCAACAGATCAACACTGCCAACACTAAAGCTGGTAAAAACAAAAAAGCAAACATGTTAGCCTACTGATCATTAAGTTATTTACAGGACTAATCATCCATACCTAACCTGGCTGTTTACAACAGTCTGTGCCGAATGCTTGTGTGGTGCTGTGGGCAGGTGAAGAGAGTTAAGGTGAAGTAAGTAGACAGTTTAATGAAATAAGCTTCGTGGTTGGTGGGGGTAGAAAGTGGGTGGTCATGAGGGCACCAGGACATGAGGGAGTTTAAACACCCCCACTCCCCCACAACACCCCACTAGCAGAAGATAATTGGCTGAGTTTATAGCCTGTCTTGTCTCCAGGTTGGATGTGTGTGCCGGGGCCAAGTTAATTAAATCCCTCTGATTAATCTGCACTGCAGTGAACTCCTTCTCTAAAAGCAAAGGGGGAGAAAGGGGGGAAAAAACAAAAAGATTACCAGTGCAGTGGAATGGAAAGGCGTCTGCTGAGACAGACAAACTTTTACTTTGTCCTCAGCCAGTGACAGAGCTCAGCTAGAGGTCTCACGCAGCGTCCAAATGAGAGAACTACCATCCAAAGTAAAGTGACCAGACTGCTTTATTCCACATGAGCAAAGACAGAGATGCTCCAGCTACCACTGCTGGGGAGCTGCATGGGGTTTCATTTCCTCCCGAAACCTATCAGAAGAAGCTGCGTCCAGTATTAAGAAGAAACAAACGTGATGGTTTAAAGAAGCTGCACTAGTATAAAGAATGACAATGAGAATGGAACAACTGGATGACAAAAGTAGTTCCTAATCCTAATCAAAGAAAATTTCACTCAGGGGAACCCACTGTAATCAAATCTAAAGTAAGAAAGATTAATGATAATAAAATATAAAAACACATCTATAGGCTCATCTATTGTTACTTGGGTTAAACAGGTGAACAGGTCAACTCCAAACAGGTTCACTGGGGGTCACTTGATATTGGAGCTGAATTAATTAATCAAGTCTGTGAATTGATTAGTCAACTGTAACTACCTGATAATTACTCAAGCAAAAAAGCCAAATATTCACTTGTTACACAATCAGTGTTGTGAATGAATATATGAATGTTAGAGCAAATGATGCATTCATCAAGTTAATAAACTGATCTATTCAGAATGAGTCATAGCTGAGATGAACCCACATCTGGAGGAGTGAAGACAAACAGTTCACTTATTGGCATTCACAGTGAACACATTAGACTAATTATACTTCACTAATTATACTTTTAAATTACACTTTCTGCAAGTGCTGAGTGGGTTGGTTTCATGGCTGCACATAAAGGCTAGACAAAGTTAGCCTAGCTTAGCATTGAGGACTGGAAGAAAGAGAAATGAAGCTGCCATGACTGTGTAGAACTCACTCACTCATTACTATTGAAAGCCTCGTGCTTTTATTACAGACTGTAACTATTTCTTATTCAGCAGCAGCTGGGCGTAGTGGCAGCGTGCACATTTGCACCTGACCCCTAACTTATTCTCACACTTTGTGCACATGACACAAATGTGATATAACATGATAATTAATGAGCTTTAGATGTTTTAATAGGTGGATTTCTTCCCCTTTGTAAGGAGCATACTGGCTGCTAGCTCCATCTATAACACAACTTTTCAACACCCAGCAAGAAAGCTGATTTCACTCGTACTACACTTCCAACTCTGGACGTACACTGTACAGCGAAGCTTCAACATTTATGAACAAGAGACTGAACAAATCTACTAAAAAAATCTAAAATTCTAAAAAATTTATTTTAGCCATTACCAACTACTACAAACCTCTCTTCTGTCGAGATCGCACTCAGTGATGACCCAATGAGGTTTCTCTTCTTTAAAAATGAAGCATCTCCCAGACTCCCACCTGATTGTCAACCCACTGAATGAAACTCCAGACTCTAATTTCCCCTTCAAAAAGAACTGATCAGTCTAGAGGTTCATGCACATTTGCCACACACACTCATCTAAGGCTGGGTGTATTTTTTTTAATTAGTTTTCTTTTTATCTAGCTTTAGGGTGTGAAAATCTGATTGTTAAGTGGAGTTGTTATTAATGTTAAGTCATATTAATGCAGAAATAGAAAACTTTCAAGCACAACTCATTAAGCAGCTATTTTCAAAAGAGTCTAGCAAAACATTATCTTTAAATAGAAATGAACAGCATTGTGACAGCATAACTAATAGAGGATTCTCTTCTTGTCCAAGTATGATTACCATACGTATTTTCAGGACCCATTCAAAGACCATACACAAATGCACACATCCTGGAATCAGAGTACGCTGACACTCCAGTGGCCTTAAACCCTGCAGACCTCAGTCAGTCTTGTTTACTTGTTACAATGTGGGCTAACTGGCCAGAGAGGCCTGTCACAGCATCTACAGCCTCCTGACAGCACATTCAGACTGGAGAAAAGGCTTACGCAAGCTTACAACATCCAAAATGATACACACACAAGCACATTCATTCCCTTTCCCATCAACACACACTGGTGCTCAGTTTTTGGGAAGGAGGCCTGCCTTTGACTGCAGTGCATTTCGTCCTCCTGTATTCATTCTAAAAGATTGCTGCAAAGTTGGACTGGACAAAATAGACAGAAGAGACGGCAGCAAGAGAGTAAATGATGTAGTAAGCAAAGAGGGAGAGAGAGAACTGCAATATAATGCAGCATCAGAGCATGAAAAATGGTGCGATGCTATGACTGAGGGGTAGAGAAGGGCGAGATAGAAGGAAGAAAGGAGAGAGAAGGGAAGACAGACAGGAAAAAAGAGGCTGGGGTATTTGTCATGCTGGGGCTGTAGGAGGCTAGCTGCAGACGTAGGAGCTCGGCCATTTAGAAGCTACTCTGTGTTGCAGTAGGAATAATTAGCATGGTAACCGCGGCTGTCTCACCAAATAATAGACTGTGTGTGTGTGTGTGTGTGTGTGTGTGTTGGGGGGGTGGGGGCAGCACGAGGAAGGAGAGCAGTAGCCTTTCCTTCCATTTCTGGCAAAAGCAGCTGAGGGAAGCTAATTGTGGAGCACTAGTCTGCAAAAGAGCTGTGAGCAGGCTGCCGTCTGCACGGGTGGAAACAGGCTGCAGGAGAGGAAGTCCTGCAAGCTGAGGAAGCCCCACTAATATTCACATTACACACATGTACATGTATCTAAACAGTCTGCAGTCATGCTGGAAGCTCCGTGCAGCTTACACACGGCTACAAATGCAATATGATCATAATGCCAACGTGCCGTCAGTCTAATATTTAGCACGTTTATCCTTTTTAGCACAACAGCATGACGGCATTGACTAACAGAAGTACTGGACAAATAATGATGCTAGAGAAAAGAGAAGAGAATATGTTGGGGAAGCATCAAATTTATTCTCAGGGGATAATAAACATCTGTACCAAATTCCACCAGTGTCCGTTTACTTCATTTTGTAGTAACCTGTTTGTGGCGCTGTGAAAATTCAGGGGTCAACTAAAGTCAATAAGCCATAATTATGGGCATCATCATGGATGTGTTCAATTTATATGCTGAAAATCCTCATATTGAAGAAGCTGGACACATCAAATGATTGTATTTGTATAATATTTTCCTTGGTAAAAAGAAAAAGATTATAATAACATTTATAATAACATTTATGATGATGGAATCAAAAGTAAAATTTTGTCTGTGCACACACTTACTGTTGTATTGTATCATTGTTTGCTCCACCCAGTACTAGCTGTGTTTGACGCTCCTGCTGCTGTCAAGTCAAGCTGGTGAAGATGCTCAGAATGTCAGCTCGCAGCTTGTCAAGGTGTGTGTGACCCCCACCCCCCACCCAGCCTCCCACTCAGCCTCAGCTAAAGGCCTGACCAGATAACTGAACTGCATTTTTAGCTCAGGAATGGAGAAGAGTAACAGGGCTGCTACTAAAGACCCTCAATGACTGAATTAACCATTAATCCTGTAATGCCACACACCTACCTTACATACACAAAGAACATTCTGCCACTGTAACTTTCACTGTAAAATAACCAGAATGTTAACATCATTACCATGATTATCTGATTGTAAAATAGATATTTTTCATATGTGATCATTAACTTTCTTTCCTAGAGTGAAATTAGACACTAGTAACTGACATCAATCTGTTGTCAATCTGTTGCATTACGTGTGAACCTGACTGAACATGACCTAAAAGAGACACTTAACAACCAGAAATGGACCTAATATAACCAAAGAGATAAATGACCACAGAAGGCACAAAAAACAACAAGAAGTACACACAGAATGACCAAGAAGACCTAGAAGAAACACATGATAACTTAAAATATACATAAAGCTATTTCAAATGGACGCAAAAATGACCACGTTACCAAAGAGAGACACATGACGGCTGAAAGCATTCATGAAATAAACCCAAAAAGGCAAATAATGACAAAAAAATCCAATCAAAACTAAAACAATGACCAAAAAGAGGCACACAACAAACAAAAGGAGACATAAAAATTACTCCAAAGGGACAAAAACATTTACAAATACACACAAACTGTTGAAATATGTCCAAAACAGAAATGCTATGACCAAAAGTAGAAAGAAGGGTTGTATAGGGTGTAGCATGGGTGGGGGGCTTTTACCCGTCTGTGCTCAGGGCCCCTTTTTGTCTTGATCTGTCCATGCTTGGAACACACCACAAAAGACTGACATTGCCGAAGCCATGAAACCACAGAGGCTCTTCACTCCCCTCTCTTCTGACTTCATCAACCCCACAGCTACTGTACGCTAAACTCAAACAGTCACACACGCTGCAGGCGACATGCTACAGTGCGTTTTATCAAAGTAATCCACAACGTGGCCCGGCCTAGCCTTCCCTTCCCTTTCCTACAGGCCGTGCAGGCAGCACGCTGTCTCCTGTGACTTTAAGAAAACCTCGCTGCCCAGCCTGTTACCAGGGCAACTAGTGAACAAACTGCTTCCGAGGCAATTTCCAGTCTAATAATATCTAATCGCAGTGAATGAAAAATCCCCACAATGACAATGGCCTCCCCACCACCACCACCACCCAAAAGAAACTGGGCCACGTTTGAGTCACTGGGATTTTAAAAGACACTTCCATTATCACTCACACACACACACACACACACACACACACACACACACAC
>JAUBNQ010000008.1:22260010-22270550 GCA_032353495.1 Ctenopoma kingsleyae | reverse complement strand
CACACACACACACACACACACACACACACACACACACACACACACACACACACACACACACACACACACACACAGCTAGCTCACTGTGTCCAGCTGCAGCCACAATAAAAGGGAAGTGTGTTCTGTAGCCTACTGTAGGTGCCTGCCTTTACAAAAATCAAATAATAGTAATACAAAAAAGTGTCTTGCTCCTTTTTTGTGCATATAACAAAAGAACCATGCAGCATGTTCTCCACCACAAGGCCTGGTAACCATGGAGACACCAATGACTAGTCTAGGTTGAAAAAGGCTAAATATGAACATCAGTTGTCAAGTGTCACACGGAAGAAGAAAGATGAAGGTGGAGGTAGCTGTGGGGGGGTTGGGGGGTGGGGGTGCATGCAGGTGACCACCAGCTGGAGAGTGATGTTAAATCCCAATCAGCACGTCATGTCTGCTCACAGTGCTGCTTCCTGTGTGCATCCCCTCTGTTCTCCTTGAAGATGACAAATAAAACAGAAAACCCCTTTTTCCTGCACATCTATGAAAAGCTTTGTCGCTTCTGCAGCGTGGCTTTGACATGTCGAGACACACAGAGAGGGGGAGGAGGGAGGGAGAGAGGGAGGATCTGTTGATATGTAATGACAATGACGCCCTTTGGGGAAAAAGAAAAAACAGCTGATGCATTCACATAAAACCCCACAAACACACACACACAGTCTCTGATACCTTTAACGTCTGCGAAGTGATGGGAGGTTGTCGGGACTTACCATTTCGGGGTTGAGCCGTGCTAAAATGGCGAAGGTGGACAGTCTGTCACACACGCATTTGGTTCTGAATGAGTCGACTAGCACGGCTTTGCAGCCCCTGGCAGACCAGGATCCCAGCAGAGAGGAGCTGCACGGGAGAAAACACACACACACAGACACACACAGAGTGAAACACACACACACACACGTACGCCAAGAAGCGATGCGGTGAATGTAGAGACAGTCCCGGCAAGAAAAAACAGAAAAAGAAATAAGAAAGCGGTTCAAATCCCACCGCGGAGGAGCGGCGATTTAATCCACTTTACATGTCCGCCGGTCGCAGGCGGAGGCGCAGAGGAGCGAGCAGAGCGCGGCGCTGAGGAGGCTGCGAGGCGGCGTGCTGCGGGTCTGTGGCTGGATACATGAGAGGCTACCAGCGCACACTGCACACACCACGACCAGCAGCAGCAGCAGCTACATCATCCTCATGATCATCATCATTATTATTATTATTATTATTATTATTATTATTATTATTATTATTATTATTAGTGAACGCACAACATAATAATCTAATTATTACTACTAATGACCGCATCTCTTACCCATAATTATTATCAATTATATATAATATAGATCATAATTATTAGTAGTAGTATTTTTTTAGAATAGCTAAATTATTATTTTTAAAGGCTAACTCTTTGATTCTGTTCACACAAGTGAAAAGTTACACTACAGCTTATGAGGTGACACTGTTGGCTGCTGCTACTAACGTAGCAATATGGTCCATATATATCTATGTGGTGTTAAACATCTGTCTGAGCGTTTAACAATGAGGCTGTGTTTCCATGGTGATAATCCATCACAGCTGCTGACAAGTGCAATGGGTGGCAAACCTGCGTTTGAGGTTATTTTTATTTATTTTAATTATTATTACTTTTATTAAAGAAAATGATCAAAGTATTCTGGAGGAAAATGTTAATTTGAGGTGTGGCCATAACACTGTGGAGCATTTGAGAAAAGTGAGATGTTTTACAAGTAGTACACAAGCTGTTGTCTGCTACTATTATTCTCAACATTAATGTGAACAGTGTTATGATCAGTTACTACTGTGGAAGCTTGTTACTGCCACCAACAATGATGGAAAATTAAGACCTTTAGGAAGATATTTTTAAATTCAACAATAAATATTTTCTCATTGGATTCAGAGCTGGATTTTAGGTTATTCGTCTGTGCCAAAGAGCTGTTGTTCAAAAATGTTTAAAAATAGACTGGTTTGTACCTCAAGACATATAGAGCGTCTAAGGCTGAGGACGACCATCGCTTTTTACTGTCTCTTTTTAAACAATGGCGCTCTGTGGCACGGAGGAACAAGCTAAAACCAGATTCACAGATGTTACAGTGAGTTAGTTTTCTTTGGGATCTGTGGAAAATAACAAAATATACAAAATCAGGTTTGAAACAAGGTTTGAGTCACTACCTTATAATATAACTTTAAATTCAGATTTTTCACATAATATGCCACTAAAGTTGGCAATAGCACAAGATTCAAGGTCAATCCACTCTGCTCCACTCCGCCCTCCCTCTCTCTGCTCTGCTGTGTTCCAATATCCTCCTCCATGCTCTGCCCAGCTCTTCAGCTAGTCCTAATTTTTAAATTACAGTAAATGCTAATGCTCCAAATCTTCCTAATCAAGCAAAAATAGCTGAAATTAGCTGATTGGTTAGAAAGGTGAGCCTTGCTCAAAAGCATTTAGAAGCAAATATCTCCACATTTCTGGCAGTGCTGCCACTGAATCTGCTTCACATGAGGCTCCACCAGCACTGCGCCACATTAAGATAAATTAGTTTTTTTTTATCTGTGTTAGAGCTGGATTCTGTTGCTTCTTTATTACAGTGAGACATTCAAACCATTTCCTGAAGAAAATGCTAAAGCAGTCAATTGAGAGGATAATATAGAACACGTCAGCAACCAATTAAGTAAAAATTAGTTAACAGTCACATAACAAGTTGTGAAAAATGTAACAATGATACATAAATATATGCCACAGTTAACTTATTAAAATGATATGCAGTCAGTCATCAGTTATGTCCTGCTGTGTACACAGAAAGTCAGTGATGTAAAATGTTAGTTTGACAAATTGTTTGTAGCTGCACTGTTTGGTAATTTGACACCTCTGGCAATTAGGCAGCAAAGCTCCATTCCACTGGACTGCTGACACAGGCCGGCCCTTAATGACTCCTGCCTCAGCGCAGTGGAAAAAAATGAAGGAAGTAAGTCAAATTGATGAAAAAGCAGCCATATATTATGAATTAGCAACAGGCAGCAACAGGCGACAGGACTCAGCACTTGACTGACTTGGATGTGCATCGACTTGATTGAGCAGCGCGCAGGTTTTGACTCAAACTTGTACTTTGGCCGTGGAATACAAATTAATTTGTCAGGCACTGACAAAAGAAGGCCCTTTAAATGTCAGTCATCGTGCAGCCTTTTTGAAAGAACCTCAGAAAAAATCTATAGACTGATTTCCAGGCTGACACAGAATAATCAAATAAATTAGAAGCCAATTATTTATGCAAATCTTGATGCTGTGTGGGTCGGACTCTTAGAGCATTTTGCATGGATTATGTCATATCACTGAAATGATTGTTGCACTTGCTCGAGTCTGATCACCAGATGCTCACACTCAGAGTATGACTTTTGACATAGAAGGTGAGCTGTCACGACATCTTGACTGACCAAACATGACCTGGCTGTTACATCCATTTACAGTAAAATGAACCTTTCAACACATCATCTGCAAAAAGTGATCTGCACATCATCACATCCAGTTTTAGGCCTAGTTTAAGTCCACGAAACGTGTGTATGTTACTCAAGGTTTTTTCATGCACACAGAATTTCATGGGTAATATAAGTATATAAATTTAAGTTTATTGCAAACCACACTAAAGATAATCTGGATCTAATAAACTTGGGTAGAACATACAAATGTATTGATTTGCAGAACCATGATTTGGTCCAGACTATGATTCAGTTTATACCTTAGTTTTGCTTTGTTTTTGTTTTTTTGTGTTTTGGGGCTTTCAAAACACAGATGAGCTACACTCTTCAATACCCCTGAACACCTCACAACACAAATGACCTACACTCTGTACTGGACTTTGCAAGCGCAGACATTACTTTCTTAATGTAATGTCGAATTTGCAACATTCACAAAGACCCTCTAACATGTGGGAGACTCCATTACGAGAGACGTTGGATGTCTGTAACTGAGTCCTAGCTGTTTGGGTGGAGAGGGAGAGAGTCTGTGTAGCAGCTCTGTCTTCCAGTCTCCATTTCAGAATTGTTATTACAACATCAGCTCTGATGAGCTCTGATGTATATATCTTTGATCGCAAGTGCGTCTTTGAACATCTATATAATATGATTCCAAAATCTCCCATATGTAACTGTATAGTTTTGAGATCTGGTGAAGGCTGTGAAAGCTGCAGCATGTGATTCACATTGTTTTCACAGTCAAACCTTTTGCTAAACTCTAAGATGTGGGCACTGCATTTGCTATTTTCTTCTGTTTTCAGAAATGTCAGAGTGTTTGGTTGTGTGACTCAGTGACCTTAACAGATATCTAATATATTACCACAGGTCAGTTTCTGTGTGTGGCTTGATTGGGCCTCTCATGTGAGACACACAATGGTCTGCAGGCAGTCCTGCTCCACCATATAATTGGCTAATTTAGGTGCTGGTGCAGCAGCCCTGCACAGACAAATGTCCACAGCCAAGAATGGACACGTGAATGAAATGCAGTGTACCAGCACAGAGGAAAAAGCTAAACATGGACTCAGAGAGCTTTGATGAGATTCCAGGATGACGTCCACTGATCCAGTTACATGATTATGAATACTTACAGGGATTATCTGTGGTATAGCAAAATGAAGAGAGTTCGACTAAGCTTTACAAATAAGAATAAGTGGTAAATAAGAATAAGTGGTAGAAAAGTGAATGAAGATACATTACAGAACACAAATGGTAAAAATGTGTTATAGAAAGTGTGGGAGGTTGTTCTACAGTCTAAGCTCTGAGGGTGAGGGCTCTGTCTTTCTTTTTCAGTCTAAATGATAAAACAGCCAGAAGAGCTGCATTTGTGGACTTCAGGGAACAATATGTAGTTAAAAGGTCTGAGATTTAGCCTGGGGTCATCCCTATCTTGACTCTAAAAGCAACTAGTGCACAGATGTAAGAATTGATGGCATCTGCATTTTTAATTTTTCTAGACACAGACAAAAGTCAGTTGCAGTAAATAATGAAAGATGGAAGTATGTTAAAATCTGTAATGGGAACTGTAGTGTTGAAACTTGACCCACTTACACACAGGGACCTAAAATGAGTACATGTCATCCTTTTCTGTTTCCGTTTTTACTGCTGTTTTTGTAAATCTGTATCTCGCTTCTCCCCCAGTATCACTGAAGTGCAATGTGACAGTTCTAGATAAATACAGTTTTCAGTTTAAGTCTGGCCAAAGCAATATATTTATATCACAACTGGTTCAAGTTAAAGTTTCCTGAGAGTGGTAAGGTAAAGTAAAGTATCACCAGTGTGAGGTTTCTCCCCAGATCTAAAGCAATCTGCAATCTGCTAAATTTTTTTTGCTTTTACACCAACCCACTATTTGGTGTTATCAAGCTATTCATTGTTGCATTATCTATTGTTATCAGACTATATATGGTTTAGTAGGTCCCTGCTCTGCCTCTTAGTAGAGCAGTAGGTGGTTGTAGAGCTTTAACTTTCTTAAATTTAGGCACAAAAACTACATGTGTTGCTCACAAAACTACAAGGTCGGGGTTAGACACAAAAATGTGTTGGTTAGGTTTAAGGAAAATGTAGTTGTTTGGGTAAAATAAAGTGACAACACAGACTAAAGTTATATCAACTGCCACTATTGCTTCTATTTAATGCAGCCACAGATGTCACCATATTA
The DNA here is from genome assembly GCA_032353495.1 of Ctenopoma kingsleyae. Taxonomy (NCBI): domain Eukaryota; kingdom Metazoa; phylum Chordata; class Actinopteri; order Anabantiformes; family Anabantidae; genus Ctenopoma; species Ctenopoma kingsleyae. The sequence continues at coordinate 22,264,846 of JAUBNQ010000008.1, read as the reverse complement.
CCACATGTATTCATGTTAGTACAGCTACTTGCCTCCTGGTAGGTAGGTGCTTTTCTCAGCCAAAACACAGGGCATGATAATGACTGATACCTATACACAAGTGGCATTTTAACAGTCGAATTGGCTGATCCTGTCATATTATAGGCTGTTGCTGTATGCTATTTCCTTTTCACAAAAGAAATACATGCTTTTGATTAGGATTTGGGAAATATTGTGATGTGGATTAAAATAAAGTAACAACTTGCTAAATAAACTACTGCACAGTGACTAATGGTGTCAAACAGGAAACAAACTGTTGTCATGTGCTTTGTCACCCACTCAACTGCCCAAATCTCCTGCCTGCACAGATGTTGCTGGTAAGTAGTTTTGCAGGTGCCCTACTGAACCACAACTTTGGACACGATAACTCATCATTCAGTGGCTTGATAAGACTTGAATCAGCTGCAGTCTCACTCATTATACCCTACCCTACCTACCACTAATACCAAATGAGCTGGTGAACACAGGTTCACGTTTGCGCAAACAACTCCAAATAAGTGCAAATGGTTGTCTGTGTTTGCAAGCACATTTTATTTTAATATGGTAAGGTCATAATAACTGTTGCAATAACTGCTTTTATACCGTCCAAAAGAGGCAACTGGGTGCAGAACCAAATTATTTAATTTTATTAATTAATTAATTTTGTGACATCACAACTGTAATAAATATAGTTAGTATGCAAGCTTAAGTTGTTCTATATGAAAGAAGGCATTGATACAGCTAGTACAGCTGGATCATTATGACATAATCTGGAGAGCACATTCAAACACTGAAATTATTACTCAGTTTTGGCCCATGACTCTCTGTCCATAGATTAAGGTCAGTGTTCTCAAGTAACTGGCACCCTGGCTGGCATATGCATTTGAATGGATTGGTATGCTTTCAGTATAAATAAAATGGGCTGTGTGAAGTCTGTTCCCTGTAATTAAGTTGCCTGCTCAAATTCATGCATACTTGTAAACAAATATGGCTCCTGCCCTCTGAACCTCACCTCCTCTAGCATAATTGTATTATAGTAATTGATGAAAACTCCACAGTGGTCGGTGCCAACATTTTAATGAAATGAGGCAGCTCCTCAACATCAGCACCAACCCTGTAAACTAACTAAGACAGGAAGGTTGCTTTGCATGATCAGAAGCAAGGCTAGTTAGTGGTTGCAACTACGTGTAAAATGTCTAGTCACATGCCCTGTAGTGAATGTTTGAAGTCATATTTGTCATTTGTTTACTCTTATGCACATAGAATCACCAAAATCTGAATATTAGGTATTTGAAGTAACAGGTCTGCTTTGACCACTGACAGAGTCATTCAGCAATTAAAACAAGATGTGGATGAAGTTGGGAAGAGGCAAAATTAGTTAACAAGGCACAGAGAATTTATGAGCTAATTTTTGCAATAAAAATTCTATATTTGAACTTCGCACCTTGCTCGTTAGATTATCCCAGTTTGCTCCTATCCTATTATTATACATTAAACTGTACATTAACCCCCCTTTTTATAGAAAACCCACCTTATTAGTGAGAAGCTGGCCCCTACTTTGCCTATTTACACCAAACCTTATAAAAGCCACCGTAATGGCACTCCAGTGTTCATTTTACACATTTACATTTACACTTCTCAAGGAGGCTTAAAGGAGGGTCAACAGTGACCCTCTGCAGTGGTATGGTATCTTTTATACAGAACTGTGAGAGGGAGTATTGGAGCAGCAGACTCACCTTGAATGGGCAGCGTAAAAGGGGCTAATGAATTGTAGCTGTTGCTGGCCCAGGCGGAGTGTTGTCACAAACTAGATTGATGTCAATCTACATCTACTTCAAGTATTTATAGTACAGGAGGTAAGACATACTAAAAAAAACAAAGTAATAATGTCAGTGTGAGTGACAGCGCAACAGACAGACAGAGGATGCTGATAGTCTTATTGATTTCAGGAGGCTGAGGCAAGTGAAGGCCTTGGCTGCTTCACAGCTCTTATCAACATGACAAAAACGCCTCCTCAGATTTCAATTTCTCTCACAAATATTAACTCATTAATCATGGCTGCTGTCCAAGATGGATTTAATTTTGCATACAACATGTCTCCCCACATCCCCCACCCCCCACCCCCAAACCCCATTAGATTAGGTTCTTTGTCCTTTGCTAAGATTCTGTCATTGTCTCTCCTACTGTGTTGTCGATGCTGATGACGTCTAAAAGGTGAACTGAAACTGAACTGGTCTGAAATCTGAAACTGAGATGGTCAGAACTGTCACAAAAACATTAAACCTTCATAATATATCACAGGAACATTTTCATTGAAACCTCTTTAGATGCTGTTCTCTTGTGTTACTGTAAACAACAAAATGTCAGCTAAAAGTCAGAATTCAAATTATGACTAAACTTGAATTATGTAGCGCCAACAAATAAAGGCCAGTAAGTAATAAAGGCAGGGTACAAACCACAGAGGGAGTGAAACTACATGTACTGTCATTAATTCCATTAGCAGAGTAAAGTAAAATCATGTCATACTCATAATTCTGCTGCTCTGAATTAGGTTTTAATAGGAAATCCTAATCACTAATGAATTCTAGTCACTTGCTGCTTTTTTGTCCATCCATGAAATTTATCAAACATCCAACCTGCTGAACCATCTGAGGCACAGTAACCTGTAAAAACATTTTTAAAAAGTGCACATAGAGTCATGTAAAAAGGGCAAACGTGATTTTCTGATGGTGAAAAGGTCTGGAGTTTTAATGTTCAGAAATGGTGTTTTCCTCAGATATATTGCACTTTCCACAGGGATGGTTTGTTTCCATATGGGAAAACCAGACAGTGTTAACCAGTTCTTGTCTGATAGGTCCAGAGAGTAGTTTGACTTCCAATCAAGCAGAATTCAACCACCTGAGTGATGATTGCGTTGGTGTCGTTATATTCACTGTTCTGCGTTGTGGCACTCATCTGCCAAAAGCTGTTCTGATCTCTGTCAGATCTAAACTTTGCTTTGTTGAATCTGCCTTCAGTGCAGTGTGAAGATGTTTAGTTTGACTTTTGCCTCAAGCTTGCAAGAAAACATCTTCATTGCTGATTTTTAAGATCGACTCAAGTGCAAAAAAACAGACAGAAGGGTTAACAAATGTGGGGAAAAACAGATACTCTTTACAATTGCAAAAAGTTAGATTTTGGTTCTTAGTGGTGTCATTTCTCAGGTACTAATTTTCAGAAGTTTGAGAAATTGTCCAGCATTGTAGTGGATTTAAAACAATATTAACCACAGTATTCCTAGGAGAAACTACATAGATGAGCTTTTCCTAAGAACAACTACTGTATACATATTTGTTATGTGGTTAAAGTAGATCATTGTGTTTATATTTTTTCAATTTCTCCATTTTCTTTTTTCTCTTTACCCCAAATCACATGTCTCTGTTTCACTCCAGGTTTATATGTGTTGAATCAAACTTCTTTTAATACATGTAGAGAGTGGATGAATGTTCTGCTCTTTGTCTCTGAGACACAAGTGTACAGTACATGCCCATCTAAATGCAAATGTCTCTAACCCTGTTTGGCTGCAAAATGTTTGCCTTTTCTCGCTCTCTTTTCTTGTTCTCTGCTCACACTGTAGTGCGCTTGCACTATTTTCTTGTCTTAAACAAATATGGCACTTAAGAGCAAAGAGCATTGAACTGTTGGATATGTGCTGTATCTTTTTATCCTTTATCGTCCTTGCTCACTAGTCACACCCTCGCTCTCTCTGAAGTTGCTCTCTATCATGCATGTTACTTGTGCGTGGGCTGGGAGGGGGGAAGAAAGCTGTGAGCGACACTTTTAATTTTCCACATGCTGCATCAATGTCGTAGCAGTGATAGCATGGGGCTGCGTTTTACCCGATGAGAGCTGCCGAGCTGTCCAACACACTCGGGAGTGACATGGTGACTTTGTCAAGATTAAAAACACTATGGCCACCCATGGAACTTTCAGCGAGAACGTGGTGTCTCTAAACCACCCACTTGGATGCAGGAATCTCCCTCATGTACTATTGTACATGTGGGTTTGCCAATGTTTATAACCTTGGTGCTGAAATAATTACACGATTACTCTGTGTCAGCTAAACTTGCTAGAATGCAGTTCAGCTGGTTGTCTATTGAGGCAAATGATCTGATGTAAAAAGGCTTTGAATTTGTTGAACAGGTGTTTGTCTGCCCTTGTTTGCAGTGTTTTCAACATTGCATGACATTATAAAGCAAAGGAGGTGAATGGAACTTAATTCAAGTTTCCGTTCCAATTTTGTGTTGTCAGCCATAGTTATGTTTGAGTAGGGCGCCTGTTGACCTGCGAGTGAGCCAGTAAGGGGTTATCAATGTGTGGCAGTTTATGACATAACTTAAAAGAAAGTTTGCATTCAGAGGTGTATGGATGGGAGTCAAAATAGAGGACTTGAATGGCACAAGTTAATTTCCAATTTCAAACCGTCAGTGTTGTAACTTTGTTTGAATTCAAACCACAATCTTTTCCCATCCCAAAACGTATTTGTGCCTGTACCTAACCACATCAACTTCATCAAGTAGCTAACATAATTATGTAGGTTTTGTGCCTAAATCTAAATTACAGAGCAATATACTGATCTATTAAGCTTACAGGCAGGTGGAGCAGGGATCTTTTAGCCCATCTATATTGCTGATAACAGATAACAGCTATAGAATGGAATATCCAAAGTGGATGCCGGTGAATGTTTACGCCATGCAACTCATAAGTTATGCCAAGTAAATTTTCCTCTGAATTGTGCTGCATTCCAATTAAACAGTGGCCACCAACCTTTCTACATCA
>JAUBNQ010000008.1:22239021-22255600 GCA_032353495.1 Ctenopoma kingsleyae | reverse complement strand
ATCTTCTGACCATTTCAAAACACTCTCTAAGGTAACCACAGGGAACCCACAAGGCTCTGTCCTTGACCCCCATCTTTTCTCACTATACACTCACTCACATGGTCACATCATCCAGGCTTTTCCTACCACTCTTATGCTGACGACACTCAGCTCTATCTGTCCTTCCCACCAGAGGATACCACTATTTCAACTAAAATTTCAGCCTCTCTCTCAGACATATCAGCATGGATGTCTGTGCGACACCTCCAATTAAACTTATCCAAAACTGAGATTTTGATCTTTCCGGGCAACTACTCCCCTCAGCAAAATACCTCAATTCAAATTGGCTCGCTATTGCTAACACCTACGGAGTCTGCGAAAAGCCTTGGGGTTTGGATAGATGACAAATTGAGCCTGAATGATCATGTAGCAGCGATCTCCAGGGCCTGCAGGTTCACTCTCTATAACATTCACAAGATTAGACCTTTTCTCTCTCAACAGGCTGCACAGTTTCTCGTCCAGGCAATGGTCATTTCTAGATTCGACTATTGTAACTCTCTCCTGGCTGGGACTTCTGCACTCACCATCAAACCCCTCCAGATGGTCCAAAATGAGGCAGCCTGCAAAGCCCCTCACGGGGTCTCCGATCCCAGTCAAGTCTATTCTCATTTGTTGTCCCTGGCTGGTGGGATGACTTGCCCTGGTCCATTCAACTAGCCGAGACTATCACCACCTTTAAAAAAACATCTGAAACTCACTTGTTTAAAAAGTATTTCAAATGAGTCTTTCACACACACACACACACCAAAAAAATTGTCTAGCATTTAACAATACCTAGCATGTTTTTCTTCTTGACAAGTTGGGTCTTATCAGGGCTCTTAGTTTGTAGTAACTCATAATTTACAGAACCTGAATGTGTCTTCTCCTTGTAAGTCGCTTTGGATAAAAGCGTCTGCCAAGTAAAGTAAAGTAAATCTGGAGTTTTTAAGACAGGGAATGCATAGAAGAGTTTAGTGCCAGTCATACATATACTACTCTCCAAACTAGAACCATAGAAGAAAAGAAGTGAAGTTGCCCTTTAAAGATACTGAATTTAAAAACTGACATAAAATTCCTCAGCAATAAGCAGTTCAAAATTCACAAATAAAACACAGCATAGAGTGGACAGTGGACCTTAAACACAGTGCATACACTAAAGACCCTATTACAGCTGCATGAAAGCTGTGATTGCAAGTCAGGAAGTATTCAGAAATCAATATTTGGTGGAATAACCCTAAGTTAAAACATTAGTAATGTGTTGTGTAAAAATGAATATGAACTTGTTTTGTTTTTTTGTTTGTTTTTTTTAAAGAAAACACTGGACCTTTTCTAGTATTTTGACCATTTTTCATTTTCTGCAAATAAATGCTCTAAATGTCCTGTATTTGTATTTGGGAGTTATGTTGTCAGTAGTTTATAGAATAAAACAAAAATGCTAATTTTACTCCAACATATACCTTTAAATAGCAAAATCAGAGAAACTGATCATTTTGCAGTGGTCTACTGCAAGGGCTATATGTGAGTAAATGCTCCATAAAAAGCTATTAAGTAGAGATGATCTATAGACTATATTATGAGGTAGTATTCATGCCATGCCCAGCAAAGGTGCCCTATAGCAAACTGTAAAATACATTCAATAATAAAATTGCCTGGCTTCCCTGCAACACACTTCTCAAAATTCCTCCAATACTGATGGAGCTTGAAGACAAGAGGAAAAGTGGGTTAACAATCAACAAAGCTACAGTTGCAGCTGTAAAGTGGTCAGCAGTCTTACCTCTGCAGAGCCAGAATGCTGCTCAGGTTTCTGTACAGGACAATGCCGGTTACAAATGTTGATGCGTCGTCAGAATCTGTGTCAGAAGAAACAGAGGCACACATACATTGAGGAAAGAGGTTAAAATCAAAGACGGGGGTGTTTACAAAGCCTGTGTGGTTCAGTCTTTGCAGCAGGCCACTGTACTGACACAGGAAAATGCATGTCCGCCATGCTGCCTCTACTCCTCCAGCCCCCGAGAGCTCATTACACTGAAGCTGGCCTACATGACTAGTCATCTATGAACACTGTCTCGTACACTGCTTTACAGTCTCCCACACATAGACACACACCACCGACAGTCCTTGTTTATCTTTTTTTATTTGGTATAACTTTTAAAGTTAATTTCCATTGTGGCAGATTCCAGACACCCAGGATCAAATAGACACTTGTACTGTATTTAACAATTACTACTACTAGTCCTGAATACTTTACAAATGGGTCTGAACATCTCCTAGTTGTATCAGAACCACTGAAGACTCGTGGTCTAATGTGTGTTTGACGCCAGTACTTATTGATAGTGGAGGGCTGCAACCAATAGAACATTTTCTTAACATAAATATGTAACTTGAATAAACAATCTTCATACAAACTGTCTGGAGTTCCTATGAGAAAATGACTATTTTAACAGTAACTCAGTATGATCTCTGAAGAATGTCTAGAGATTGTCCAGAGGTGCCCTTTCGCACATGCAGCACACAATAGAAGATTTGTCCATGTCAGGTGTATTGTCACTCACACCAGTGCAAAGTTAGCTGATTTTTTTTCATTAAGTCTAAGTTGCTATAAAAAGGCCTTGCTATTGGTCTGTGTCTATACTGATTTTTGAGGTGTGCATTACGCAACTGATATATTTCTATTTTAATTATTTACAATTATCAATTTTGCATTGGGCTCTGAGTATTACCAAAACTCAGGTGACCTATACTTTGAATTGGACCTGAATGCCTCCTGTGTAGACACACCTAGGACCACAGCTGCTGCTGTTCCTCTACTACTGCGCTGCTCATGTGATGCTTTCTACGTAGACACAAGCTTAGTGACATGTACTCAGGTAGCAAAACTTTAATACTACACATCACTCCATTTAGCCCCATCTCATCCATTCTTTTCCTCCATTTTTATTTTTACCTGACTATGGGTGGTGATACTGACGAAAATGGATGGAAAAAGGCATTATGTGCATGCACATGGAAAAAAACACCACATGAATCTTGATCTGACCACTCTGACAGCTGCCACATCTGTGATATGGAAAACATGGGGTTTGAATCACTTTGGGGCAAATATTACAATGTAAATGTAATGTGATGAGTTATCCACAAGTTCATTCTGAATCTGACTCAAAATGTTAGATCTGTGCACACGTCTAGTTGGTACAGTGTAACATTCTCGGCTAAGCTCCGCCTGCTGCACTTAGTGGACAACAGAGCAGTGCCAGCAGGGGAAGGAATTTGTCAAAACTTCACTTCTGGACTACATGAAGGCACAGACAGGCCCGGGGCGAGGAGAAGCCTTCTTATCCGGCAGCAGAATCAAAGGCAAAAAAAAAAAAAAAAAAAACTCAACTCCATCTGCCGGGCCATCTGAAGACATCCAGCTCTTCTGCTCCAGCACACTACATGGCAGCCTGAGAACGTGCAGCACTGTGCCAGGCATCAGGCAGAGGCTGTAGCTCCCAGGCAACAGCTGAGCTCCCATGGGCATCGGAGGGGAACCAAGCAAGATGTGTGCGTGTGTGTGTGGGATGAAGAAGTATGTGCCCTTCTCATCTACTCTTTGGCTGGCCCATACAATATGCTCAGCCAGATTGTCTGTGCCCAACAAGAGGTAGCCTGCAGGGACTACATCAAGTGATTCAGAAAGTTCTGCATCTGTGTGGGAGAAATAAAACAATATATCCAAGTATCTGTCCACCTACTGTGCATATGTTTGCTATGTGCTGCATGTTTGTTTTTATATATGTTGGAGTGTGAATGTACCCATGGACATATGGCTTCTTTGTTCATAGGGCATCACATATGAAATAGGCAGACAAAACCAAATTTCATGACACAAGCATAAACTATGAAACACAGATTATGGCTCTAACGCCCACTTCTACCTCTGCACTCAACCCACAGTCTCGCTGTTGACTGCTCTCAACCAGATAGTGCTAAGAGGAAGTGGACCAGAAAACCATACAACAGTGAGTGTGCACTTGTGCTTATCTAATGTACTCCATCACCTCTTTACAGAAGCGCACACATGCCAAGAACGAACTCGACATCATACAAATTTAACTGCTCTTGCTGCTTTGTCAGAAATGATTTCGATCAGGCACATGGACCTTTCGCTGTATTTTGCTCACACTAACTCTTAATGGAAGTAGTGTGAGCAGCAACAAGAAAATGGGAGGTAAATAAAGGAACGTCTCACTCTGTCTCTAAATTCATTTTACTTGTATCATTATATATGTATGCACAATGTTTTTCTTTTTGAGATATTTATTGTTGTGCACTCGCATATGATATGAAACATCTGGCTAAACTAAATGCCTGGTGGTGTCCATGATAACTGCTGCTCACTGTGGGGGGAAAAATGCCATGTGTTCCATCACTAAACTGGTACCCCCCATTTGCTTTATGTGGGTTATGTTTTAAGTGGTTTTGCACGTTAGTTTTTTACTTTACCAGCTAAAAGCCAAGGTTACTCCAACTTCAACTATATCCTCTATTGGTCTGGTAAGATCAGTACTTTACTGTAAGGTGGCTTGTGTGGCATTCAGCTTTAACATTTGTAAAACTTTTTCAAAGCCTTGAACATCACAATATCATCCTAATATAAAGTCTATGGACCAAGTGGTAATGTGCAGGCAGTGGCAGAAGGCGACCACCATTGAGTCTGGTAATCAGTTCTCTTTAGCCCCTTTTCACAGTTACTAGGTCATACCACTGGTTTTGATTATGTCGTCTCTCATGAATTACAGAAATACTAAATGTGTTGAATAGTGCTACAGGCCCCTGCCTTCAGGAAATACCTTTATTGTGAAGAGGTGTACTTGAATGCCACCACCCAAGCTTATTGCCTCAAGCCCCCGCAAAACACTTCGTATTTAGGAAGTGTATTGCTGTTCTTTAGCAGCCTAAAGAACATGCCATTTCTACTTTTCATTTTAACAAACTGCCATATACTGTATGAGAACATTTGTGGAGACGTGAAAAGGGACCAATCAAACAGTGTAAACAAAGCATCAAAGAGACATTTTAATCCATGTAAGCAGGTCCAAGCTGTATGCATAAAGGCTTGACTGCTGGTGTGACATTGGCACCGTGGAGACGCATCTCCCAGCTGGGGAGGAAATTGTCTCTAATTGCTCCTGATTGGCTCCCGTTGACTCCTGATTAGGAGTGACGGCCTCATTAGCATGCTAGCAGTACAGAGCTGTCTTTAATGGTCGAAAACATCCTGGCTGACAGATAACCCTACAGCTCCTGAAAACTGTACCTGGCACCTGCCTGCACAGAGGACTCAGGCTCAGCTGCTGCTCTCCTTAATGTTCACAACTTGTGACACAAAGGTATGCCTCCCTACTCCTTCTAATGACTAAGTGAATGAAAATGAATATTGATATAGGATATAGCTGAAAAATGCTAGATTGTATTTAATGACTTTTTATGGTAGTAAGATTTGCAGAGGTTTTGATAAATGTCAAAGATGGCTACCATTCATCCAGTGAGAAAAGAATGAATGAGATTTGATTGAGGTGCTCAAAGGAGTGGAAAAACAATTTTAGAAGCTCAAGTGCAACATTTTACAACTGACTGTGAACACAAATGGCTGAAATTAGTATCTTTCACAGGGTGATGGGGCTGACCCTTAAAGACAACTTTGCTTTGAGAGGAGCCAGTTAGAGGTGATTTTAGCATCTCTTGTGGCTTTGTAGAGTTGTTCTGGGCACGTCTGCCTGATAATAGACCCCTTGGCAGACCCTCAACTATCTAGGGAGATTATAGGGTGTCCACTTATGGCCTCAAAAGGCTCGGGCAGATACAAATGCCATTCATAGTCAATGAGAACTGGCTTTACAGTAATGTGCCCCCTGTGGAGCTCAACATATAAAAGAAAATGCCACACTGCATGTGTTATGTTCCAATGTAACTTTTTTTTTTAATTAGGGAAGATTGTCATGCCACTGTTCTGAGTTCAGTTTCTGGTTATGTGTGGTTAGGTTCAGGCAACAAAAGCACTAGTAAAGGTTAGAGAAAAATTGTGGTTTTGTTCAAAGGGTTAAAAATGATTATGTAATGTTTAATGTAAAGTTAAAAGAACAGGAAAAAAATAGAATGCCTTGTGAAAATTAAACTTCACCATTATTGGTGTGTCTAGTTCAGACTAAAAACAAGTGCCCAGTCTGAGCACATGATGCAATTATTATAATACATCCCCAGAACTATAAATTCTCCAATGTCAGCTACCGTATATTTGATTTAGCAAATTAGCTAGCTATAGCTATAATGTAAATTCTGAATGAAATAGGGAATGTTTTTTGGGACATATGTAACTTTAAAAAAGTAGTTATTTTAATAGAAACTACTTTTACTCATGTTCAATATGTTCATTTTATGTTACATACTTTAGACCATTTGGTTTGGTTAGGTACAAAGACAGATAAGTTATGTTAACACAACCTGGCTGTTTTTGACTTGGAACAAAAAAAAGTGTTACACCAGTTGCCATTTTGTTGTCACTTGAAGAACCAAACGCCTCTACTTTTGTTACCTGGTACCACATGGGGTGCAATTCAAACAGGCGCCTGCTGCCATCGGGGCACGCTTTCAACAAATGCTTCTGTAGGTCATGAGAAGACAAATGAAGTAATGTTAACACGACCATATTTTTTTGATTTGACATAACTTAAAATAGAGCACAGCAACACCTACTTGAGATTCTTTGTCTCTCAAGTACAATATTTATTTATAACAATTCAGTGGCATCACATTGTTAAGGCAGATGGACTTTGTTTTAGCATTTTGTGATATTTATTCTGGCTTTGTTGAAGACTATGTGCCTGTTTTTTGTTTTGTTTTTGTACAGCTGCTGAACAGCGGGTGATGTAAAATAATTTTGTTATTCTGTCACATTTTATTTGCAGCATTAAATACAACCATCTCTGCATGTGTTTGACTGAGCGAAACGCTTTGCTTTGCAAATTAATGGCAGTGAATGCTGTTTTATAAATCAACTGCTGTTCTTTATTTCTGCATTTTTTTCACACACAGATTCAGGCACACACACTGTTGAATCTTCAGAAGGCAGACAGACTTGCATATAATTAATATTTCTTATTTTTCTACTCTCAAACATAAGCGTATTAAATTATTTAAGGGGCATGTTTCTGTCAACGGTTAAATGAATTTGAAATATTGTCATGCTCACAGTAACTTGTAAAATGATGAAAGTGTAGTAAAAGGGACGTACAGTGTATCTTATTCCTGTGCTACTATACCCGTTTTTCTCTGTCAGTGGGCTGCTGTTGTGTGCAGGATGTGTGTTGGTAATGTGTCTTACAGCTCTCACCTGGCTTGCCAATAGACAGAATGTTTTTGGGGATGATGACTTTGTCCTCAGAGCTGCGGGCCCAGTCCACCATGCCTTTCCAGCCCTTCATAGGGAAGCTGATGTCTGCATGATCCATAACTGGACGCTTGTGGATGCTCAACACTGAAACAAGAAAACACAAACATAGACTGAGGGACTAAGTTTGATATTTGATGAAGTCTTTTTGTTCTTTAAAACCTCATGATGTTAACAAGCGTTTTAGATCAGACAGTTCTAAGGACTCAGTTCTAATGACCTGACTGGGGAGCTCCCCCAAGAATTATATATTTTCACTTTTTTCTGTTTGCATTAAAACTGCAGAACATGATTTTTTTTACCTTTATTTTACCAGGAGAATCTCTTAATATTAAAAATCTCATTTTCACGGGAATACTGGATAATTTGTGGTGAGTATTTTCCAATAACTTGTATTTTCATCTTCCCCTTCAGGCAAACTAGCGTTAACACAAATATTCTGACTCTGACACAAGATTTTATCTTCCACAAGGAATTATAACATAAATAAAAACTATACCAGTTCTTCATTAGTACCTGGCTTTTAATACTCAGCATCTGTTTAGTGTTATGCTGCTGACATGACCAGCTGTTGGCTTTTTATAAACTGAACCCATATTCTAAATCTAAATGTGTGCTTTCTTGCACTGAATAAATCGAGGTAATAACAGCTCTAGGATGAAAATTTAAATTGTAAGAGTTTTGGGCTGTGCTCAAACTCTGTTAGGTTGATGCGCGATGCATTCTGGGGTACCTGGCTACCCCAGTACACACAAGTTTAGGCTCCAAAGCATATTACTGAATGCATCCATAGAAATGCTTGTGTTTATATAAAAAAAGGTTTCCAATGCTGCATTGGCTCAGTGTTTAACATAAACTTAAGTCAGTCATGTTTCCTATTGTGCAGTAATCAAAGTATCTGCCCTGGAAAAAAAAAAGCAGAAATAATCCATAAGAAATGACATTATAAGAACTATGATCATTCTTGTTCCTGCAGTGAGGACAAATGGGGTACTTCCTTCAAGGAGTATTAAGATCTCTAAAATACGTTTCCTCTGGTCCAAAAGCACCTAATTTTTTGCTAAGTTCGTGAATCCTGGTTGCACTTTGCAATATGTTCTGAGATCTCTTTCTTGTTCACTGGACTAGGATTGTTTGCAGATCCTGCTACCTGGAATGAACCTCAGAAGAACTTTAAATTGACGGAGACACTGGGTTAATTGAAAGAGATCTTAGCTTTTAGAGAACTGTAAGCTATCTAAAAGTGTTATCATTTTTAATTATATAACTTAATTACTTTACTTAATCATAATTATATTATTTTTGATTCACCAAGTGAAGTTGTGATTGTGTTTTAGATTGTCTTTTAACTATGTTGTTAATGCTGCTGTGTTGGCTCTTTAAAATGAGTTTTGGAATAGCTTTGGGATCTTACCTGCTACAAAAAAAAAGAAAAAAAAAGAAAAGAAATGGCACTATAATAGAAGAATAGCTATTGTTGAGCAAAACACCCAAAATGAGCCAAACAAATAAATGTGTTGTTAACAGTTAGTTGAACTCCCACATCCTATATAATGTGATGAGTTTGTGGGAAGAAACTATGGTCTAAATATATGTTGGTAGATGAACAAGTGTTCCTGTGCATGGCTTTGCTTATGTTGGAGGTGTAGGAGGATAGAAGAGGTCAGCTGGCCCAGGAGAAGTACAGTATGCTGCTGGTGTGGGCAGCGATTTGGCTCCAGACTGCGAGGTGGCACCGCTATAAACAGGACCTCTCATCTGGCCTCAATTCCCACATACTCTCCCTAGACTCAACTCAAACTCTGCCTCGTTTTTATCTGGAGGTCACCAAGAGCAGCTGAGCCTCTGTGATGACTACACTACATTTTTTCCCCTATTTAAAAAAAAAAAAAGAGTACAGTCGGAAGGAGTCAGCAGGTGGTTGTGAGTGTGGATGTAGAATCCCATGAGATGCATTTAAAGACTGGCTGGCCTGGGGATTGCGAATATTTACCATGGATTGTTTCCTTGATGTAAGCACTAGGGAACAGAAATAGCATGCTACATAGATTAAGCCATGCCTCAGTACAGTCAGAATCACATTTCCTTGTGAGCAACTTCCAAAAGGTCACAATGTGAGGCGGCTACGTCCAGAGTCCAGACTTTAACAACCCACACTTGGGCTAGCTCCAGATTTACTTGACAAATGTGGGAGATCAAATGAATTCTTGTTTCTATGGATACCATACAATACGCCTACTGCCTTTACTGGTTACCACCATCATTTAAAGGCTTTATTGTATTTCTAACTTGACAGCAACAAATTATGAAGCTGGCGTTAAATATACACTGCGTAGCTTATAAGTATGTAGTAGAACAGATATGTTTTTGAATGCAAAAACACTGGAACTCATTTTCACTTAGAAGCCAAGATATATGACTTGACACTGCTGTATCGTGGAGATCAACTTGTAGTTATCCTTGAAGCTTTGTCTGCCATACAAACTTCCACATGCAAGGAGGTTGTCTATGGTCCCACAAACCATAAGCTTTAGCCCCTGTAGTGAGGGGAATCTCCCCCTTCTTAGAGATGATCTTGTTGTCTTAACCTTTACCATGCTTGGCAGATATTTTCTTTTTTGTCTCTTGTCCATCTTCACTGTGGTGATTACAGAGGATTTTTCTCAATTTAAATAGGAATAAAACTTCTAATGGGAACCAATAATGCAAGAATTCAGCTCTTTTCACAGCATCATTTGTACATGGCAAACCACATCTTTTGATTTCCCCAGGACAAACAGGGTTTCAGTGTACAGGTCCAGAGTTTCTGCTGTTTGATAGGGACTGAAATTTGAAATTTGTCATGATGTCTTTTGCTTCAGTTGTGACTATTCCTGTTTTAATGTCCTTTGCAAGTCTCACAACTTTATGGCATTGAAATTGCAGCATTAGACTTTTAAAATCTTTCAGTTTTGCAAAGAGATATTATTGATATTAAAAGAATATTTGTTTGTTAAACAAATAAAGTTGTTCAATGATCCCATCTTTGATCTAGTTTGATCTGGTAGAGGTGACTCTGGTGCAGTTGGTAGGGTACTCGGCAGTAGTCTGCAAACCCCAAGGGTTGGTGGTTCACTTCCCAGACCCCCTAATTCCTGGCCACATGTCGAAGTGTCCCTGGATGGAAGACACTGTACCTGAACACCTGGGGCCTCAAAGGGGCAATCAAATGTCTACATGAATTTCCCCAAGGGGAGTAATAAAGTATCTATTATTATTATTTCATTATTTTGAAAGTCTTTGGCATTCCTGTTACCAACCAGCTGACCTACACACCTATATTGATATATTTATCTCTGAAAAGCTCAAATAAACGAATCATAACGAGGTGAACGGAATTGATTTAGCTGACTGAATGTAACATTGCTCATTTTAGCTGAATTGAGACTGAAGTCACATGAAATGTCTGTTTAACCATCGGGTCACCCACCCCCATCTTCCTTTTTATGTATTGTCATTGTAGTTATGAAGATGAGTCTTCACAGAAAGAAAACCTATGATAAGAGAATTCATTGTGATAAGCAGAGATAGCTGTAAAGATCTCCAGGATGGAGATAAGGCTGACCTAGGTTTTCAGTGACTTCATACATGTCTTGAAAGTCTTTCATCCTCAGGCCGACGACATCCACAAAGTCCTCTACCAGACGGAACAGTTCTTTGATGTTTGGCCCCAGCTGAGAAAACAGAAATGCATGAAAGTAGAATGAATACAAACAGATTATGGATTTGAGGTGAATACTTTTGAACTGCTGTTTGCCAACACTTGGCAAAAAAAAGACTGAGACAAAAAAATGGTAACGAATATTGTCACAGCATACCCTGAAGGCTCACTACCACCTTTTCTCATATACCAATATTTACATTACATTTTTGTAAAATGTTTTTCCTCTTCATTTTCCCATTCAATGTATGTAACTTTTTTATTTCTTCAGAATTGTAGGATTTCTGTTTTAAATTTCATGTGATGTGTTGAATACTTTCCTCCATTACCAGCTGTGGTCATTAATCATATGAAGACTGTAATCTAAAATGCAATAAACACTCAAATCTGCCCCCAAGTAGCACTGCATGAAAAATGAGTCATGCTACTGTGATGAATATAGGTGGACTAACATGGACTTAACAGTCTGCTTCACCCAGGAATACAACCTGAAACCTGACACTCTGAGGAGGAAGCCAAACATCAGTTCTGTGCAGTAACGCTGATGAACTCTCTGGACCTGAGCTCATGTCAGGTGCAGCTCTTGTCAGATGAAAAACAGTGTTAATGTATTCTATTATTATTATATATGTATTCTTTATTAATAAAAAATGCAAAAGCCTGCATTTGTGATGTTACGTGGGTGCATCAGTGACGACAGCATGGCTGACTTGCATATGTATGAATGTACCATTCACATGTAGGTGTATACTGGGATTTTGGAGAGACATATGCGGCCATCAGGGCAACACCTTTTCCTGGGAAGTTAATGGACATTTTAGCAGGACAATACCAGGCCTCATTCTGCACAGGCTACAATAATGTGGCTTTTTAAAATGTGTGTGTGTGCTTGACTGTCCTTCCTGCAGTCCAATATACTGTACATTCACATCACACTTCAGAGATTTGGATTAACCAGTCGGTTAGCCTAGTGCTCCCTTTCTTTCACTCTGTCTGCGCTGTTTTCATTAGCAAAATGTCTCATTTAAGCACAATATAAACTGATAAAAAGTTAAAGGCCTTAGGCCTTTTTTTTTAATCAGAGCTCTGATACAAATTTGTCCCTCAATACAAAATACAGAAATCAATTGTTGACACTTATAATTCTAAAAAACAAAACTTTTGACAAATACCTTTCTTTTTCAAACTTAACATTAAAAACAGGCGTGATATCTGCTGTGATAATTCCCCTAACCCACCTTTCAAGTCACTAGAAGTTACTATTGATTTTACCATGAACAAATAAAGGAAAACTTCTGGCTTCCTGGGAAACTGAGACACACCAAAACACTTTATTTTCAGGACAGTTGTTCTTAATGAACCATAATCAAAATCAATGATTGATTGATCAATGAGTGATTTAGTATAGAAACAGACTAACCCTACACTACAGTATATGTTAAGATGCCAAAGTTTAAGGTAATAATAACAAAAATGTAAATGTGAAAATAAGTAATCCTGGTCTCTTCAAAATGAGGAGACCATGTTTAAAGATTGTTCTGGTGCCTGCATGGTGACACTCCTGAGAACAAGATGAACGACTGGTTGGAAGCAAAGATAGTGTTGTCGAGTGGATGAGTGCAGCAGATGGATGAGTGGGTGTCTGTGTTGACTCAGTTACTCATTAGCTATAGTTATTTCTGTCCTTCAGAAGCTCTCCTCTCCATCTACCTCTGTCAGTCTGAAAAGAAACAGGTGGGTTGTGTTTCCACCTGTGTCTTTGTCACAGTGTCGAACTCATCAGTCGTACAGTTTGTTATTATTACTATGCACTAAGTTCAACAAAAGATGTAATTACAGGTGAGGTGACGGTGTGAGTCCTGTTTTAGAAAAAGAGCATGATACTAACCAGTTGCGCTTCCTCCCATCTCTCTCTGTTCTCTTCCATTAACAGATTGCTGATTGACTGCACAAAGTTCTGTAAAAGAATGTTTGCAATGTTATGTCTGTGTATTTCCTAAGCTACATATGGCTTATTATTCTATGCAACAGAGCACCATTGTTTTACAAAAACTATTAAACACATCACCACTGACACACCATGGTTTATTTTTTGACACACATACACCAGCTGCATGAAATAAATGAGTGGTTAATCATCAGCTGAAGATGCACCTCCTGTCCCAGTAACATTTCCTAAGTCCTAAACCATTGTGGATTTTGCGGATAATTACAGGACATTACTGTAATACATTAATGTTCACCATTCAGTTAGAAGGCATGGATGTCTGTGTCCACAATGGAGGTCACTGAGGTCCTGACTTCAGTGTTTTTTCTAGATGGTCAGATGACTATATTTTTTGTAGTAACAAGGTCCTGACCTCAGAAAATATACAGAGGTCCAGACCTTAACAAGGTGGTACGTAATGTCCACAAACCAGTGAGGGAGAGATGGAGCAGGTTACATGTGGACCAGTCATTGCAACATTTACCCTGATTCTCATGTATTACTGCTTGACTGATAATTTATACCATATTAACATGAATTTAAAGCTATTGTTATTTTTTACCCTCCAAATGTCTTAAAGTACTTCCTGGGAAGAGAATTTTCCCAGATTGTAGATCTGGGAAAGTTGTACTTTTTGGACCTCTGTATTTCTCTAATCCTGCATATGGCCATGGTAGAATCTATCAAACTGCATTTCCAATCCAGTATTCCTGATATAAAGGGGAAAACATGTCCACACATAAAACATGTTTTCAAAAATTCCAAATGAAACTTTTAATATAATCTATCCATTGATATTCAATTGATCTAACAGATATTTAGGTTTTTGGGTGTTAGTTAATTTAAGTTTAATCAGTTTCTGCTCATAATGAATGTGTGTGCTTTAAATTAACTGAAAACACATTCAAACAATACACTGCTAGTAAATTCATATGATCTCACCCTCATGTCTGCACTGCTGGGGCTGTAGTATGCCCTCCTGAAGATCTCCGTCATGTTCTTCAGCACATCCACGGTGGCCAGCAGATCACCACTGTAACTGGTCCCATCACTGGACGTAACTCTCAGTTTGGTCATCACCTCAGAAACACCCTCTCCCATAAGACCACGCTGTGCTTTGGACAAATGTTCCCGGGTCTGACAGAGAAAGATGGATTTTGATTTTTTTTTTTTTTTACAGTTTCACACAACATTTTGCTATAAGCATCTATCTCCATGGTAACAGCTTCAGGCAGTGTTTGTGTCAAAGCCTGCTGACTGTAGGTTATGACAATGCCTTGTAGCATTATATTAAAATCTACTGAAATGTCACACTTTTGTGCCTTGATGCAATATTTGAAAAGGCTCGAAAATTTTCCCTTAAGGCTATGAGAGTGTGACAACTTCTTCTCACCAAAGTTTGTATGCTGTGATAGTCATTGGAAACGCATTTCATATACGTGGGATTCTCCCAGTAAGCGATCCCCTCTTCATCCAGAGTGCAGCGGCGGAGGATCAGTCCTATAAAGAGAAAACATTCAAGGAGGGTCCTGTATTTGCAAAGTTTATAATTTAACTATTATTAAAAAATCCATCTATCCATGTAGAGGGTTGAAGAGAAACACCCACATAAGACACAAAAAGGCCCCAGCTAGAGGGTGGATTAGCTGTGCCATCATGCCACCACCTCCAAACAACAATAGAGGACATTTAAGTCTTATGCATGTTATGGTATACAGTATGTATACTGCATATGATCTGAGCTCACCCATGGCATTGGGAGGGCAGCGCACTGCTGCTGTATCCCCAGCTGGAGTCATCTTCCATAGACCGTTGGAGTTGTCCTCTGCACATATTTCATGAGGTTCTGTTTGTAGGGAAATATAAATGTCTTTCATGTAAACATGTTACTGTCGGTGTGAGAACCATTCTGACAGCTTTTCTGTGCTACATAGAGAAGTAATGGAACGTTGGTGGTAAGGCAGTCTGTGTTTCTGTGCACTGACCTGGGCATCGCTTTTCATTACAGCCACGGACTTCCTCTCGTTCTCCAGGACAAAGTTGCCCTCCAAAAAAGGGCCCATAACAAATCCGATTTCTCTGCTGACTCCCTCCTCCACAGGTTTTAGAGCAGCCTGACCATAAAGACCACGGCTGCCATTTGCCATCCACTGCCAGAATTAATTAAGTATGACAGAATTAGGCACAATGAAACACATATTCCAGTCATAGATACAGATTACATGAGCATTTGTACTTGTTGAAGTCCGTTCAGTACAGATCATATATACTTACAAATATGTCCTACAGTATTGTAAACTTAATTGTACTGTTTTAGACTTTTAAAATGGTGATTGGTTTGTAGTTATTTTCCTGAATTGTTCAAAGTAAACAGCATAGCTGGGAACTGATAATGTTCACTGATAATGCTGTAATTCATATCATTCTAAAATTAATGGAACCTACTGGCACTCTGGATAGCAGAATGCACATTCATTAATGTAAACCACTAGAAACAGTAAGTCAAATACTGCTGATGCAAAGTCTTGTAAGAGACTAGAAGTAAAGAAAGTGGGTGTTTGGAACGGAGAGAATATTATATCAATACTAATTCTAAACTGCTAGACAGTACATGTCGGCACATGTTGGTACATGCTACCCCATTATTATACAGATATTAATGATGTCTTGACTGTTAGTTAGTAATAGTTTGCCACTATAAAGGACAATGGTCTTCGTCTTCAAAACTGACTGTGTTTATTTGAAATACTATGTGGTAGATGGCTTTTTTTTGTTGTTAGATTTTGCCTATACACAGACAATCAGCATCATAAACAGCACAACAATAGGGCTTTGGTTGTTTGGTCCAATGACCCACATATACAAATCGAGTCATAAGGAACTATGTTCAGAGATAAAAAGGACTGGCCCCACAAGGACTATAAAGTCAGTCTGGAATTATATAAGGAGACACAAGCAACTCCCTAAATCCATTCCTGGATTCATGGAACAGCTTGGCTGATAAACACACACACACACACAATCAAGTCAGTGGGTTAGCTGTACTACTGGTGACCTTAAGAGTTTGGGATTACAAGCATTGCCACAATGAATTATTTAGTGTTGAACTGAGGAGCCACATCAAATGATAAAAACAGGGGAGAAATGCATTAATGTGATAACACTTTGGTGACTTTGGGTCTTCCAGTGAATCTGAATCTGAAATGGCAAGAAATTATGTGTTCATACCGGGGCACTCTCCAAGGAAGCAGTTGACGGTTTCCAGCCATTCTCCTCTGCACTCGGAGCCTCCATATGAAGGGCCGTTACACTCCCTTGTTCTCTGCATGGTCCCATTAGAGCAGGAGGCAGAGCAGGAGCTCCAGCTGGACCACTCATTCCACACTCCATCCACTGAGGATGGTCGGGGTCACCAAGACAGGAACAGGAAAACAGTACAGTAAAC
>JAUBNQ010000008.1:22203096-22221530 GCA_032353495.1 Ctenopoma kingsleyae | reverse complement strand
ATAGATAGATAGATAGATAGATAGATAGATAGATAGATAGATAGATAGATAGATAGATAGATAGATAGATGTAAATATAGATATATATATAGATAGATATTTAAAGAAGAGTATGTTATCTATATATAGATATAGTTAAATATATATATTTATGTAAGTTACCATGTACAAAGCTAGATCCAGAAAGAAATCCCTCTCTGAAACGGAACTAAAACTTAAAGCTTCTTCTGGTTTTGAGAATGCTACATTTAGATTTTTTGCTTTCAGAGATTTAGCACACACCCACTCAGGAGACCAGTGTTGTGACCGTTTCCAGTTCGGATCTGTCTGACATCTGGTTCTCAGTAGAAACAAGAATTCTACTCTGAACCAAACTATTTTTGGTCAAAATGCTCAGAACCCAGTTTGCGAACTGAAGCAGTTCTGTCAGTCGAAAACCACCTTTTAGACTAAATCCCCAACTGTGAGCC
Organism: Ctenopoma kingsleyae; assembly: GCA_032353495.1. Lineage (NCBI taxonomy): Eukaryota > Metazoa > Chordata > Actinopteri > Anabantiformes > Anabantidae > Ctenopoma > Ctenopoma kingsleyae. The sequence continues at coordinate 22,221,060 of JAUBNQ010000008.1, read as the reverse complement.
AGATTTATCGTCCAGCTCCATTGACACTAATGCTCTTGTGGCTGAACAGCAAATTCCTGCAGCTGCAGATTTCATATGTGGTGGAAAACCTGATATCAGAAGAGTAGGAGCAGGTATTCAGATAGCATCTGGATGCAGGCCAGTTCAGGCACTGCTGGCAAACATATGAGCTGAACAAAGTGGATGTTAATGTGGCCATGCTGTGGCCCACTTGTGGAGCAGCCTGCCCAAATGCCATCATTAAATACTGTATATGGGCTGGATGACAGTGTCTGTTGTCTTAGGTGGGGGCTGGAGCTGGGCCACAACAATTCACACATCAGTCCTGATGCTGTAGATACTGTCCAGAACATATAATACATTAATTAATCTGTAATTAATCTTTTTAACATAGAACAACATGAAGAATTGTGTGTACTTTAGGAAAAAATTGACTTGAAACTTAACCTTTCCACCATTGTTTAATAAAAATAGCTAAATAACAGTCTTCTTTACACCAAAGTGTGATAAACAAAAGTTGGAGGCATTTCGTCTTTGTTTATGTGAATCTTTAATAATTGGCAAACGAGTGGTGTGTGAAAAAATCTGAAACCAAAGCAAAGATTTTATGTTCTGTTTTTATCTTATGTGTAACATTACCTTTAATTTGTGAGGAATTTATCTATACAGAGTTTCCTGTTACACTGTATATCAGAACCTGTGATGGCAACGAGCAGAAGCCTCTGAAAGAAAATGAGTGGCATACTAGAGAAATCTTTGAGAATCACGCTGGGTTCTTAATGCTGAGTGACCTGTTCTAAATCTGGTGTCTGGAGTCATTACAGTTCCTCCGTACGTAGAAGCACCTCTGTGAGCTGTATCTGACAGATCTATGAGCTGAGCAATATTTCATGTGTTGCAATGTGTCAACATATTCTGCTAAAAGCAGCAGGAGCAGCCAGGCCTTGTCCTTTTATTAAAGAGCATTTAAAACAGATGAACTGCAGTGCTGTCTTCTATTAAGGCTCTAGTGGCACATTGGGAACTATCAAATTAAAGCCAGTGCAAAGCACAGGTTGGGAATGAGTGAATTAATCAAGCTGACAAGAGTTTTGAAATTCATGTTTTTATTTTTATTTTGTTTGTTGGACACTAATTGACACTGCACAGCAACAACAGACGTTCTGCATGAACAATACAAAATAAGTTAAATGACTTTTGAGTGTTTGTATTCAATTTTTGATTTCACTCTTCAAATAAAACATTATATTTCTTTAGAAGTCTCTAATATGATAACATTATAATATACTGTAGAATACATTTCCTGTAACCAACAAACTTCTTTTTTTTTGCACTCTTGTTTATATTGGCTGAACAACACAGCATCATTTTACTGTTGTGTGGCCCCTGAGCCACAGGAGCGCTGCAATCCCCAGTTTGCCTGTGCACAAATTAGTTTTTGGTGATTTGATTAGTTGCAAATGTATTTGATGATACAGTGTGACCACTAAAGCACAATAAACACCCACATAAGATGAGATTTGTTTTAATCAAGATCACATCTTGTCTGGCTTTTATTATTTCAGTTCTTATTGGACTTAAATGGTTCATATTCCTAAATAACTTTGTGTTTCATCAGATTACCCCATAAATATAGCTTTTTATAGGCGGCCTGGTAGCTCAATGGGATAAGCATCATACTGGGATGCAAAAGGTGGCAGGATCAAATCCCAGCCAGACTCCCAGCCCATCCCCCATACCAGGTGTGTCCATGAGCGAGACACTCAGCGCTAGCTCCCTGGGTGCCCCCTGTGGCTATCCACTGCTCCCCCCACAAGGGGGGATGGGTCAAATGCAGAAACCAAATTTTGTTGTAAAATGTAATCAATGACAATAAAATAAAAAAATATATATATATACACACCCACAGGGCATTCAGTTAACTTCATCTTGCAAGCTCAGCTTTTATATTTATCTCTAACATCCACTGAGCATAATCATTACCATAATATACTGTATGTACTCAAACAAAATCAGTGTAATTTTGTTCTATACTACTGCAAATTTCTCTCCTACGTTAATCACTACTTCTTTAAGGAAAAAAAGGGAGAAATTGACTCATTTCATGTTGTAACTATTAACTGGACACTGTTCTAGATGAGAATCAATGTATAGATTAAGTAGGTTACACAAATGAAGGGTACATTTTGGTGATTTCATGAGAAATGTTATATTTCCAGTTTGCTCCTAGTGTATGATTAAAATGATTTTGCAAGTAAAAAATAAGTGATGCTTCGTCTACGCTGCCCATGTAAGAATATTGGACCAATTTGCTGCCACATTGTCCTGCATAAAACATACAATACCAACATGGGGGATTATTGTTGATACTTCTTTATGCAGCCACAAGAGGAGTGTGAAGGAGCGTGCAATTGTAATCACCTGATGCACTTGGTAATGATGCGATAGTCGTACAGGCAATGTCTTTCAACATCTTCTCTATTTCCTGTGTTGCAATAATTTCAAAGTAACTGCTATTAAACATCTAATAGCGCCAACTCCAACATGATGCGCTCAGATTCAGCATGTGCTCCATTGTTTGTAGTACACTGAAAAAGCCTCACACCAGGGAAGAAGCTCAACACAGTACAACTCCATCGCCAACTAGTGGTTTAGTTTAATTAAAAAGGCAGACAAGTGCAGTATAAACAACCGTGTGCCCACTTACGTAGCTTACAGAGTAAGTTGTGTTGTGTTTGATTCAATATAGAAGCATAACTCCACCTTTACTCCAACCCTAATCACTAATTGCACAGATCCATTGCCCACAGAAAACCAGACCATAATCATCAACAGGTTGTTCAACAACTTTGTTTGAGCCTGGATCATATTGTAGATAGCAATATGAGCAAAAGCTCATCAATACTAAGTTTGTTCTCCCTTGTTGTTTTGAAAGCAGTACCAATACGCCACAAGTGATTTCGCCTACAATACTGGGATCCCAGAACACTGGGGCAGCATGACCTTGGCTTCTTTTAGTTCAGTGTAAATGGCCAAAGCTGTCATAAAGAAGAGTCAACTTCATGGGAATATACCGCAGTGTGAGTGTTAAAACCACAGAGAATCTAACTGAAGCAAGAAGGAACAGAAAAGGCACTCCTAAAACCAACCTCAGACAGTCAGAATCTTCCCCAGCAATAGACAAGGAGCCCCCGACTTGGGACACGTGTACTGTCAGTGGCTCATAAACCTCTCCATTACCAAACCTGTACTCTTCAGCAATGGCAGCAACTAAACCTAATAATCTCGTAATCCTCGTAGAGCTCAGAGGTGCAGTTGGTCCCAACATGCCTTATCCATACACTGATTTGTCAAACCACCATTGTTACTATAACAAAAGTTAAATGATATATATAAACATTTTTTAATGCTTTCCAAGGACTGTAACACAGATTTTCTGGGTGGTGGTTATTTAATGTCTTCACCTTATAACGTATACTTCTCTTTTTATTGACCTCATCCACTGAGCTGCACTGATAATAGCACAGTTAATGGATATTGGCTGATGTCAGCAACCACAGTGCTGCTTCCAAGGTTAGTTTTTAACCTTCAACAGTCAAACCTTGAAACATAAAAAACACAAATTTATAAATTGAAAGCAAATGCAGAAGCACAACACAATGTCATCAACACCACAGATAAAGATAATTCGTCGGTGAGCTTTCTGCCATGCTGCGCTGAGAAAAGAGCTGAAATCTGGACAGGAAAGAGAATTCCATTTATTAGCCAAGGCAGACTGAAAAGATTTAGTGGGGCCTTTGGGCAGCTGAGTCACAACATTGATACATGTTTTTTATTTTTAATGTCCCAAAAAAATTAATTGCAATCTTTGTTGAGATTGAGATTAAATTGAACAATATAATCATTAACACATATGAAAGCACTGGAAAGATAAGAAGGCTATCAAGCACATAAATGAGAACTGTGAAAAGGCACATGCTAATCATGTTGTGGTGCTTTGATGAGAAACAAATAAATCAATGTAAACTGAGAAGTTGATTATGAACTCAATCTATTACACAGAGAGAGTTGAGATACAGGCATAACAATTATGATAATTATGTTCTCCTGTTATTTGTAATTACACCTACCCAATTTGACTGGTATTACAGGAGTGGGGCTGAGTTTGATGAAGAAATAATAATTACAGTGTGTCCAGTGTTTATGATGGGTACTATTAAGAATAGTCCAGTTTTGATTCTGGCCAGAAATCTTTCACTACCAAACCGTCTCTCTTCGCTTTTTCTGTCTAGTAGTAGGAGCAGTGGTAGTGCTTAAAACTAACCTAAACAAAAAAGCTTACCATTATCAGTGTTGTCTTTGTCTTGGTAAATAGATTGAGTGGTCTTGACACAGGTATACATCTGGACATTAACATTACCACAATGATTTGGACATTACATGTGTGATATACATGATGTTAATAAAGTAGTCATATTAAGCTAAACAACAACATTTTTACTAAACCTGACCTGTTTATTTTTTGTCTTAACGTAACCAATTTGTCTTTGTGCTTAGATCCAACCAAACCACTGTGTTTGCATAGTTGTAACCCATTGTTTTAGACTGTTTAGGACTAAAAAGTGTATTACACCACCTGCCATTTTGTTGCCTGGGTGCAATTGACACCTGATGTCATTTTGGTGCTTTTTCAATAAATGCTTCTGTGCATTGTATAAAAGGTTAGGGCGATCCCTGTGGTGAAGCATGGTGGTGGCTGCATCATGCAATGGAGCAGCACCTGAGCAGCAACGACATGAACACAGGTCTGAATTGAGGAAAGGAAAAATGCAGCCAAATACAGAGAGACTGTTGAAGGGAACCTCTTTCAGAGTGCATGAGGCTGGAAACTGGGGCGATCTTTAACTATTTTGCATGACAGTGACTCAAAGCTAACAGCCAAGACAACTGGCTAGTTTGTGCATTAACACTGTGCTTGAAATTAGTTATTACTGCATTAATATTTTTGCAACAGAAGTATTCTATGCTGATGTCAAATCAAAAGAACTGGCTTTGATTTACAAAATCCAGCAATGAAGACTGAGGGCTGCAAGATACGGTCCATACAACCTAATAGCTAATTTTGACAGTAATGGGATTTAAGTTGGACTTCACTGATCCCTTCATGTTTAGACCAGAAACAACTTGATGCGGGTGTGTGTGTATCAGTCAGTTTGTGTGTGTGACTGTGTTCTTCGAAGAGAACAGGGAACATGTCTGCACTAATGAGTTCTTTTCTTGGACCTGGCAGGCTTTGGCCATGATACCCTTAGCTCATTGTGGGTCTGTATCAGTGTGTGTGTATGTGTGTGCTGACAGTGTGTCACCTCTGGGTGTCATTCCAGGTGATACAGCCAAGGAGAACAGCCTTTACAGCCGCCCCGCAGAGCCATCGCCTGCTCTTAACAAGGACACTGAGACACACAGGTGCAACAACGTGCACACACACACACACACACACACAGTATCATCCAGCTTTGATGAACAGCAGCGGTGAACTTGTATATTGCAGTGTTATCTGAGGTAATTCATCTTCATCATCAAATCTGAAGAGCGACAGTGAGACAGTTGGACTAGCTTTAAATGTTCTCGCAGCACAAATGCACACTCTGACTCTCTATTTTCTCCCTCGCACACACAATTTCACCCTCTGAGCACTTTGCTGAGCGAGAGGTTGGAAATAGGGTTTCAAATCTCCTAGACGCTACCAGATTCCTCCCAAAAAAGAGTGTGATGAAGTGTAAAATAAAGAAGAGATAAGAGAGAAAGCGCAGCAGTGAACAGGTGAGCAGTGACAAGCTGCCTGTCAGAAAACAGAGGGATCCCTATCACACTCTAACATCATCCTCAGACCATTTTCCTGCAGTCACACATGACTGATGAGGGAGGTAAAAAAAAGTCCAACTTGTCTTTTCTCTAATCCTCACACTTTTCTTTATGGCAGGAAATTAATGGGCTCTCACGTAGGACAGCTTTACACACACGCACACACACATATACTTGTCTGTGCGTCATGCTCGTCCTGGAGCAGTACTTTTATCATCATCCGGTAAGTAGCAGCGGTAAAATTGCTTAATTAAAGCATGAATGTTTAATAAACCCTCAGGCTGCACAAGGAGGAACCTGAGATAGGTTTTCCATTGACAGGCAGCCTCGAGGAAGGAGACGGACCATTCCTCAACTCACTTCACACTGAGTTGAAGCGAGTCTTTTGACAGCGAACAGGTGGAGCTGGTAAAGGCCAGAAACTGCACGAGGACACTGCCTGGCTGGGAGTGTCAGCTAATACTGTCACCTTCACGCCAGCCTGGGTTTGCTGGATTTTCAAAACCTTTGAAATGCTGCATTAGTCATTGTGTCTCTTATAGAAATATAGGCACACCAAGTGTTTTAGCATAACGTACAGTATGCTACCATCAACTTACATGTTCATTAATAATTTAACAATAGAGTAATCATAATTATCATGATGATCAATCATTACCAAATTGCACTACATATGAATCTACACAGTATGCAAACAAGTAGTGCATCAACAAGTATGCACAAACTGATGCTGAGATGTAGTAATGTTAAAATATATATAGATATAAATATATATATAGCAACAGCAAAATATCTCTATTTCATGTACTTCCTTTGTCTGTGTGAGCAAGGGGTTGTCCAGAAATGTTTAAATGGGAAGGATGTGGGTGACACACTCAAAGAAGGCTGCCACATCTGGACACAACAAGTGTTTCAGAACATGACATTTAAAGGCATGTTTTTAGCAAATTAAAAAAAATCTATATTTCTAATAATTAAAGTAGTCCTTCAATATAAGAAATATCAAACCCTCCCTCTGACCCCGCCCCTGTTTGTTTGTGTGCAAATTAGTATTTTGCCCCATTTTCGATCTAGAAACACCTTAATAAGACTCCAGTTTACAAGGACAAGCACCATAATACCACCACACGTACTAATGTCTTAGACTGGAAAAAAAAAGAGTCAAATTAAAAGCCACTGTGGCTGTGTTCTAAATACCTCACTTAGATATCTTTACAATTGGCCAATTAACAAGAGAATTACACCATAAAAGTACTGAAAAGACCCAGGAACAGAGGATACTGAGATGAGAGCTAGTTAGTCAGATAGTGCTTCAACCACTTCAAACAAATATTTCTTTGTTGATCTTAAGTCTAAATAATGTGATGGATATTTATGGGCTTTTATCCTGAGCATACAGTATGTACAGGTGATGTATGTGCTTTGTAAAAGTATCAGTTCAAACATACTTGAAAGTATGTCACTGTTTTGCTATGTTTGGTATTTAATCATGAAAAATTGAACTACTTTATGTATCTGACTGGTTTGTGAATACCACATTAGGGATAAAGTCTTATGATGATAATATTATTAATCGGATTCTGAAAAGTAACTAATAACGTGTAGTGGTATGATTTTTCCTCTGAAATGTAGCAAGGTTGAAGTTTGAAGTAGTATTGCTATGTACGTAAGCTGTGTTAAGGTCAATGTGAGCCAGAGAAGTGAGATTGCATTCAAACACACTGTTTACAGTCTTTTATATTGCTAACAAGCAATAGCAGATGACACAAACGGCGATATTATAGCTGCTGAAATGCCTGCTGAAATTACAATCTTTGTGCCATTTTAGCAGCATTGACATGGCAGGACACAGCTGGGTGGGAAAGTCCTGTGTAGAGTCTGTAGCTGTGTCGTTAGGTCTATCAGTAACATGTGCTGTTTTCATTCTCAGAGCAACTTGTCCCTTCTCCCATGTAACAAGTACGGCAGCAGATCAAACAGTTCCTTTAACAGAAAGCACAGCGGTGAATCAGTAATGATCCCAATGCTCAGCATAGCTCAATCATTTGAAAACTGTACCCTTGGTGCATCGCTGGACTTGATATATTACACATATCACAACTTACTTTCTCCTGTTGTTTTATTTGAAATCAGTGTTACTGTCAGTTGCTTTCACTTGACTTGGAAAGAAAAAGACGTGTTTTTGTAGGCAAACTCACCAATCTCCAAAAATTAAGCAGATTATGAATGAAGTGAATGTGTCCTGGCTATGTCAGGACTCCACGTGTGTGCTGCCTCCATCACGGTAAGAAAAAAAAGCTCCATATGAAAAATTTCCAAACAGGCTGTGAGGCTCCCTGCAGGCAGAACGCCCTCTACACCAGCACGGAGCATCTCACTGCCATGTCTGTTCAGTTTATTCCTGCCCACATGGCGCCTCCTGTGGTTAACGCCACACCTTGCTCTCTACACATGCTCTCGCACACACACACACGCACACATACACACACAAAATCAGCTTTATTCTCTCCCTCAGTCAACCACCCACACTCAGTCACGAGGGACTAGTGCGTGGTTTCACCAGTGTTTGTGCCATTTTCTAGTGTGACATCTCACCACGTGCATGCACGCAAGTTCTGCATGCAGTGTGTATGTGCGTGCACTAAAGTGTGCGCATCCACACGTACGACTGTGAAAAGGAGCAAATGCATTAGCCTTGCTTTAGGATTCCTCAGTGCTCCTTGTGGGGGCGAGCTGGAAATCCCTTAGTTTAGCAACAATGTGGTCCAGCTACGCAAAGGCTCGCAAGGAGAGAAAGAGAGCTCACATTCATCTTCCTCAGCTGCAGCAACTGGAGGAAAAAAAGTGCAAGTCAGGAGGGTTTATGAGTATTTCCTCTTTCCATATGCTGTCACGTTCTTGGACTGTGGATCCATCTGGTCCCTACCCTTCTATTGTAATCACTATGTGAAAAAGCATTCACTAGACTCAGACCAAAGTTGTGAAATTATGGATCTCAATGATTTTCTGGCATTCCTAGATCTAACTAGGTCAGTGAAGGCAACACAGGTAAAGCTCAAAAGGAGAAAACTTTGAATCCTAGGATCTGAACCAAAATTGCTGGCCCAAGCCGAAAGTCAGTTGGCTGGGAGCCAGATCTCGTATTCATCAAGCATCTCAGAAGCACTCCTAGGAATCACATTAAAGGTTAACTTAGCAAAACCCTTAAAGTACCTACTGTTACTTTCAGCGAGGAGTCGAACTAGTACTAGAATAGCATGTGATGTCACTGTTTTACAACACTCAGAGGCAAAAATGACTAATTATAGCGATGTTTTGTAGTTTTTTAACTGAACTTATTAGTATTAGACCAGTTACAGTGTTCAAGTAACCTTGTAAATCAGGTCAACATCCTGCTTGGCACTGCTGCCCTCAACTGTGTGTAAGTGTGTTTGACTGAGAAGCAATGTAAAATGCAACCAATAAGATAGGATTAAGGCAGACTATTTACAATTTATGTGCCCCAAATAATTGTTTGTGACAGATTTAAGTCAATTCCAAATCCTTTTGGTTGTAATTTTTGATTTCCAGGTCCCAGCCACCCCCCTTCTCCCCCTGAGAAGTTGTGTCTAAATTCTGCAGTTACCATGCCCGTTCAAATGTCATTTACACATATCCTTGTTTTACTGCCTTCAGGACTATTACCATAATGGTCGTCCAGCTGGTGAACCAATATGGTGCAAAACAGATGGATGTGGGGCTATAGTGGACCTTTGACTTCCATCCGATCTTTTTTTACCTGCTTTGTTATGACTCATGAATTCATATATGAAATTAGAAATAAACTATGCAGTAACTGAACTAACTAAATTAGACTTCGACAACCTGTTTTATAGTGTCACCTTCTGAATAACAACTTCCATACATTCAAAGGCTTTTCCATTGGTTTAGTTAATGAGATGGATGTACCATTTAGCACAAATACATAGTAAATGTGTTACAGTAATGTAATCATGTGTTTTTTCATGCCAGGTAATGACTTAATGAGGACAGGTAAGAAGTGATCAGTGCACAATGGAGAATGGGGGCTGTAATGGATATGCCACAATAGAAATCCAGGCAAAGAAAGCTTTTAAATGACCTTGTGAGTGTGCTAATGTTGAAGTTTTTTTGTGTGGAGAACATGCTAATTACACACAGAATGTCTCATTCAATCAAAGTCGATTTCATACCCAGGACTTTGTTTTCTGTGAGGTAACACTGCTGAGGACTGAGCCTCCTGTCTGTGTGGTGGTGCAGAGTGCTCTCAGTCTGTGACACAATGTCCTTGTTTGGTTATTTTCTAAGCTTTTTGTTCTTTATTTAATACTTCACACTTGAAATAACTACAAACTTAAAAGTGAGAGGGAGTGATGCACCACCAAAGTCATGACCCGTATGATCCTGTGGTATTATGAGGAGCGTGGAGCTATCCTCCACCACCTTCGGTTTACTTTGTTGGTCATTTCTGGCACTTACTCAAAGTTATCACAATAGTGTCTCTTTTGTTTAGACTGAGTCATGAGTCTTCTTATTGGCTCACATATCTCTTAGCCACCCTTTAATCATTCACTGCCTCCACTGCAGTCCACAGAGGGCTACTGAATGAATCTGTTACTGTTTTATGTCACGTCGTGACACAAGTCACCCCACGCTCACACACACACACACACACAACCGCTCAGTGACTACACACGACTACACATGTTCATACAGTGAGCTGTGGTTGTGTTGAACATGGACTCCTGCTCAATAACTGCAATTACTGTACTAAGGCATGATTTCAAATTTAAATAAACTATAAATTAACCAAGTAAAGCAGATCATTGCAAATATTTGAACTGATTATCTTATTGACATAGTAGAGCAGATAATCAAGTTGTACCACCTCTGTCACACAAATGAATGACACTGACTGAGAAAAGTCTGATTTTTAATAATTAATAAAAGGGTAATATTGACCCCCAATGATTTGTAAGTTAATATATTAATTTAAGGATGTACCCCATACTGTATACCAGTCCATTCTCAGTCTCAGGGAGTCAGATAAGGCAGCTTTGTCCAGTCTGTTGCCGTTAAAGGTGCCCCTTTGCATTGTTATGCCACAAGATAGGGTGATATCAATCGACTACAGTATCAAGTCAGGCATTTAAGTTTTTGATGCCTACAGCAATGATGTGGAGTTTGTTGGATGGTTCAACAATGTTCAGCACTTTCCCACAGTACTGCATGAATTCTATATATATATATATATATATATATATATACTGTATATATAATATCTTTTCAATTGACCTAACCTTGGGTGTGACTCAGAGTGTCTGGTTCAGTTCCCTGTCTGGGTAAGTGTGAAAGAAAACAACCCTAAAAAATTCCTCTCAAAGTGAAAAAAATTGTTGGTTTTTGGTGATTCTGCAAAACCCTGGGTTATTTTTCTTTAAATGTAATTTCTTGCTTTATGCAATATCTACACCCCTTCCATCACAATCACTATGTGAGATGGCATTCACTTGACTAGTAGAATTGCTGCTCCCAGCCAAAAGCCAGCCAGCCAGCAGTTATATCCCAGCCAGGTCCCAGTTGGCTTCCAGCTGCCCCCCTTCTCCTGTTGCCTGAAAACTTGTATCTAGGTTCTGCAGTAAACATGCCCGTTCAAGTACCACTTACATCTATTGTTATTCTACTGCCTTCAGGACCATTAATAAAATGGTTTTCCAGCTGGCCAACCATATAACATACCAAACAGGGTATGGTTAAGGTTAGGAAATGATACTTTTTTATGGCATCGCATGGTAAACGACATGATTCATAAAAATGCAACATAAATTGCAGGTCAATTACAGAAATCTAACTTTCCCATGTGAAAACCAGATGTAGTACATGCTCATCCAGCACCCTGACTTGTACACCCTGAACCTCCTACCTCACTTCATAACGGCTGCACTTCTTCCTGCAGTGGTGCATTTGCACTTCACGTGAAATGTAATTTGCACATCATCTTCTATTGAACAAGAAATTCTTAGCTGAGAAGTTATCTAAAACGAACATGGGGTCACACTGACTTAAATGAAATGGCAGGTACTGTACTTCTGCAGGGCACCGGATAAAAGCTTTCAAGCTTTGTGCAAAGAATAAAACTGTTCTTTTTTACTTCAAGCTGGTTCTATCATGCTCTGAGATGAAAGTCACTTAGTGCTCTTTTTTCTAAGATGTTTTTTCCTTTTAACTTTTATACTTGGGTACAGAGGGACATATGAGGAGAGGCTGTGTGCAAGGCAATGTTCCAGCACCACATACTGTATATGCAGCCAAACTTTTATCTAGTCTCTCTTCAGCTGGACATGTGCAGAGCTTGAGTGCTGACAGCAGGTCTCACCCCTCCATCTGCTGCTGGGTGGGATCTTCAGTCCCCCCCTGCAAAGAGGGAGTGAGGAAGGTTGGGAGACAGACTGTGATCTATAAACTCTTGAGTAACTGAAGTTGCTGAGACCAAACAGGTTCAGCTACATATTGCCTGACCCATGCAGTAACTATATATCCTCATCAAGGCCACATCAGACAACTCCCCCTCAGCCTCTTCACTCATAATTATTCTCCTCTGCCAATCTTTCTCACTTGTCTCTGCATCTGTTGTCTTTCCTACATTCATCACTTGCAACTATCCCCTCTCTATTTCCGTCTTTACCACACAGCAAGTCATTACCACCCAGCTCCCCAACCTATTTCCAGACAGAATCCATTGCATCTCCCCAGCCTCTCTTTATCTTTATCCACCAATTCAATCCACCCAGTTGGCCATCCAGCCAAATCTTCTATTTGAGCTCATCATGGGGTTCCACAGCCATTTGTGTACTCTGAACCTGGGACTAAAATCTAGGAAAAACTGTGTGGGTTGAGACACACTATAATGCCTCCTTGTATTTCTATCTCTGCACAAGTCAACAGTGGATGGTATATTTCTTTCTTGTTTTTCACACCTTAAGGCACAAACAGCCCACACCCCGCTGTCAAGCACCATAAGCGGGATTACATAAGTGCGTTAACTAGTGGAGAGGAGGCTGGGGCAGCGAGGGGATATTAGCTGCTCTAGAGACTGGGGGAGGATAAGGTAGGAGATACCCACCACACCATCTTCTCTGCTTGGTTGGCTTCCCACGACTGACTCAGTATCAGCCCAGTCTCAGCCTGGGGAGGGAAAGATGGGGAGGCAGCAATGGTTGCTCAGAAAAGGAGAAGGAGGAAGAGGAGGAGGAGGAGGAAGAAGACTGAGAGAATAAGACCACAGGCTGATTAGGGAAAGCAACTGAGAAAAGCAGAGGAGGCAGGGAAAAATAGATAGTGGAAAGGTTAGGGGGAGAAAGGGTAGCTGAGAAATGTTCCATCCCTCTGGCCAAAGTCCTGACAAAGCCAGGATAGAGATGTCAGGCCACATCCTGTCTGCCAAAGGAAGGGGAGGGGAGTTGGGATCAAGCAGCAGACAATTAGACTTCAAGCCACAGACCCTCTCCTTCTAGTTTCCTCTTTTGTATCTCCTTACATCATCCCCCTTTCCCTGCTCTGAGCATCCCCAAAGCTATCCAATATCAGCACCTGATTCTGCTTCGTTTCTACAGGCCGATTGAGTGTCCCTCCCTGGACAGCAGAGCGACTGGATACGGTGCCGACCTTGCAAGGTCACAGAGCTTGCTTCCATTAAATGAAACCCTAAACCTTACATTTGGCTCTTTCTTTCCCTCTTTTCTTCCCTCAACTTCAGCCAATGAACTCCACTTTCTTTTGTTCCACTTATCCTGGTGTCTCACAAATCATACACATTTTCACAGGCTTGATTGCTAGTGAAGATGCTATTTCTCTGTCACTTTGCTGAGAGCAAGCTAAACTCCAAAACTGACCTTTCAACACAAATAAATCTATTTTCCCACTGGCAGCATGGCTTCTCTTTCTATATTGTTCTACTGAGAATCAGAGATAATTGTTAGTCTTAGCACTTAAGTGCTGTAGAAAATTGTGCAGCTGACGTATAAATGGTGATGTAATCCTTTAATCATGAGGTTTTAGAAGTCAACTTCTTTTCAGTTAAACAACTGTAAATCATTGCATCTACTCACCATTTATCTCTGCGTCTTTCACACTGGGTAAACAGTTCTCCAGGTAAACTCCATTGTGATAGCAGCTACCTGCCTCACTGAGCTGTGGTGGCGGCTCCCAGCACAAACATGGAGTCTGCATGATGCCACACGGCCTGTTAGATGTGCTGGAGGCCAGACAGTCCTCAAGCCACTGGCACAGCATCTGACAGGCTGCCATGCTAGGGTTGCGTTTCCCCACCACCAGATACTCTGTTTTGAAATCCACATCTGCATTTTTGGAGGTCACACCAATCCGTGCAGGTCCCTTTCTCATTTGGACAAACTGCTTTCCAGCCTCAAGGAAGGCCACCGAGGCAGAGGTATCGCACAGCTTCACTACCTCATCAAAACTCTCCATGCCCAGATAGGTGCGGGTAGTTTCTAGGAAGGAGTCATACTGGAAGGTGCGCAGCTGTGATGGCACACAGTTCTCTGTAGGTTTGGTCACCTTGATGAATATAGTGTAGCGCCGTGGATCAGGGTTCTGAAGGGTCCAGGAACAAGGCACTGTGGGGAACACTGACGATGACAGGAAGAAGCCGAAGAAGCGGTTTTGGACTAAAGTGGAGCAGGAATCCGACTCTGGGCCTGAGGGGGCTGCGTGACACTTTTCCATTAGTAACAATGGGGCAAAATACAAGAGAAGCCTGGGGAAAGGCCATCTTGCTTGGCCAGGAATCTGAGATATAAAGCTTGTCATGGTTTACAGATAAAGGGAAGGAAAAGGTATCGTAGGTCAATGACTACTTTCTGGAGGACTCAACTTACAGCTGTGTGGGGCAAAGGAAGAAGAGACGGAGGAGGTGGGGGAAGAGGAAGAACATATGGTGGAGGAGAAGGGGGAGGAAGATTGCGCTCAAAGATCCAGCGATTGGCCCATGGCTGCATCAGTCAACCCCAAGATTCATGAGAACCCCTGAAATGGAAGAGACAAGATATAAATTAGACTTCCTATCTGATCACACAAATGAATGAGATTACACTAATTCTATTTATCCCTGCAATGAGAAATCTCTATCAGTTGTTACTGTTGTCTGTCTTGCACTGTAAACTCAGAGCAACTGTAGTGACCTGGGCTCTGGAGAACAACAGCAAGTCAAACAGTAGCAGATGGAGAGAGGAGGGAGCCAGTGATTTAGTTAAGTTTTTCTTCATTATGCAAGTTCAGATTGGTCTTTTCCTGAGAGGCAACTGCTTTCCTCACATGTCTGCTCCAATATTTCATCCGCCAGCTCATTAATTTGTCCAATTATAAGACTATTAATTACAAAAAAGCAACACCTGCAGTCATTTATTACTCCACTTTATCAGGGATGAGCCATGGACAGGAATGCTGTGATCAATATTCCTACTCCAGTTCTTTGTTTTGGCTGATTAAAGCCAAAATAATTAGCTGCCGTTTTCCTTTAAATACATTTTTGGGCCTTTTCTTCCATTACACTTGCCCTTCCTTCATTGGCTTAGCCATTTTAAGCTTTTATCATCAGTGTTACGTTACTGAAAAGCTATGACATGGAAAATAGTTTTTGGATGGAAAACAATTTCATTCAAAAACTCCCTGGCTGGCTCTTGTACAGAGATTTGCACACATTCAGCTGAGCACACTGATTGATTTGAAATGACTGCTTTTTAGGAAAATTGTTGTCCATTGTTCAACTTATTGTATGATAAACAAAAAGTGCTCAATTTGCTGCACTGGGGAAAATTTAAAAGGATGTCTGTCACCAGATTGTTTAGTGCATGTTGCATTAAACAAAAAAGAACTGAATTTTGTGAGAAGCTGACAGTCATTTAACCTTCAATTGTACATAATCTAAATAAGACATAACCATACATATAAGCTGAAATACATTAGAGTTATGATATTTATTTGATTTAAAGTTTGATTTCAGGTAGTAGGTAGGTAGGACTATTTTATATGTTTTTGGGCTGAGTGCTTCCAAATCAGAAATGACCTACACTCTATACTATCCCTGAACACCTCACCAACGCAGTGCACCAGAGCTGCTCGCACTACACCTTCTACATAGACATGGTGCAATTTTATTAAGATAAAGCCATTGCCCCAAGGTCAAGTGATAAGTCCACTTACAACAAGAGAGAACTGTACTGACTCCAGGAAACAGTGAACTCTCCCCTTCTCCCGACTGCTCGACTTCTTAGCAGTATTTTACCAAACTTACTGCCAGCCATGTTGAGAAAAGCATACATACCATAACATTAATTAGTGTTAAATTGTCCAAATCACTCCCTTAAACTGGGGAATGCTGGAAAGATTGACTGCAGCAGCTTAGTTAACTGGCTACTTTTGCTTGTTAGTATAATGTCTGAAACAGTATTCAAATTCATAGAATTTCACCTCATTTATTTACACTGCATTTATGTCTGCTGTATCTAACACACTTAATGATACCTACAACAGAGAAAGCATGTATCATAAGAAAATAGGATGACAGCTTTCTGTCTCCTTAGTGGTCTAATGGGGGCAATGGTGACCTAAAACAGGTGGAACAAGTGAAAAAGCAGAACTTGTCCTCTCCCTCATCAACCCTATTCTGGTGCTGTTGACCAACACCCTTAACCCCAACTGCTTCAGTAGAGCTACTATGTAGTCAGTGGTCAGACTGTGGCTGTAGTGGGCATCTTCCTAGTATGAATGAGTTTATCCTGTGACTGCATTGGGGGTACTGAAAAACAGAGCAAATCTTCTCATTAACAATGGTTTTAAAATTATTCAGGGAGAAAAGTGTGATTCATGCAGAAGTATGGATTCTCTACACCAGGTAAGAAAAAAGAAGAATCCAACTTCCCAGCATTACTGGCATGTTGGGGTTTACACTGAATAAGTTCCCATGAACCTATTATATAAACCTAACCTCAAATCTAAAATATCTTTTTTGTATCTGTGCATGTTTGGCACCAAATAATATGTATGGTATATATGTATGTATGTAGGTATGTTGGTGTAGTAGAAGATGTAGCATGGGAGGCACAGCTTAGGCTGTATTCATGCTGATCCAGCCATGAGTATAATTCAGTGACGCCAAGTTCTGCAAAAATATCAATACTGCTGTTCTGTGTGATGAATGCTGCCCACAACAACTTGTACAGTGTCCAGTATTTTCTGTGTAGTTGACTAATCAGTTGTATTCATCGCTGCAGAAATAATACCTGTTGCATCTCCAGTCTTTGATTTGAAAAAGGGTCTGTGTGTAATTTTTCACAAGGATGGCACAGCAGCAGAAACTACAGAAATCACAGTCATGGATACAGAGTCTAACAAAAAACGTCCTGGGTTTTTCCAAACCTCTATTCTGAGCTTAACGATAAATTTACCTGATTTCCTTCTACAGGCATTTGAGAATGTTTCACCCTTCTAATCAATCACAGAGGGTCAGTTATGTTTGCTTGGTTGGAAAAGTTTGTTACTGTTATTATATATTAGAATTAAAATCACCTATCACCTATATACTCATCACACCTAACCACCTAAGTGTCATGCTACCACTAGCTTAATTCCCCAAAGTTGCGATTAAGTGAATAGTTAAATCAGTCATAGCAGGACACATATTTTACAACCAGAGCAAACTGGAGTCATCTTATTTTTCTTACTAAATGACTACTGGTAACAGATGGGTACTCTGTACCTGACTTAAGGTATTTATGTTGGTACCGGGTGTAATTGGAAAATGAATTAGGGGTACAACGGTTAGTCGACAGTTGACTAAAACTAGTTACTTAGTTGCTTGTGGATTAATTGTCTACTAATCAGAGACATCACTGTGTGTTTTTCAAGCAAAAACAACCAATTTAGGATAACATGAAATAATCCAACAGCTCTGTTAGACTTTACAAATGGCATTGTATCAAATTCTGAGTCGATTTGCAGGGTTTGTAAAGCTCAGAAAAACATATTCCCTGTTTTATAGCTGCAAGGTGCTTCAAGATATTA
>JAUBNQ010000008.1:22178940-22192166 GCA_032353495.1 Ctenopoma kingsleyae | reverse complement strand
GGCTGTAACGAGGCAAAACAATTTCCCTCTGGGATTAATAAAGTTTTTCTGAATCTTGAATCTTGAATCTGAATCAAAAGAAAACTGTTGATTTTCAAAACCTAGACAAAAGGTTATATTTTGTTTACTGCAACTAAAATATCAAATGACTAAAATTTGACTAAAAGCAATCTGTATTTTAATCAAAAGACTAAGACTTAATTATTAGGTGCCAAAATGAACACTACCTCCAACTCTGTACCAACATCGTGCTGTTCTCTTTTCACCAGGTACTGCAAAGGCATTCACTCATCACTACTCTATACTTATGCTTTAAATGTGCTGTTATGTGATACATTACATAGCTGCTATCATAAACCTGATATTTGGTCACATAAAAAAGATTTCATCAGCAACGGGGTTTGCACTGATTGATGGCTAAATGGTAATGTGCTGAGAACAAATCTATTACTACAGTAGGCTATGTATTTTTTCTTCTCTCAATTGTCCAACATCACTAAAGATATGTAAATGAGAAAAAAGAAACTATAGTTGATCAGAGAAGGCAGGAGGCAGAACAGAAGTTTAACAACTGTGTACCACTGCAATGTAGAAGCATAGGAATGACACTTTGACAGCTGAGCTGCAATTAATTCACCTGGATATTGCTTCTTTGTTCTATTGTGTGACAACAGAAGCAGACAAATGTAAATGAAAGCAACTCCACTGTGATTTTGGTGATATTAAAACACATGTGACCAGAGAGGGACAGAGAGGTTTAATGGGCTGAGGCTCAGTACTGGGCCCTCTCTGGGCTATTAAGTCATCTAATGTTCTTTACATCCTGAATATAAATTAAAAACAAAATGTGTAATGTGCTGTGTTGTTATGTCACCATCTTTCCACATTTGAGGAATTAAGTGTGGGTGTGTCTTTTGCAGGAGCTGGACACTGCGTTAGCTGTAAGGGCTGCACATATGGGCCATTAGTGCAACAATACAATACACGGCACCATCATGAGCTCATATCTTAGGCAAGCTTTTGTTAAGATGGACCTCAGACATCCCCGACAGGTAGTACTAAGCCTACAGGTTTAAATACGCACCTCATCATAGTCAGGAGTGCACCAAAGAAAGCTGTGCAACGAGTGTTGGAGTACCGACAACACAGTCCAAATGCAGTCAACTGTTTGGGGTGAGTGAAGTAGAAAAGGGGATCAATAAAGTATATTATTATTATTATTATTATCATTATCATTATTTTCGGTTCCACTCTGGACATTGTTTAGAATGAGTAGACCACAACAATTATGTAGTTATGGCTTCATCACAGAAAGAGTGATGAGAAGAGTAAAGGGGAACAAGCAAATCTAACGTCATCCATCAGACAAAACAGTCCAACTGCTTTTAAGAGTAAAACACTGTGCTACTGCTGCCACCTGTTTGGGTGCCGTTATAATGGCACACACTACAATGCAAAGCCAGTGGCCTCAGTTTTACACACTACAGAAATCAGATTATAGATTTTTCCAGCTTAATGTAGACATGGGCTTCAGCACTTAATAATGTTTGGGATCCCATGCAATCTAAAATTCTGTAAAAATCCAAACTTGTGGGAATATTGGCCAGTTTTATGTATTTTGGTTCTCTATCTTGTTTCTTTCTGCTAAAAGGAATATACAGGTTACAAAATGAGTAACCTGCATGCTCCAATTTGAATATGTTTTGAAACTAATTGAGATGTCAGAAATGTTAAACCATGAGCTGCCATTGTGTCATTCCACAAGCTGTATTGATTTACTGTAGTCTGTGTATCAGAGAGCAAAATAAAGAGTAAGTGTGAGAAAAACTAACACTGGTATCAGCAGCCTCTGTGTGTGTGTGTGTGTCTCTGTGAAAATGTGTGATTCAGATTGTGCCTTCACACCATTACACGTCAAAACATTCATGGCAGTATAAAAGAAGTCATGAGAAAAAAAAAATCTGTGTTCAACGAGCAGACTCTCTGGCTAAATCCCGCCTGACTATTTCAGGCACTGAAATCAGATTTCACAGGTTGTGTTTCTCGGGTTTTTCAACGCTTCCGTCTATTTTGGGTTGGGGGATGACTGACTGTAATTCAGTGGAAACCTCTCTCTAACTCACACACACACACACACATGTTTGTCTTTATCACCTTGTGGGGTTTTTACACTGACTTACATTACTTTCCTGGAGCCTATGCTTACACTATCCACAACTTGGTTGGGTAAGCTGTAGGTAGAGTAAGATTGATGACTGAGATTGCAGTGCCTAACCCAAGGCTTAGGTTTAGGCACTGCTTGCCTAACCCTAAGCCTAATAATTTCTCAAACCATTACTTGTTTAACCCTAATCCTTATCTTAACCATACTTGCCTAAGACTAATTCTTACCATGAAACCTGAATCTGGTCCCCAACAGATAACAAATTTACTACAAAGCCCATGTTAACGTCAGAGTGAAGCTGAGGTAAGGTCAACACCATCGGTTATTGTTGGTGTTGTTAGTAATTGGACTTGCACCAGATTAAGCTTCCTATTCTTAACATTCATTCTTACTTCAATATTAGGATTCTACCTCTAAGCCAGCCCTCAGTGAAATCATTAAAGTTTCTTTACATTCTAATATAAGCAGGGGCAGCAGGAGTAGCTCAGTGGGTAGATTTAGTTGGTTCAATTCCCAGTTAGTCCTGGGTGCATGTCTACAAGACACCTAAACTCCATAGTAGTGCTGACATGTACTGTCTGGCAGCTGTCCAACAATAATTTCTCCAAGGGGATCAATAAAGTATGTAATTATTATAGCATTTATGATTGAGATTGCTATCTCAATCATAAACGTAGTACAAGGGCACAAACACATGCTCCAGTGTTCCCTTTGTGAGGCCTATATGAAATGGATCTCTGTGCCTTTCACACACCACAGATCTACAGTGAATACTGTGAAGCGTGTGTGTGTGTGTGTGAGTTCGGGAACAACACTAACCTGTTCTGCTCAAGCACAGAGATAAGGACTCTGAATCCAGGCTATTACTGTAAGACCAAACACAGAAAACCAAACAAACAAGGGGTCTGTGTAGTGGAGCTTTAGAAAAGAGCTCCATTGATCATCAATGATGTGGTGCTGAGACTTGCAGTGGACTGACAAAGCAAGCAGCTGAGGTTCAAACCAGACTCCTACACCATGAGAAAAACAAAGCTTGGAAAAAATATTGAACTACAAGCGACTGTGAAACTTTACATGGAGAACTACATCTGGTAATTAACTGATAAAGGAACATTTTGTCATTTTCTTCAGTTAAAGCAGCACTCTTTTCAGCAGTTGTCTGCAATCAATCTGCTGTGCAAAGCACTGAGATAATGACTTTTTAGCTAACAGTTTGCACTTCACATGACATTGTCTTACATATCACTGTGTTTATGTAGCTGCACACAACTGTAGTACTGTATGTTCACCTTCGGCTTGGAACTACTTACAATGGAGTGTGCTCCACAATGTACAGACGCAAGAACAGTGCTCTATGTGAGTACATGTACAGTATATATCTGGAGGATTAAAAGATCCACTAGGGACCGAATCAGCGTCAAGTCATCAACACTGAATATTCTTCTTGATAAAGTCTGATAACGAAACACTTGGGTAGCCACTGTATATTAACAGCAGCAAGATGTTCTGTTAGTGCCAGACACTTCAGAAAAGGAAAAATCACTTGATGTTCAGTGTGTGCTGATCTTATTTCACACACTGACACACCAATGCCACAGTTTGTATCTAAAAGCAAGGCACCATCGATGCTTGACAGAAACATTAAAACTAGCTATCTGCAAAGAGAGGGCACTAAGGTGCACTGCCACCCATGGTGTATCATCCCCCCAACATTACACACTTCTCAAAATTCATTTTCAGGTAAAGAAAAATGAGACTGAATACCAATTAATGTCTTAACTGCAATATGTGATGCAATGTGTGAAAAGTCACAGTGAACACCATGCACATGCTGATTGTAACAAAGTACTGGGCTTAATTCAATAATATAGTTTATATATACATATATATTTATGAAGAATAAAGTTCAAATCCAGTTTTCAACCAACAGTGGAACTTAAGAAAGTTTGCATTTGTCAGGAAGGACTCTGGAATTTCAACATAGTTATCTTGAGTATTTCAAAATTACCGTGTGTTGTCTTAATACTGTCAAATTGTGCTTTTAAAAATGTGAAGATGTAGTCAATCACTTAAAGAGCTCACTGGAGAGAGAAATGAGTGTGTGAAAAATAATTTTGGTGCATTGATGAGTGACTCTTGAGTTCTGACAGTCTTCAGTTCAGATGTTGAAGTTGGTAAAATGCACTGATCTGCTACACTGCCACGTACAAAACATTCAGCAGCCATTTTTACTGTTGCACCTTCTGTTTAAAATGGCAAACCCCATCGCTCACTGGCAGCAGGTCATTTCAGCTTAGAAAGCTTAAAGAGACCTTAGGGAATACCAACAGATACAAAATATTAAAAGACTTGGATTGGGATGACAATCAAAAAACTGGACCGCGACAAAACAAAACTAAGTGTTGCTGAGATACAGTGGTTTTATTGGCCTAATTGCAAATACATGCAAAATATCAGCAAGAAAAGTCATGTTCCTGAAAGGTATGATGCAAAAGCATCTCACAAAATTTCAATGAAACTAAATATTAAATTTATACATGAATTGTGTTGAATTTAAATACTACATTATTATAAACACAAAAAGGATGCATTTTTCTTTTTAGTTAAGAGGTTTGATGAGGAGCTGCAGTGGAGTCTGTCTGTGGGAATAAAGCTAGGAGCCAGCAAGGCAGTACAGACCTGCACTGTCCTGTGGTCATCATTCAGCTGGTGTGTGCCGAGGTTTCCCAGGGTTGAAGGGCTCCATTCAGACAGGTTCTCCTCCTTTCCTCTCATTGCCATGCAAAGGGGACCAGCTGCCTACACTCGGCCATGACGGCTGAAATATTTACCACTCTGTTTACCAGGGACACCCTGACTGACAGGCCCACCCCCCCCAAAGCGCCTCCTTTTACTAAAGCTTCATCCCTCCCTTTCTTGTCCTGTCTGAGTTTCCTATCAGCACCGGCTCTGAGCATTGTATATTGGTTTTGTCGATAATAAACCCTTTGACTGACAGATTTTAATCCTGTCCCATTCTAATGATATTTGCTCTTCCCCCAAGTGTGTCACCCACTATCAAAATGTCACAGGCAGATTTACAAGTGCATGAGCTGCCAAACAAAGCTTATTTTAGTCTGGGGCTTTAGGGTTGGGAGAAAAATCCATACATACTACAAATCAATGGGGGGAAATTTATGGCTAGCACCTGTGGACACAAGATTACGATTGGCTTGAATACGCACAAAGGAATAAATGACTTGGATGGGTTTGATGTGTGTGCGTGTGTGTGCTCCTCTTCATTATTACTTTGTCATTATGTGCAGAAAATGACCAGTTATCTCAATTTACTGGTAGCAGAGGTATCAGTACTCTTAATGCATATGCACACATAAAGGGATAAAGGGATGTGTATGTACAGTTTAGGGTGAAGCAGTTGATGCTTGCAAGAGTAACATGTGGTCAAACAGAAGAAGATTAAGAAAGTTACATTTAAAAGACCACCCTGGAACCAAAGTCACTCAATTTTCCATAACACAGAGGGTGAACTCAAGGAGCATGGCATCTCAACGAAAATGTGATTTCAAATTCAAAGAGTGAGAGTTTTGCAATATGTGGATGGAAATTCAGGAGAGAAGGCTGCAAGGCACTCTGTCACTGACCTGAAAAGAATTAGGTAGTGAGAAAAAAAAAAGCCAGGAGGATGAGCTGCTGTTGCAGTAGCTGACAAGAGGAGAGCACAACTACCAGGAAGCAGGAAGTTAGACTGAAACTAGAATAAATGGTTTTATGGTGAATTCACTCAACGTGCCTGAGTAGCAAGATTATAATAAAAAAGAAATGATTGTGTCTAGTAATGTTTGAGCATGGCTTTAAGATATCAGTCAATGCAACAACCTCTAATTCAATACTGTGGCCCAGACAGACCCGAATCTGTCTGGGCTTTTGTTCACAACACAGACCAGACTCTCAGTTTGGTTTAACAACACCATTGATACAGTGCCTGCTTGTGTAGTAGATAGTCGCAGGCTAGGCCAAAATTTATACAGATATGTTTAGAAAATCTTTTCATGATTGTCAACTGTCGGTGGCCAACCCCGTCTTCTTAGAAATACGTTCGTATAAAACGAAACTGCATTCCCGATTACGTTTTCTTGCAGGACGTATTTGCGACCCGATTACTCTTTTTCTAGAATGTAAATGTCACATTGTACTGAAACGTATTTTTGTGAATAAACGAATGACATTTATTAACATGAAGCGATTTGCAAGGCGGTGGTTGGGGAGGATGGAGGGTGTTTACTGTGCAAGACTGACATGCCAGAGACCTGAGTTTGAGACCAAATCCCCAATGACGTTGGGTTTAGACAAGAAAAGTACTGATGTTCGGGTTAGGAAAAAGATTGTGTTTTGGTTTAATTTTTAATGCAGACATTGTGTTTGTGAAGCGACTGTGTGACATTTTATCCATTAACCAGCCCAGTCTTTCACTGACTCTAACCCACTGCTGTGATGTCTGATGTCTGATCCATAAAACACTTTAATACCGCTAAACTCAAATGTCTGGATGTTGAACTGTAACGTCAGATATTTTAGCCAACAGAAAACCGGATGTAGATTGGATATTTTGGCAGACAAAAAACGTTACCTGTGAACATTTATACATTACACATTAATACGTTCAGTATCAATGTATTTGCGACTTGTCATTTGCGTTAACTGTGGACATAATGATCATTACATTAACAGAAAACGTAATCGGGTCGCAAATACGTCCTGTATCAAAACGTAATCTGGAATGCAGTTTCGTCTTATACAAACTGAATTTCTAGGAGACAGGGCTGCTGTGGCAACTGGCCAGAAGGATGTCACAAATGAACTTATCATGACGATCAGTCTTGTATCATGTCCATAGTTTTGGCTTGAAAGGACACCTACAACCAACCAGTAGTATCCAACATAAACAATCACAAATATCATTTGTCCCTATCCTCACATATGGCCCATATAAAGCATATGTTGACAGTGCCCCCCACAACAGCAGATGTGTCTTCTGTCTGCACCCATTTGGAGCTAGCCAAAAAAAAAGGTGCCTGGTATCTCTGCAAATGACAAATGAATTGCACCGTACATTAAACCTTAGGAGTCACTGAAAAATCACAATTGAAAATGAAAATCATGTCAAAAGTGCAGACTTCAAACTCTAGACCAGATTATAAATGGTGTTGATAACAAAAAACAGCACAAGCCAACTAGACCCTCGAGTCCTCATTTTCATTTTTCTAAAATGGAAGTTTACAACTGTGGAAACATAGTGGTTTGGTTATGTTTAAGCACAAAATGGTTAGTAAAAATATAATGTATGGTTAGGTTACAGGTACTTCATACAAAAATGTTGTCATGGCTAAGGTAAAAATGAAAATAGTAGCCCTATAATACACTTTGCTTTAGTACAATTGCATCCATTTAAATTTGTCTGACAGCTAAACTTGGCTGTTTTTTGTGACTGTGACTACTGAGTGACATTTTCTATATATATGTACATTTTGCAGAGCTTCAGTTGACACTGGCAGTGTTTAAACCTTAATTTATTCATTTGAACCACTCTGCTTTGTTGTAGCTCTTGTTGTTGACCACCTAAATGAGATATTCATCAACTCATGACTCATATCTGGATTGTGACAGTTGGACAGACATTGGTTAGCACTCAAAGTGGAACTGTATAACTGCAGAAAAGCATGGGCAGCGTGCCCTCCTTCCCCTGTGTTTCCACAGTTCACAATGCCAAACAGCAGACATGAAGGCTCAAAAATCCCCACGTTGTACTTGTAATTACCACTAGGAGGCTAAGGCAAACATTTATTCTCAGTTCACAGATCACTTCCACTGCAAATCTGACACAACAAAAGAATCTCTGTGTCTTTCATTTCTGTTGCCCTTATCGCTTTTTTCAACCCTCTATCTCCTCTGAGTTGCTGTCTTTGCCGCAGTCATTTTAAATGCCTGTAGGGTGATGGTGTGATTCCTCAACGCAAAAGTGAAAAAAACCATGACGTGCCTTTAGGGCACAATTACCCAGCCAGCCACTATTACTGTGGTTCCTACAATCATTCCTTGAGGGAAGGGGCCGCAGAGCCCACGCAGCATCTCCCTACACCCCCTGAGTAATGGATTTATGATATCCCTGTCTCCATATGGAGCCATCAGCCACATATACATAAACAACTCTCACACACACCCTGTGAGCATTTCACTTCACTGCAGCCATATGCTCATAACTCATTCAAGTAAACCTGTCTTAAAGCATATATATGTGTTTTTCTATGAGGGGTCATGCACATCTTTAGCTTTTACAGATCAGTATGTAAAGAGTAAGACTGATTGGAGAGAAACACAATCATATAAGGTGGCTTGCAAAGACAAAAAATTACCCTCAGATATATGCCCTGCCTTAGTTTGTGGCTTTCAACTCAAGAGTCCTGTGTGTGCTTAGGTTAAGGTTAGAGAAAGACTGTGGTTTTATTTAAAAGTAAACACATACACTGTGTCTGAAGTTTTCCTCTACAAAGCCAGACCTGTATTTCCCTAGACTTAATCATAAGTGCTCAAACATAACTACAAATATGCTAATAACAATAATTTAGCTAGAAACACAAAAACTGGATGTAGACCACACGATGGGATATTTTGGCAGAAAATAAATCTATTGTTTAGGAACATTTTATTGAATGTTCAGTATCAACGTGTAACTTGCCATTTACGTTATTTAACAACACATCCTTTAGGATGTTGTTCTTTAGGTCACATTTAGTCTATTGGTTGCATGACACAGGCATGACGACGTATCAGACACCAAAGTACCAGCAGAGCATCAGAATTTTACACTGTGGGAAACACCAGCTATGGGACGAGAATGTGTTGTTGTCCTCTAGAGGCTACAACTGAGGACACTGTGGTCATACACTTAGTTTTTTTTTCTTGGGAATAAGGGAGATGTAGATAAAGTCTACACCTGTATGCATTTTTAGTTTTTTTTTTTAGGTTTGTATTTTTAGATACAATAAAATAAAGAAAATCGTTATATTTTCTTTTTTCATTACTTGTTTTAGACTAAATAATTTTAAATGAGCAGATAACTAAATAGAAAAACCCAAGTAAAAACATTTTAAAAGCTTCATGTTTGGCATGTGATTAAAATGTTCAGAAGTCAGTGGATGACTTCAGTGACATGGACCTCAGCCATGGTTTACACTGAGAGTGTTTCAGTTGATGACAATGTGCTAATCTCTGTCCACACACTCATAAAAGCAGGACAGTTGTTACGCTGAATATCGTCAGTGAATTACTGGATCGTGAGTGAGAAATGAATGGCTTTTATGTTTGTGTGTGTTGAGGTATGTGTTTGAGAAACAGAATGAATGTGTGCCCCTGGTGGCTGGCCCCAGTATATATGGCTGATTACACACGTTGACAGGGCTCCTTCATCACTGAACGCTGGCCCTGTGGCAGCTACCTGCTCCCCTCCTGTAGTCACAAAAAAATAAAAAGATGCTACATTAAGCTCTATTGCCTCTTCCAAACTTCCTGTTCTGCGTTCTTACAAAACAGATGTTTTTTTATCTACATTCTATTTTCCCTGTCTAATCCTACATTAAATTAATGGTCTGTGGCATTTTCATTCAAATTAATGTCTGTTTTGTTGCTCTCACACTGATGGAAAAAAAAACTTTAGCTAGTTTCAGTTTTAACATTTGATGTTCTGAAAAGAGCACTTGTGAGGTCTTTACTAAAAAACAAGCCACTGGCTGCACAGCAAGTGAGGCATGTTGTGTTCCCCATTTCTCCGGCAGAAATAAAAGACTTGGGTAGTAAGCACGAGCAGCGGCTCAGCAGAAAACAGTGCCAGCTGCAGAAATTCAAACTTCATCAACTCAAAAAAAAAAAAAAAATCAAATCTGTTGTAGGAGTTTGATTTGGTATTTGTATGTTAGGTTTTTTTTTGCCTGCTGCTACTTTTTGACCTGTAGCCAAAGCAAGACAATGGCTGCGTTTCAAACAGACTCCCAACAGACAACTTGATATTCTGCTCTACACAAAGTCAGAGCATCTAAACTTGTTTCTGTGCTGCCTGGGGAGCTGACAGACCTGAAGTTAGCCGAGGTTAACAGCATGCTGATACTGTCTGCGTCATTCTAACCTTTGAAACCTTCAGAGTGCCACTGAAAAAAAAATCTACCAAAAAAAAAATCTGATCTGTTGACATTTTTTTCACTGAACTCAAAATGCTGATTTATCTGGCAACACAGTGCAGTTGCCAAGTGTCTACTGAAACAAACTCGGTCATGCCAGTAAGACAATTTTACCACATCCAGAAAACTCCAGGGAAAAATGTGTTGTCCTGTAGTCTCATTCACCTCAACAAAGACCTTTAACTCAGTGTATGGTTTCTTGGTCCTGACTAAACTCCTTTTGAAGAAAACTCTCAATTAAACCTATAGAGAGACAAAGTTAAACCGGAACTTCCAGAAACAGGATATCCCCATTCAAAAACCCATTGATATCTATCATTGCTAAAACTTGGTATGCAGCCTTTTTCAACATTATGCTGTGTAAAGTACTGGGAATTTTAACTACTTTATCTGTCCCCATGGGGAAATTGGTGGCCAGCTGCAATTAGATGACAGCGCAACTACAAAGTTTCAGTGTCTTGTCCAAGGACACATTGATATGTTCTGAGGACATATCAGCTAGGTCCCCTACAAATGTGCCACTGCTGCCCCAAATCTGGTGTTTGTTTTTTTTCTTCTTTTTAAAATAGTTGTTTATGCAATATTTAAGTTTGAATCAGTGAAGCTTGGAGGTGGAAATGTGATGATCTGGGGTGGCTTTGACAATGGGAGAGTGGCTGATCTGCAGATACCTCTCCATACTGAAGAGACATGCCAAACAAATATTTGGGGATAACTTCATTTTGCAGCACAATGACCCTAAGCATTATTCTCGGTTGTATAAGATTTATTATTTGAAGAAAGTAGCTACTGGTGTACTCTCTGTGATGACTTGGTCAAATCTGAACCACGTCATGCTGGTATGAAAGAAACTAGACTGAAGAATCCAGGGACACTGCCCAACCAGCACAGCAGACCTTTGTGAAGTGCTGCAGAGAAGAACAAGAACTGATCAGTAGAATGTAGGGCTGCAGGTTTTGGGAAAAAAGTTATATTGCGATTACTGAGATCAATATTGCGATATGCGATATGATAAAGGGCACTTGCTTGTGAAATTACAGTAAACACATAGTTTACGTAATACTGTAGAATAATTTACACATTTTCAGATCTGCTGTTTAATTTTCAGTCAGTAAGGATGTTACATTAACATAAACCACAGAGATGCAGGTTCAACTACATCATTATGTCCTGTGCATTTTTTACTCTGTGTGTCAGTAGAGTTTTTGATAAACTGTTGAACTGTGGAAGATTTAATTTGAATGTGAGAATGTGAGAGTGTCACAATATTATGTTAAGAACACTAAAGAGCATCTTATAATATTACTGGTCCTAATTACAGACCTAATTCTTGATTATTAGCTCAACATGAGGCAAACATCACATCACAAATTGCCAGCAGAAAAAACTGTCACGCGTTCAGCTCATAACAGCGGCTCAGGTGGAAGGAGACATGAGAATGCGCTGTTCTGACTGAACAGGTAGATTCACATTAGTCAGCAGGTAAACTTCGAGTGAATGAGAGATAATTGTCGCTTCAATCCATGTACTCGTAATATATATCGAAGCACTTTGCGTTCATGTAATCACACAGACTGATATCACAATTGTGATTTCGTTTCGATTATTTGTGCAGCCCTAGTAGAATGCCACTAATTTATCTGTTATTGATGCAAAGGGTGTTTCTTTTTTCATGACAGTAAAGTTTAACATGAAAATTTGATTTGTGCTCAAATATACTTAAAATCGGTCACTATTGATTCATTTTTTGTGTTTTGTGATCTATTTACAACAATTTGACTGAATAAAATCAACAAAAAATAATAAGAATACATAAGTGTGTAGGTGTTTTCAAGCATTTTCTTGCAAGTGTATTCACATTAAGTTAACAAGAAAGTTTAGTGGCTTCAGAATAAACTCTGAATAATGTTTTGCAGTGTAGTCTGTTTTTTTTATTAGCTGTTTCAGATGATGTATATTAAAACTAGAGAAAAATTATTAATTGTACACTTTTTAAAAATTGATTTCATTATTTGTCTGTCTTACCCTTGCATACCCTGCTGGCTGGCAAAGATGAAAACATCTGGCCTCACCCCAGCTAGAGGCAAGAAGCTGAGGCAAAGTCAAAGTGACCTTTTGGCTCTATTACTGACTGTGACAGTACTTTGAAGTTACTCACATACTGTACTGCTGTTCAAGTGCATTACAGCGACATACAGTATATACATCTGTAACAATGCACGTTTGTTAATAATGTGTGTTGTGACACAATAATTGTAGGTTAATGAATGACTCATGACTTAAATGTTTACTGAAGCTTTTTCTCTACAGACAAGAGGAACTAAAGATGAAAACATCAGATCTGGGAGGAGTGATGAGGAGACAACAAACAACCATCTTTGTTTGTTAAGACTGATTTATATTTATATTAGCGTTTAGCCATATGGCTTGTTTTCCAATTATGCCTGCCCTAACCACAGCCTATTACCTAGATCAGGTGTGTTTAGTCAATTACAAGCTGAATTTGTCTTACCCTACTCCACCTCATCTTCCAGCTTCTGAGTGACTGAACAC
The DNA here is from genome assembly GCA_032353495.1 of Ctenopoma kingsleyae. Classification (NCBI taxonomy): domain Eukaryota; kingdom Metazoa; phylum Chordata; class Actinopteri; order Anabantiformes; family Anabantidae; genus Ctenopoma; species Ctenopoma kingsleyae. The sequence continues at coordinate 22,179,221 of JAUBNQ010000008.1, read as the reverse complement.
ATCTGATCCACAGTAATCAGGAGACCAGTCAGGGATAGTTAGACAACAAGCAGGGTAGAAATTGGTGAGGCCCTCACTGAACCCCTGCAGTAGAGAGTCACATGGGGGCTGAAGCCAATCTATATTTCTACTAGGGCTGCACAGTTAATCGAAACGAAATCGCAATGGTGATGTCAGTCTGTGCGATTACATGAACACAAAATGATGCAATTTAAATGATTAGTGCATATTTTCTGTAACCTATTAACCCTACCAATGGCCAGGTGAAGCCTGTGTCCACT
>JAUBNQ010000008.1:22164580-22174895 GCA_032353495.1 Ctenopoma kingsleyae | reverse complement strand
AAGAAACACCACATCCACTGTAACTCATGATTGGTGTGATAGCAAAGATGAAGCAGTATTTGTTGGTCTCATCTCTCTCTGTGTATCACAATTTCTCAATGCAAGCAACACCCTATGAATATACTCCCACCCCTTCTTCAGGTGTGACCAATGAAAAGGCTGTTACATCTATTTTTGAGTTTCAGGTGGAAATGCAAATACAAATGTATGGGGCAAATATTGCTTCCAAGGGGACCTGGCTGCACACAAAGTTGGCAAACTACCAACCTTTGCAGAAAGTAGTTAATATCAGCCACAAATTGCTAATCTCGTTAGAAGATGGACCTTATGATAAAGCTAGTTAAAGTTAGGCAATAAGATAAAGTGGTTAGATTTAGGGAAAGCCATTGGTCAAAGCAGTAAGACCGAGTAACGTTCCAAAAGTAACTTCCAAAAAAACGTCCGGCACAAGTTAAGTTGCATATTCATTTAGGAGCCAAAAATCCTTTGGATTCCAGGGATGCAAGAGGTCCATCAACATCCCTTTGTATTATTCTATAATAATCTGAAAAAGTTTTAAAATACAGTATTAACATTACATCATAAGGACACAGCCATCAAAGTATGGAATAAGAGTCCTGGAAGTAAAATGCATCATGATGTGCAGTAACTTTTGTCATTCAAAGTGTTAAATATTATTTGATCTTGGCTCTTGTATATACAGACGTGCTTCTCGTGGTTTAATCCATTGCTGGTGTTTTTTTGTTTTTTTTTTGTCTTTAGAGGCTTCCAGAGGAGAAGAGTGAGGTGTGAAGGTGTTTCCTCTGCTTCTCTCACACACTTGCTAACTGAAGTTAAAAATAGCAAACAGGCAAGAGAATCCTGCTAATTGAAGACCTTCTTTCAGCAATGAAGCTCAGATCCTAACATACTGTAACTGCTACTACACAAGGGTTCCACCAGTATGGACAGCTACTGTCAACTTTACTGATATTTTTGCCATTTATACAAAGTAATGTTAAATCAGTTTTATGCAGGGCATCAAATCTGTTATATTACAGGTAAAAACCGATTGTATAGCACATGAGACTTTTAATAAAAGAGGGCAGTAAAACGTAAATCCTTTCTACTCAAGAGTATTTATGGGCAGTGTGTATTTCAGTCCAGAGATACTGAGAGTCACCTCAAGGCTCCACCTTTGCTGGAGACTGAGTTTAATTTCAGATCTAGTTAAATATTTAAAAAGAGCCAGGTCAGCCAAAGACAGAAACATGAGCATGCAGAACAGAACACCACAATACACATCATCGCACAATAAAATGTGATGGAGTTAAAAGGCAACAAGACCATTTATCACTTTTCACCCTGAGCGCTATTGTTGAATTTACCCTGAGTTCCTCTGTTCTTATGATTTTAAGCCTTTTTGTGAGTCATTCCAGGCAGCATCAAACCTGAATGCTGTTTGAATAGAGGGAAAAGAGCTTCTTGAAGCATGCTGATAATCTCACGCTGGAGCCAAAAGGTCCATAAGATGGAGACAACCTCAGGATGGCCTTATAAATAAATATCAGCAAGTGAATTGATCTGTGCATATAAAGAGATGACCATCCAACCACAGCATACAAATTACCATGATGTGTCATACATTTTCAACCAGTGTCAAATCACAGGGCGCTGGGGGAAAAAAATAGTACCTTCAGACAATGTGGGAAGTAAAAACAGCACAAATACATATAATCAAGAATTTACTATAAGTACAATATAAAATGAACAATTATATATTAAATAATGACATATTCAACACAGTCTCCTCATATGATTTGCCTTGAGATAAGAGTTCCAATCTTCCTATTACACAGGTGCTTGTCACTGAAAGGCATTTACTTTCTTTTGTCTGGATTCAAGGACAGTTTAAGTTTACTCATTCACACTGGACTTTTTTAAATTCTAACTGCAGCTGCTGAGTCAGTGCCTCTGACTACGGAGGATAAGATGATTGTGTCATCTGCATCGTGATCAATGTTATTCATACTTAAAGAAAATGAAAGAGGATCAAATACAGATTCTTGTAGGAGTCCAGCATAATGTCTCAGTACAACTACCATAGAAGAGGCAAGAAGTAAGCATGTGGGTGTTGGCAACTGTAACTGTAACCTTACAGATGTTGGCAGCAGAATTAGGTGCAACATTAGTTTTGGTCAACTTCGATTACTCACAGAACAAATGTATCATTCAAGTGTAGTGTTGACAGTGCACTGCTTGTGCTGACCCAATGACTATCAGTTCAATAGTCACTCTCTTTTGGCTATATCTGGCTCATTAGCTGCTAAAGACCCAGGGGGCAGGAGTGAAGTAGCTCTTTAGTTGGCTACGCCACTATAAACAGTGGGACCTTTCACTTTCCATGATTCCATTTGTATTATTAATTGAAAAAATATTGATTAGTGCAGGATAAAGACATTATTGTGACTAAATTTCTCTAAATGTAACCAAGCAGTTAAAGTCTCAGTAATAAAACTACATTCACTTCTATTAGACAGTTCACACCAGAGTGACTGGAACCATTTGAGAAAGACCTTCTTGATCTTTCTTGATGGTGCTGAGTCGCAAGAAATTACGCATTTGTCTTAGAAATCTGTGTCGCTGTTTTGCTAATGTCATGGGTAATGTCAGGGACAGTTTGTTGCCAGGGTGACAAATTGCCACTTACAAGTAAGTGAGAAAACATTGATTCTAAACAGTCGGAATTATACATTTTACTTCTGTTTATTTCGCTGCTCTGTCATGAATGAAATGACAGCAGTCTTGTGGGAGCCAGCAGTGTGGAAGGAACTGTGTGATCACTTAATCATTCCTGTTGCTAAGCTATAAAGGCCGGGCGAGGTGCTACACGGTTCTTTTTTGTCTGGAGACAACTGTCAAGAGAACAGTCAAGCATAAAGTGAGCTTACTGCTGACTGGCTGACAAAGACATTTGTAAGCATTAAAAAACAAATCCTATGTAGATTGAACAGGATCATTCCATGTATCAGTGTACAGGTAATCCCTCACCCCGTATCACTGTGTACTGGAGTCTTAGTGCGTGAACTGATGGTGCAATGAAAACAGCATAGCACTGCAGATTAAAGGTGGCGATTGGTATAATTAACTAACACCAAGTTGTCTAGCACTGCCGCTTATTGATTTATCTTAATCATTTGACACTGTAGACCATTCTAAACTAAGAAGGCCTCGAAGTATTGAGTCACCTGTGCAAGCAGCAACATAATTTGCTCTCTGTATTGCTGGTAAGGTGTGTACCCTAAGACCGTGACTACCGGACAACTCTGCAAAGCCACTTTTTCTGCAAACATTCAGTGACTTTGACCTGAAATATTTCCTTCTTTTACATGTTTTTTTTTTTTTTAATTCTCATTTTCATTTCTCTCTTTATCTATGCATTTCACATAGACGGAGGTAAGGTAATGAAAACCGTTGGTGAAGGTTAGGAAATGGTCACATGGACATTTTAAAATCCAAAGCAATTACAACTAAGTAGTTTTTCAGATTGGAGCATGAGGTCTGAGGTGTGAATGCAGCCACTGAGGCTCTTCGTGGGAAAACCTTTGTGGCTGTTACATGGTTGTCAGCCTAAGTTCCTGTCTCACTACGCATATTGGACAAGCCTCATTAATCACCCTTCCTGAGCTCCTCGTTTAGTCCCTAATTAGGGGCACCAATGGTTTTGCAAGGCTCTGGTCAACCTCCAAGTTGCTCCAAGCACTGATATCCTCCCCACTGTGCTATCGAGAAGCCATTAGGAACTTTCAGAACATGGGATATTGGCATGTTTCACCTTTAAAGTCCTGTGTTTCAAAAGTGTGCGTGTGTGTGTGACCAGGCTGTCTGTGCTGACGGATTGCTGTGTATTTAGTCCAAAGCATGGTGGGTGTCACACACAAAGCGATCTGTGCAGCTCAGAGACAGCAGAATAGCACTGTCTGTCTATGTCACACAGCCCTATGTCTACAGTCCTTCTCTATCTTGCCTTTAATCCATCTTCTCTCTTCCCGCTGCCTGTCTCCTCGTCACCCATCTATTCAGCTCCCCTCTCTCAATGACTGCCTCTGTCCCCTACCCCCGTGCACCCTCCTCACTGTTCCTCTCTCTGATGTCACAAATTCAGATATGAGGTTCTCTGATCGCACACAGCCTTGGACACTGCTGCCTTGTTTTGAAAGGGGGGGAAGCGATCAGAGGATGAGAAGATGGAGGGAAGGCAAGCGAGTCAACGGCACGGGTATTTTCCGAAACAGTGGGAGGATGTTAAGATGTAGAAACAAAGGGGGACATCTAGGTTAGGAAAATCATGCATGAATGCCTCTGAAAAGGCCTGTGTTGTGTTGCTGGCTCGTCTCATCCCTGTGACTCTGAGCCAACCGTGCCTGTCAGGGCACTGCTGTTGAGTCTATTTCTGTTATCTGCTCTCTTTCTTGTGGATAAAACAGTTGACTGCTAATATCCGTACCTGGGAGGGGATGTGTTCGTAGGGTTTCTCAGACCCTGAACCTGGCACTGTCCCAGAAATGCATGGGCTGTCACAGAAGAAGACAAGTGCTGTACATTTGACACTCTTCGTCTTCAGACAGGCCTTACCTGGATTTGTGATGTACTTTCATTGCAACACCATAAAAAAACTGCATAAATAAAACATATGTGGCACAGTTAGAAAGCAACATCATTCAGTTTGTGATTTTATGTGTTTATGTGTAGTAAAAACACACAGGATGTTGATGTGAGACTAATCATCTGCAGGGCTTTGATTGGAACATTTTAATATTAATGAGAAGTGAAAAATAAGTTCACTCTCTTTAGTAAGTGCAAACAAACTTTTTTTTTCAGGTGTCACAAGCTGCAGTGACTTGGAGTCAAAGGTAGTTCTGCTGGGTTTAATGGCTGTGTTGTCCACAGACTTTTCACATACTGCACACCCCCTCATGGAAGATGCATCAGTAGAGGAAAAAATAGCTGGATTTAATAGGATTGAATAGAACATATGCAGGGCAAGGGCACATGTAATATAATTTGACCTTTAAAGGCCTTAATGTATCCTAGCCTCTGAATAAATATGCAGCCCTGGGCTGCTTGAAAGAGCTGCTAACCCAGAGGAATTTCATTCATTTCAGATCCCGTAGAGTTTTATTGCCTTCTGATGAAATGATTATTAAAATTATTACAAAAGAATATGGATATATAAATTTTCATTTTTGCAGTTTTTATATCAACCATTTGGTGCAGATTTCAGTGTAAGAATACTAACATTGGCCAAATCACATTATTTTCTTCTTCTTCCATGCATCACAACAACAATGACGTGGTCAAGCTTCTGCAGCGCTGTTCCCACGTAGCCTAAAACAGATTTCTAATGAATGAATCCTCACCTGTTGAGATTCAATTGTGTTTGTTACTCGCATTTTTAACTCAACAGCCTAACACCAAAGCCAACACTATTCTGCTTTGGCTAGTGAAAATTAAACCAGTGTCGTCCACTGGACGAGGTTATGTGTTTATATAGTGCCCCCACTAGTGTGATCTGGGAACTTGAAAATGCCTGTTGGACTCAGTGATTAATTGTAAACAACCAGACAATGAGAAACGCCTAGAAAGATGAGGCTGAACCTAAATAACTGGAAATCCAACTAAAACACTATTTTAAAAGTTTTACCAAAAAACGTATCTATCGTTTTCATTTTGTGCATGCACATGTACAGATTGGACATTACTGAGTCTTGATGTAGCACAAGGATAGTTGAGGGAGGTTCCTTGTGCCAGAAGGGGACAGTGAATGACAACCCATTTTGTGGAGAATGCGACTGTTGGCCATCAGTGAGTGATACTAGGCTGACTGAAAGTGCGCCACAGCAATAGGCTCAAAGCATTAATCTGCCTACTCCACTGCAAAGAAATCAGCCGCGTGCCTCTGGTGTGTCCCCCATAAGCATCAGTGGGCATGATTTCACTGTGCCTTATCATCTTCTAGTACCAATGCATGATTTGTGCATTTCAGCAGGCTGAAATCCAGGCAGGGTTTAGGTTTGTTTCAGGTAATAACTAAAGACTCTGTGGCAGCACTGTAGCTTTGTCTTTCTCCACACTTTAAACCATCATCTCAACCTGTTAAGAAAATATTTTAAGACATTTTGTCTATATATATATATCAAGTTCATCAACATATGACATACTCCTTTAAGCAATACACCAGCTCTATCTGAATACTGGCTGTTTATTTCTTGATAGGAGAACCGTAAAGCCAAACTCCAGATTTAAAAAAATGTGCATTTAAATGTAGCCTTGCTTCCTGACAATTAAATACACAGCTCAAAATCAATGGAGGCAAAAAAGGAGCACAATAGTTTGGCTTAAATAGGTGTGCAGTTAACAAAGTTAAAATATACGTATTTACTGCAACAAATTCTGCTGCATGTGTTTAATATCTCTATGCCGATGTAAAGAGTTGCGCTTACGCATTCTTTAAATGCCTTCAGTGACGTCCTAGCTGGTGATAAACCTTTCAGAACGAACACAAACTCATTAAATTGCATTATTTTTGAATGAAGCATGGTGACATATCTCCCAAAACAAACGCGCTTCCCAAGATCCTCGCGGGCAGGATCCAGGCGGCGACGGTCCACCAGCGGTGCGACTCTCAGAGCGCAAAGCAATTGGGTGTGTGAGCCTTGGAAATGCTACTCCCCGATAAAAAAGAAGGTGGGGGGGGGGCGGGGGGGGGGGTCACAGATAAAATATCCAGATATATTTTAGTACTATTCTTTATGGCTAATTGGGCTCCAAGGCGCGCAGTGACACCGGTGACAAAAATGAACACGTATCTCGCCAAAAGAAAACGCAGAGGAAAAACACTAGAAGCTGTGTTCATGGCGTGTGTGTGTGTGTTGTGTGTGTGTGTGTGTGTGTGTGTGTGTGTAGCAACTCGAAGATGAGCAGCGGTGTCAGGATGGGGTCAATACTAGTGAATAGTGTTTAATAAAAAAATCATAATTTACCTTGATTAAGTTACGAGTCCTTTTGTTGCATATTGTCAGTGGTCAAAGCTCAGAGCTTTCACAGTTCCACTTCCAAAAGCCTGGGGATAAGTCCTAGGATAAGTCCGCAAAACGCATTATTATAAATGGAAATGTCGATTAATACTAAGCAAAATAAATCTGACGTTATTGGGGTGAAGAATAGAGTAAAACTCAGACAGAGGAGTTCTGGATGTCCGTTAGTTCCGACTGCGCTTCCAGTGCGTAAAACGGTTTCAGCAAATCCCCAATGTTCTGTGCTCATATAGTTCCAAAACGAGACGCTCCTCTTGAATGTACGAAAGGAGAATCCCGTTTAAAACAGTTGCTGTGTTTCTTATTCCGCAAAAGGTTGACCTCGGTCTCCTAAAGTTATTCTCCAAATCTCTCATCCGGCCCCGTCTCCAGCTTCCACAGTCTCTTCCAGGTGAATGTGAACGTTTAGCGGAGCGGCAAATCAAAGGGGGGGTTCAGCGCGCGTCTCGGGAACCGCCGTCCGTGCCACCCTCCTGCCCCACGAGCTCGCGGCTCTGGAGCGTCCTTCTCTGTCTGTGTGTCCGCGCGCAGCAACAGCCGGATTCCTTATTTGGAAGCCCGGGGCTCGTGCTACCGTCAAGAGAGTCAAATTATACCAAAATGATTTCCAGCGTAAATCTTTCAAAATAAATATCCTAATTGGGGGAACTGAAGGAGCTCTTGTTTAAAGCAGCACTTGGGTTTTCAAATGAACAATTTAGACCAAGAAAAGAGAGAGAGAGAAACTAATGAGGAACAATTAGTTCTCTGTTGCTTTAGAGTTAAAGCAAATACAATAACTCTACATATAATCTGTATAATATTTAATAAAGTTATTTTCTTTTCTGCTTTATAATATATATGCTATATGTATTTTTATTTTGAAACACCTGTTAATCTCTAAAAAAAAAATGAGAAGGGTGGATATGTCTAAGTGAATATACAAAATGCAGTGAAAAACATATGTACATATATACACACATGCATCTTTTTGAGGTAGATCTACAATATGCATGTATGTATGTATTTAACCTAAAGCGTGCATAGATACTCAAGGGTATTCTGTAGGCAGCTCAAAGCCAAAAACAAAGGGTCAAAATGCCACATTTCATATTTCTAATACAATTTTAGTTTGTTTTATGACGTGTAAATATTATTTTTTTTACTGACTAAACAATTAATGGAACAACATGCGTCCCTTGGGAATGCTTTTATTTTGAAGGCAAACTTGGCTAATTTCCTGCCAGAGTCTCCGTTTACTGTGTTCAAAGCTGAAGGGTTTCCTCTCAATAGAAAATCCACCCATCAGCCCCCTCTTCTGGAGTCAAACGGCGTCAATTGGATGTTATGTCAAATCTGAGGCACCACCTACATCCAGCACACGGGGAGAAAGTGTTAAGAATAAATACTGACAACACAAAGGTAAGTGCAGGGCCATGACTAACACTAACAACACCTGAGGATGTGGGGTTTGAAGGCTCATTCTTCTATTTTTGGATTTAATATGATCATCATAAATGTAATTAAATATCATTTTGATAAACAGAATTGCTCAGGAAACACCCAGGGAGCATGGCAGGTTGTTAATGTTTCCCAGACGCCAACACTTAGACACAGAGACAGATTATTAACTGGTCATGTAGTTTAAACATATGCAGTATGAAATATTATATCTATTTTAGTAGATATACTATATTAAACCTGAAAAACACACACAATAAAACTAGATTTATATAATATTAGACTAAATCATTAACATATTTTACAGTACAATTTTGTGGTACTTAAAATTTCCATTTTAAGTTACTTGTATATTTATGAGACTGTTTTAGTTATTTTTTCAGATGAAGAGACTTAATACAAAATAAAATGAAAATACAATCAGCTAATAAATGCTCATGCATTATTAGGGATTAACCACCTGTCACAGATTGAACTTCCATCATCACACCATCTGTGTAGTTCGTGTTCTTCATGAAGTTGCTGTGTAACTTTGGCCCTTACTTTTAATTAATCACTAAAATTGTTTTGTTTTTTTATTGGTTTCTGGGGACCTATGTGGTCTGGGCCCAAGGTAATCCAGCCCCGCATTTCAAACGTAATGCATCAAAATGAACCATTATTATGTTATTATTATGACAGGTATCTCCGTCATAATAAAATAACTTAATGAGACATTAATTCATTCAAGTGTGCAATTTAATCTAAAACTTTAAGTACTATGCTGTATAAAGTAGTAGTATTGTTGGCTATTCCCTCATGAAGAGTTAGGGGTTGAGTTAGGGTTGCAGTTGTGCGTGTCTCTGTAAGATAGTGTGTTGACCTACATCTGATAATTACTCAGAGGTCTGGCCCACGCACTTTTAGGGCCTTGAGCAGTGAACCTAGGCCCCACTTGAAATGCACATTGACAACACCAGGTCACCCATGTATAAACTGAAGAGCAGACTACAAATTATTGCCAAGTTTTTGAACTACAATTAAAATCACAGAAAGAAAATAATTATAATTCAAACAGCGTGAACATGCAGTTTATCTTAGTTTTCTTAATACTAGTTATAGTTCATTCCTCCACTGTGTTGCCAACTTCACCAATTCAGCACACAGATCTTCACACGTTCACTCAGGCCCCCAGTAGTGGTGACACCAGCAGGTCCTAAGCAGCTGTCCATTTAGCTAAAGGTGTGTTTGCATTATCGTGAAGAAACTGGATTTGTGCACTCTTCGTCATTGTTGAGTATGTGTTTTACTGTGTCATCTCTGTGCTGAGTCGAAAATGAAAAATTATTAACACTGTGACCCATGCAGTGCTGACCTTTGTGGGCATCATGGCATAGCCAATCAGTGTTAAACCAATTAGCCTGCTTGTGTCGCCCAATTTCCCAAAGTATGCAATAACACATTACCCTCATACAGAGACCAATCACAGACAACTTATTTCATTGGTGATATAATATCATAAGATATAAAGACTGTCAAAAAAATTTAGTTTCCAAAATATAGAAAAATAAATATCTGCAATCTACAAATACTACTGCAATCTACGAATACCTTTTTTCTTTCTTTTCTTCGTTTGCTGAGTTAGTCTCTTCTATTGTTTTAAGTTATGACATCATTTTAATTATTGGTGATTTTGATTTTCATGTGAATAACACGTCCAATGCCAGTGCTAGTGAATTTCTTACTTTACACTTGGTTTACCCATTTTGTCACTGAATGTTGAGGACATTGGTTTTTCTGATCATTATTGTATAAAGTTT
>JAUBNQ010000008.1:22090575-22102883 GCA_032353495.1 Ctenopoma kingsleyae | reverse complement strand
TTAATGCTAATGAAGTTGCTTTTTAACATCACACATTTTATTTTTAAGTAAAAAGTATTTTTGTGTCACTACCCCTTCTATAAAACCGCTTTGGTTGCATATTACTCTCACAAGTCACAGTTTCAGCTATCTAGAACACAGCCTTAACGCAACTGTGTGATACATGTCCAGATTTATTGCACTTTTCACCTCAGAATATCAACCATTAGCATATACACTGCATCATTCTCTAAATTAGTCTATGATTGTTACAGATGTGTAATCCGGTGTGTGTGATCCTGACTCGCAGGGTCCAAATGTATAGTGAGTGTGCATGAGGGATCAGCTTCATGTGAAGACTCTGCTAAATAGAGAATAGTAATCACTAGAAGGATCTGCTCTGAATGTTCCCTCCCTAGATTTTTACACCACCTATGCCACTGTGTGCAAGAATTACAGTGATAAACAAATTCTGACAATTGAGTTGAGTTTAGAGAGTATTTATCAGTATGCTAAGAACATACTGCGTGACTAAACAGCAATGCACACAGTAACCTTAAATTCAGTCAGTGAAACCAGGTTAATTTAATTTCTTTCAGCAAGTTGTTCCACATAGTTAAAGCAGGAAACATATTTTTCTTCTTTTTCATTTTTGTCTGTACACTAGGGCCAGACAGCACACATGCATCTTGTGCTCTAAGATTATAATTGGAAGCTGTGAGTGTGGAAGTTATGAGTGAAGTTTCCCTGCAATGGCTGGTAAACATGCAAAAATCTATCCATTGTCATGTTCACAGATTTTTTTGGGATGCTAATGTCTGAAATGAAAAGGCAGAAGAGCATACCTTTCCAGCATCAGTTGCTGAGACATGGCTTAGCATGCTGTGTCTGATGTCTTTGTGCCTCTCTTCAACCAAAAATATGTCCCTGACATATGAGTTGTGTTATTATGCTTCAATCTAAGTATAATCCAGCATACGCCTTCTGGTTATTTTCTTGTTTGCTTTTTGCCCTCTTTCAGCGGCCCCCATTCTAAAAATACAATCAGCTGCGATGGCCGTTGAATAGCCTGACTTGAGATATTACTGTAGGTATGTTGGTGCGCGTTACACAACCCTGAGGTAACATAATAGCTACTTTTTTTTTCTCCAAAGGTCAGATGAAAAGGAAGTCACAAAAAGTCTACTGCACGCTCAGCTGTCCTTTAGAGAAAGGCCACGGCCAGATTGGGAGTGAGAGGGAAAGATGCTGAAGGAAAAAATAGAGAGAGAGAGGGCAGAACAGTTCTTAAGCACAGATTAGTGAGAGGAGTTTGTGGAATAATGAACAGTTTCCCCTTAGGACCATCACCTGCTCCACGGCGCATTCGTATGCATGCGAGGCAGCGACGTGGGGCAGAAAAACTCTCATCCTGCCATTGACAATCCAATCAAATAAGTGCAGAGAGGACAACCTTTTTGGTCCTTTCAAACAAATGAAAGCTGCATAGCGCTTTAGTCCTCTGACTCAAGGTCACCTTTCAGTAAAGCGTATCTGTCTCTGCTGTGGGACGTGTAGGCTTTTCCTTTCTGGAAAGTGTTATTGATAATCGTCTGGCTCTAATGTGTGTGTTGTGCCCGGACACCTGCCTGACTAATAAATATAAGGCTGGTTCCTTTCAGGCAACAACAAGCACTTATCAATGTTTCCAGTCTCCTGACCTGATCTTTTAAGGAGACAACTTTTTGTAGTGTTAACCATTGCTTATATTTGGAATTCGGTTTCACAACCAATTATACTGATGATCCAAACCGCAAAAATAAGATAGAACAGATCTTTTAAGTTGTTTTTCTGATCAGTGCAATGATTGTGTCCTTGAATGCCTTCCTTCGGCATATAAAAATATTAAGTGATACTTTATTAATCCCCTTGGGGAAATCCTTGTGGACAGGCTGCCCCTTTGAGGTGCCTGAAGTTCAGTTTCTTCTCCAGGGACATGTTTCAAAGGGGCTGGAGCAGAGAAGATGCTGCTGTCAAAGGCTGCTCACGCACCATGAGGAATTTGCATTACTATGTCTTGATTTTTGGGATCTTGTATGTATGATTTGGCTGTGTCACAGAGTGACTATCAAAACTCATCATCAGAACTTCCAGGAGAGGTGGGATGTGTGAATAATACGATTAAGTTTGGGGAAGGATTGCGATTATGGAAAATAAATAATGGTGAAGGTTAGAGAAAGATCTGGTGAGTGACAGGATGTGAATTCTTGTCTTCTGCAATAAAGTCAGATGTGCTACTGTCCATTTAACTCACAGACATCTAAGGCCTTAATGTTCTTTTTCTGCATAGAGACCAGGCACACTACCTGCTCTCTTGGCACTGAATGTCAAACATGCTGAGTCATCCAGTTCCTGGGGATACTGGAATGGACCAAAAAATGTCAATTCGCTGATAGGATGCGACATCAAGAGAACTGGCTTTCTGGTTTTTGGAGGCAATAGCAAATGATTAACGTAGTTTGTTCAGTCATTGAACTTGATCCTTGCCAAAGCTTTCAGCCACCCTGAGGAAGAAATTTTGAAATTTAAGATTTTCATCACAGTATACTTATTTTTACTGTGCTTCCTAGAGTAAGTCATTGATTTTTCAAATTTAATTTGTAGAACACACAATGCACGTCCACAAAACAAAATGCAACACAGGGTTTTTACACAAAACAATACAAACAGGAAATAATGTATTATTCAATAATAAATAGTACTACCAATAAAAGACTCAACAAAAACATTAAAAACAGGGACTAAGAAACTGAAGACTCAAAAACTGACTATTTGCTATAATAAGTAAATATAAATAAACTAGACTCACCTAAAACCAATTTGAAAAGGGAAGTGTTAACTTCAAAAATATCAGCTTTCTTAGTTGCTATCAGTACTCAGGGAAGGCGATCCAGGGACATGGAATATAATAATAAAAAATTAAATAAAAAGTGTTAGAGGTTTTAGTTATCTAGTTTAGCATTATCTCCTTGTGCCTGCATAGGTTTTCGCCAGTGCTTTGGCTCCAGTGAATTAGTGTGACTCTTTGTCTCTATAGGTCAGCCCTGTGAGAGACTGGTAACTCAGATCTCAGAAAGGAATGTTAGGTTTTTAACTTGCTGACAGGGATTGTTGCTTACAAGTACAGTATAAAACGATAGCCTATCAGAGATACGGTATAATGAGAATTTAGTACCACTATGGAGTCATTGTAACTTGTAACTGTGCGATCTCAGGGCAGCATGAATTTAGTTTGTTTTTCTGCCTCTGACATGATTGCCTTCCCCAGACCCATGTTGATCAGTGGAGAGATACAAATTCATGCTATGCAGATGACATTTATCTCTGCACCCGTGTGTTCCTGAGATTAGTTATGGTCATTACCTTTCCAGTTTCTGACTGAAAGATTCATGCATTCTCACTGTCTTTTGTACACACACGAGACATTATAATCTGCAACAATGGGAGCAATTTTTGAACTCCTACAAATTCAATATTATCTTTCCCCATCATCACCTTCACTCCTTTTCAACCTCGAATCGAGGACATTTTTGGAATTTATTTTTCAATTTTGGATGCAGGTGGTTTGATTTGTGTCTATTGCTGGGTTCAGTCAAATGGCAGCCAGCAGGCTGAAAGGCATTGCCCTTCTGCAGAAACCTTTTATATACAGCTCATTTCATACAGGTTCATGTATTATAAAATGCTTTATAGAAGATTTAGAATGAGACAATAAATATGAACATTAAAACAAAATTGAAGGCAGTCTTACACTAATGCATGCACCAAAGTAGTGAAAAATATCTAAAATGAAAAAAAAAATAGAATTAAAATAAATACAGTATTAGCTAGATCAAATATATTGAGAAATTTCAAACGGACAGAAGCATATATATAATGGCTATAAAACTGTTCCTATCAAAATTCAGAGGAACTATCAAGAACGATTTACACTTGACTTTTCAAACAAGCCCTAAAACTACTCTCAACAAACCAAGACAAATACAAAAAAGTAGAAAATTATCCAACACTAAATGTGTGTGTGTGTGTGTGTGTGTGTGTGTGTGTGTGTGTGTGTGTGTGCGTGTGTGTGTGTGTGTTAACTTGTAAGTTCAGTTGAAAGAAAATTCACAAATAATAATGTAATAATAATTTTTGTAGTGTATTTTAACTACCTTGAGTCTGTCTTTTCACTATTTTATAGAGTTTTTCTGATCTTTTTTGTGTTATTGACCAGCTATAGTGGAAATGTGTGAAAAACTGTTTGTCAGTGACTGAACACTTTCCTGTCAGTCCCACCCGCTTCAGTTCTCTGTGGTGGCTTAGACATCTCAGCTGTGGCAAAGTAAATGCCGCCTCACTCGGCCTCCTCTCCTCTGCTGAAGGTGTCTCTTTTAGCTTATTAGCTCTCAGACGGAGCAGCTGTTTCCATGGTTTCCAAACCCAATTAAAGAGGTTGTTCCAATTAGAGAGTGGAGAGAGCTTGGGTGTGATAGGTAAAAGCATCAAGACCCTGGCCTTACCCACTAGACTTGAACCCCCCCACCACCACCACATTCCTAAACTGTCAGAGTGCTGTACTTTTGTCTCTTAATTCATCATGTCTAGACAGTCATCTCCACAGCAGACAGCTCTATGAGCTTAACAGTGTTTTATTCTGCTCAAATTGACATCCCAAAGATACAGAATGTGTAAGAATATCAAATGAAATGGTTTGTTTACAGATATTATCATTATCATTGTGGTGTAGAAGCCATGATAATATCAATTCATCCATCCATTAGGGTACCAGGGGTGCTGGAGCCTGGGGGTGGGGGGTGGGGTGGTACACCCTGGATAGGTGGCGAGTCTATCACAGGGCTGACATACAGAGACAGACAGACACTCACACTTATGGGCAATTTAGAATCTCCATTTAACCTAACATGCATGTCTCTGGACAGCGAAAGGACAGTACCTGTAGTACCTGGAGAGAACCCATGCAGACACAGAGATAACATGCAAACTCACACACAGGACACCCATGTGACCCGTAGATTCAAACCTCGGTCCTTCTAGCTGTGAGACAACAGTGCTAACCACTACACCACTGTGCCGCCCTGCCATGATAATATACATTGAATTAATTTATGCATTAACACCTGGGTTGCAATACATATGGAATCAATAGAAAATCAGTAACAAATCATCACAGATGCTCCCATCACCATGTGCGAGCTAATGAAAGCAGAGCGGTGTGTTCCGCCTTCGTCCTTGCACAGTTTTATGATGAGCCAGACTGCTGCTAGTGTTTGCCTTCCTAAGGCCAAAGCTGTGACAGAGAACAAACACAGATAACACATCCTTTGTGTTCCATCAAAACCTCCCCTCTAACCGTTTACTTTATCCCTGCCAATCCACACATGCTTCTGAAGAAGGAAAAAAAAGGCTGTCGGAGATCACTAGATCTTGTTTGTGTGATGACATAAAACATTCTGCGGGGTGAGGAGGATAAAGACAGTGTCAGGCTGCTAACTGCTCCACATTATTATTGTATGTTACCATTAGGGTTGGACTGGGACTGAAAATCGGCTCTGGAATTTTGCCCAGACAGGTCCACCACAGGCAGCCAGACAGTAAAATTCTTGCCCTTCAATAAATGGGTCTACCAGTCCCTAATACCACCACTTAGCTGAGTAATGTCCTGCATGTTATGCTCAACATGGAAAATTACGTTGTTATATACTGTTCAAAGAAAACTGCAAGCATTAATTATATTTCCCCAGAGCTGAATCATATTTACAGGCACTTCATTCGCTATAAGTGTTCTGGCTAAATTGGCGTGAACAGATTGGCATTTTGTTCTTATTTTTACAGTATGTAGTTTCACCCAAGTATCCTACCCCATTTCATTTGACACTGCACTGCATATTTGGAAGTTTAGCACATTTTGCAACCTCCGGCTTTAAAAACTCCTCCTTTGAATCATTGTGTTCCCTTCTCCACTCCTGCTTTGTTTCTGACTGTAGCTTTCAGCTCAAGAGCGCCAGGCAGTAGGCCAGAGTAGGATGTAATTGGCCTGACAGACATACCAGTAAACCAGTCATGCAATCCCCCCCTGCTCTAAGGGCTGGGTCAGGAAATTGGTGGCCCACAGACCCACCAGGAGAATGCTAATCCGTGCCTATCATAAGCCTATTTGTTTTTACCATGCAATTTACTTAAGTTAACTCAGGCTGTCCAGTAGTACTTAGTAGTAATTAAGTACTGTATTTCTACTCATTTGCTTCCATATTCAAGTCCCAGTAGCTTAGAAGTTGACACTGTGTTTTCAACTGGGAAGATCTTAGCTGTGATAAGCAACTTATTTTACATAGTTTATTGGAGTAGAAGCCAATTTTGCGCTTCTGCTCTGTGAAGGAATCAAAACAACTTTGATTGAATGTCTCTAGTTTGACACTCTTCCACCTCAGAGGATGCTTCTCACATTTCCCATGTAATGCTGCCGGGGTGCTCTATCTATTTGTCTTTGAGTAGACGGTGTTAGCATATGTTTCAAGCAAGGTTCCTTCCACAAACAAATGGCTTCTTGATCTTTTGATTTGATTATTTCATCACAGTTACGTTCATTTTTTAAAGCTTTTAGTTCTACTTAACTATTGTTATATGTCATGATTTCACCATGTCAATCGTTACTGTGAGGCATTGTGTGTGTAGTATATTTGGTATATTATATTGAAGTCAAACTTTTTGTTATCTTTTTGTGTTTCTTTGACTAAATGTCACAGATCAACCCTGTCTCCTAAAAAGTAAGTTCCCATGCAACTTCTTTGTACAGAATGTCTGTAAAAATACATCCATATTTCGAAGGTCCGAAATTGTTCTGAAGTATTCTAAATGAAAAAGAATGAATTAAGTCTAATCAGTATCATGGCCAAGTTAGTTATTGTCTTAGTTTGAACTATTTAAGGGTAAAAGGTTTTATAGAAACACAAACATGTAACATTGTTGCTCACCATCTTATGCCGTCATATATATTACATTTGACTAGAATTATGTAGTAATTAATTGAAGACAGGGGAGCAGACCAAACTGTTGTAAGTCAACAATTACAGTCTAAGCAAGACAGAGTTCAGGAGTTTTTCATGTTGTCACTGGTTGGATTCAGGTGCAGAGAATTCACTCTCCTAGTGCCACTCAGTTGGTGTAGAACCCAGCCAACAGTTGCCATATGTAAAGTTTTTTGTAAATTTTTGTTTAAAAAAAGTTAAATTGAATTGGAATTAAATTCCAAGTGGAGTGGATACTTTTTATAGACACTTTGCGCCTTATGTTAACAGTTGTAATCTGGTTGCAATTGCAGTGCATCCTCTATAAAAGATATATGCATTTGCACTTTAGTGGCATAGACATGTAATTTTTAGACGCACATTTGCACAGACAGTCTGTCATTTCTGGAGTGAACGGCAGGTCTTGTGACTTTCCCATATGGATGTCTTTACCATGTTTTATTTGTATTATTCCTTTTTTTCATTAAAATCTATTTTTTCTTTATTGCTCACATCACAGTGCATAGACCTGCATTAAAGTAGTAAAGCAGTTCCAGTGCATAAGTACCAAGAAAATATGATATGGCTTGAGTGTATAATGTTGTTTGTATAATTATGTAATATCCATTAGGTGTGAATCTGTTGAAGAACACTGAGTCCTTATCGCTGAGGTTCAAATTGTTCAACTAATAGCAGCAGTTTAGACATGCCATTTACATGTTCAGCTTCACTGAGAATCTCCACTTTACCATGGTGGTGCATTTCTGCATCCTCAGAAGCTGTGTTCTCAGGGGCCTTGGTCTCCCAAGGCAAACTATTGAGAGTAATTTGGCAAGGAGTTGCATCACATTGCCACGAAAAGGGAAACTGCTGCCTCTTCCTGGAGTTATACGTAGGTGGGGAGGGCATCTGTGAGCATCTGGTAGCCAAACTTTCTAGTCCATAGTGCAGGCACCACATGAGTCCACCATCTGCAGTGATGGGCATTGGGGTTTAGTGTAATACAAAGGCCAATTCATATTTTTCATGTCAGTGCATCTACTAGAGTATCTGTGACAAGTATTTCATCATCTCCTCACTCCTTGGGAATTGGAATTGGACGCTTTATGGAGATCCATGTGCATACAAAAACAATTTGAGTCTGGACAGATTATCCACAGCGCCAGTACACATGTCCCAGAAGTGCATTCAAATGCATGTATTGTTTATTTCAATGTCCCTGACACCATTCATGTGAAGTGGTTACACATGCTGTCCATGTTGTTCAAATACAACAGAGGAGCTCTTCTTGCTGTTGCTACTGTCCAGAGTTGCTATCATGTTTTGTAGTGTGCATATGTGGAGTGTGTCTGTCTATGCATCCCCAATTTTAGTATGCATAGAAATCTAAGTAGCACACATTTCTATTCATCTTGATGTTTGTGTGTTCGTTGGAGAACAAGGAGAAGGTATGAATTAGCCTTAAGTCAAAGAGCAGGTGAAGGTGAGGATGTAGGTGTGCTGACCTCTGGCATTGCAGACTGCGTCTAGGGATGAATGTCACCTGTGGAACAATTTCTCAGACTAAGACATGGAAGGTAAAGAAGGCCATGTTCACAGCCTCCATTGTGCAGGCAACTGCTCCAAGCTGTGGTCAGTAGGTTATTGGTGCCTGTTGAGGTGGCAACCTGAGAATCTACCCATGTTAATGCTGCTTTGTTAGGAGACAACGTAGAAATCAGGATTGTGCATGTGTACACACTTATACAGTGACTAATGAAGAGATCATGTGTTTATACATATTTCTCTCTTTGTGCACTTAAAAAGGTTTTAGTGAGTATTAAGTCTTCTACAATCAGTCATTCCTGTAGCATTTGCTATCATTTTGTTATAATGAGTCAAATAGACAGTGTTTTAGCTTTGGACCTTAACAAAGTCATAGACAATTGGTTGTGTAGACAATATTATTAAACCAAACCAGTCATAGACAGTACTGAATCATCCTGGTAGACAAAAGTTCAGTCTGGAGAGCACATGTGATGGCTCAGCCTGGATGTCAGGTGCTACTGGAAGGTAAGTTGAGGCAGAGTTTAGTTATGGAATAGAATGGGGTGATTTATCTCAATAATAACTCCTCTTTGTGTGACAAGGCAATTTCACTGGCCAGAGGTGTTTTTTTATTCCCTCCTCTCCAGGCTGAAGGTTGTTTTCAAAGGGAGGCATCCAATAGAACAGCCTGAGATCAGACTGGAAACGAGGGAGGAGGCTTTAGTAAACACACATAAGCAATCCTTAAGTTTGACTGTGTCAGCTGAAGAAGCAACAATAAAGAGAGGGGATGAAGGAGAACCACAGAGGGGCGTGAGAGAGAGAGACAGGTTTTCCGTTCATCTTCCTTTTCTTTTCTGAGGAGGTTACTGTTGAGGACTGAGCCTCAAAACACACTGCCTTTTGATTTCCATCCTTCCCTTTGATCCTGTCATACAAATCTACCATGTGGCTGCATATCTGTACCTCTGAGTATGCACATCAAAAACCAACACCAGTACTTCATGCTATTGGCAAAGCATCCTTTCACTTTAATGTCAAATTACAAGCAAGTCTATGGCCTATCATACGATGTTATAAAGCTTTGGTGCTGTAAGACTACTGTAACATCATCGATTATGTCATGGATACTACTTTGTGGGTAAATCTAGCATTTTTTTATTTTACCTTGGAGAATAAAAGTCCAATGAGCAATCAAATGGGGGACGTGCTATTCGGAATCCAAAAAGAAATAAATGATTGGCCAACAATTGACTGTTAAGTGACAATGAAGTCCTTTGGCATCTCATGCTGACACTAAAGGAAAAGGAAAATCACCCCTTCCTCCTCCATACATGGACTTTTAATACTATGTCATTGTTCTAGGCATCAAATATTGACACACTTGGGTTTTTATTGTAGTCGATTCACATCATTGTGTGTCTTACACCAATACAAATGGGTATATTTAAGTCACCAAAGGACTTGACAGAGTGTCACTATCTAATACCCTGGTATTGAGAGCAGGTCGGAACAGTAGTTGAGGATAATAAGTGGGCATTGGGAACAAAATATGAAGATAAATTAAATAACTGCACTGTAATACTTTTCTTAAATATTTGCTTTTACAGTTTGAGACGGGGCCAATATAGAGAACTGCTGTTTACATAGGTTCTGAATGTTAGAAGCAAAAAAGTTAAAAAAAAAAAAAAAAGCCAACCAAAAATCAACTGTTTGGTTTAAGTCTGTGTTCTGTTTAAAGGGCTTAAAGCTTGAAATGGATTTCCTAATTGCTGATAAAACATTTAGTAACATCAGCCTTTAGTAACAGTCTCCAAGGCTCAATGTTGTGAACATTGGTGTTGTGTTGTTTTTCCTTTCTAAAACTCTTTAAGTCTTGATTTCTTGGCTATTTGGCTATTTGTGTTTTTCTACACCACTGTTTCAGAGCTGTCTGACTTGCATGAGGCTACAGATCAACATTGGGATTAAATGAGAATTGTTTCTGCGGACGGCGGAATATAGGATAATTCCAAGAGACAGTTCTGGGCTGGTAAATGAATCATATCTAAATCATTTATATATTCAATGACTCGTCATGTAATCAAATCGTGTATGTGAGATAATTACATAGGGAGGCTCCATCAGACCTGGGACTGTCTCGGATGTCAGAATGAGCAGATTGCTCGAAAGGAGCCTGGCTGATTAGGGTCATCGTGTATTGAAGAAACAATGTCACAGTGTTAATGGTCATCATGTCTCGCTGACTTGACTCCAGTCTACTGACAGTAATGTGGCTACAATAAATTAGGCTTCAGGTTAATGTTCAGTTTTAAAAAATAATTTTATTGTACAGTCAGTGCTCTTTGAATGAGCAGACACATAGTTTAATATACTTTAACACAGCAGACAGCAGGGATAAGCTGATGTGTGAGTCTGGCATGGCCTCTGATTAAATATCATCTATAGTATTGATTTGTAATCGTCACTTTTATTTTAAGAAAGCTATCATAGCCAACCAATCCCACTTCTTTTTTTAGTTCTGTTTAGGCGCCTCAGCGGCACAGTTAAGGATGTGTGACTCTGTTTTACAGCAATTGATCTGCAAATGGAATCTCCAACTGAATTGATATTAGGCAATGAAAGAGAGGTCTTTAGCTTTCTAGACATTATCCGGGGCTCCTTGTGACTTCCACAGACTTTTACATGCCCTGGTCTTGGCGTGATCTTTGTTGATCAACCACTCCTGGGGAGAGTAACAACATTGTTCAATGTTCTCCAGTTGTACGTGATCTACCTTACAGTCAATGAAATTTCTTTTTATTTGGGCCACGGCACACTTCCACAAACATGCTGTGATGATCTTAGATCTCAGATTTGTCTTTATATATAAGGCAGGAACTATACCACACAAGTTAACACACAAGGAAGCCTTAAAAGCTTGAAAATTGTTTTTCACCGGCGCCTTGATAACACATTTGTTTCTTGGAACCGCACAATGCAGCTGAGCACTGACCCTTTCTTTTATTTTTATTTTTTGTTCAGACAGAATCATTAGATTTCCTTAAAATTGAAGACAATCTAAAGAAGAGACTGGTTAAATTTGAAACTATTGAACAACACAAATATGAATTGTTCACGTCCGTGTAGAAATAATGATATCAGCCTTCAGAAAAATCTATATCATTCATTCACTCCCTCTCACACACGCTTACACACAGTCTTGCCTGAGGTTGGCCCCTTGCTTGTTTGTGATAAATGCAGCATTTGTGTCCAGGGTGTAGGCTTATTTCTGCTCAGTTGCCTGCTCTGGCTAAGCTAAGCCTTGTGTTGCTGATAATGACAGCTGTGAAAGGAGTGGGGGACTGAATGAAAACCAGTGGGGGTGGTGAGTAGCTGTGAATCCAGTCACTCTGCTCTGCCAGGCCTGTATTTACCATCCTTCTGTGTCCTGCAGTGTCACACTGGGGTGCACATCACTCTAACCTCTCTTCTACTATTTACCAGAGTAAGGGCCTGTTTTTCTCTATAACTGAGGACTGCCACTATTGAAACTGGCTATTGATGTGCCAAAAAATCGTTTATTCTACTTTTTAGTATTTTTTTTGTATAGTTTCTTCCTGTCAAAATGTGATGTTTTTTAGATGCAATTTCACAGCTCGCCACTAGAGGGCATCAATGATTTTGTATAGGAAAGCTCTATGCAGCTATGTTTGTGTCCGAATTTCGACCGAGGAAGTCGAGGTATTGCACTACTTTAAAAGTGCAATTTATGTG
>JAUBNQ010000008.1:22052719-22068238 GCA_032353495.1 Ctenopoma kingsleyae | reverse complement strand
CGGCAGTTTGCCCTTATAAGGTAATAGTATCGGATCGGTATCGGCGATACTGGCCCTGTATTTACTTGGTATCGGATTGATACCAAAGCTTGTGGTATCGCACACCACTAGTTGTTACTCCTCAGAGAGAAATAATTGAACCTGATGTGCTGAAAGTACAATAAAATTTTTTATCCATCAACCCAATCAACACCAAACCAGAAGTGCTATAAATTTCTTTATTAATATTATTATTAACCTGTTTATATTAATTTCTTGTCATCATATAATCATTTCATGCTATAAACATTTCAGATGTTGTTTTTATGTTGTGGTAACTTTCAGAATACTAGTCATCACTTATCTAGAATCCCTGCATTACATCCAAGTACTTACACTTTAGACATGCTTCAGAAATAACAGCCTCTGAGAGTCACTTTGTGGTGAAAGTAGCTTTAGTGTTGTGATGCATTTAATGTATTTTTTCCCCACCAATCCAGTAAGTACAATAATATAAGTAGGTAAGAACAGGAATATATGTAGGAGTATAAGTCCAACTAATAGTAGGCCAGGCTACCTCTATTGTAAAATGAGCATCAGATACAGTATCTGTTGGTGGATGGACAAAGCATGTCTTAAAGATGTATGTGTATGTTGAGGCAACTTTAAAAATGCCTGCATAATCTTTCAGTTGAGAAATGACCAGCATCCAAATGTATCACAATCCTGTAACGTTGCTTGAGTGTCTGAATGTAATTATGTTATTACTTGGATGATTTGTCAATATAGCTCAGTTGCTCCTGCTGCCTACACTCTGCTCCCACTGTAGTTGTCTCATTGTCCAGCTCTGCTTTGTCTCTGTCTTCACCTCAACTTGCCTTTTTATTTCTCTTTATGTCTTTCACTGTGTCAATTTGATCCCCCAGCTGTCAAATACTGATGCTTTTTTAGCATTTTATCTATACCCCTTCACTTTTTGCCCATGTCACAAAAAACTAGCCAATTGCAGTAATTTCTGGGTGCCATATTTGACAAAAGGGTAGTGAGATGGCTTGTGCGCACAGCTTATACAGGTCGTGATGTTGATCTCAGCCTGCTGTAATGGCTCCAGGCCATTAATCCTCCCTGTCATTTGAAATGACGTGCTTTTGAACAAGGAAAATGGCACTACCCACATAACTTATAAAGCTAACTCACCACTCCTTTTGCCAGCCTGTGGCTCAGTGCCATGCCATTTTCCCTGTTCAGTCTATCATCATTGTTGCAGTTACATTCTACATTAGAGGCATTAGTAGCCTTGTAGTCCATTTTTCATGTCTATGCATGATAATAACAATATACAACAATACACAGCCAGGATTGATGTGTTTAACACCATGATTGTTTGAATTCTTTTAAAAGAAAAATAAGGTTTAAGCATGTATCATTAACAGCAATAGTCACAGTGATTGATAAGCAAATTAAAATGATGCCTGATTTTCAAACACAGAAAATGTAAACACTGCAGTGTTGCTTAAATTACATGCTGTCACCACCAGCATCTCACTTTGCAGAAATTGCATGGACTTAAAATAATTTAGTTGAATTTAAATATGAGCATAAGCATGCTGAATCTATTTAACCATTAAATGGCTTGTTATTGTTGATTATCCATGTGCAGTCACTTCTAATGTATAAATAACACATTCAGCCTAAAGCGTGGCCACTAACAGCAGGATGTATTCCTAGAGCTGTTTGAATTGGAAATGATGATATGATATAATTTTTCTGGTACTTCAGTGAATATTTAAGCACTAGCATTCAGAGGACTACAACTATACAGGCATGTTGAGTGGCAGTAAATGCTAACAACAGCATGTTAACATGCTTACACTAACACTTTACAATGATGGTGCTTAGCATACTGTTTACTATGGTGTTAATTAAGGGCTTAACGGTTCGGAAACCAAGACTGAAACTGTGCCACACATATGCACAGTCTTTTAAAATGGGAGACAAACTGGAGTCTTATGTTTCAAAGTCCTGTGTTTTTGTCAAAAGTACCTGCAGACGTGCTAAGGTTCAAATGGATCTAAATAGACATTAAGAATAAAGTTTAAACTGCATTTACTGAATATGTTTGGTGACTTTTTTCTGATATGTTTTCTCCAAAGCCACACAGGTCAGCCCCTCAGAACTGCAAGATGTGTTTCAGGAGACCTCCTCCAATATCTTCCAGATCAACTCCAATGGTAAAAAGAGCATTCATCAGTAAAACTGTGTAGAAAGTGTGGATGTGTTGTATGCATGTGTGCATGCATTTCTCCTTTGGCTCTAATCAGACCTGTGACCCAGGATTTAGGCCAGACCCTCTCTCTTCAAATAGGTTCTAAGATTAGGATCAGGGCTCAGGGCTTAAAGTACAGTAAATCATGTTAAAAGCAGTTAAGTTTTGAATTATTTTAGAATAAAACAATCATTTGCATTTAACGTTATATTGAGTGTTTGTATTAAAGGGTTTGTATTATGCAAAACAAGAGAGTTTTGTGGTGGATTAGGATGATAAAGGAACATTTCCACCTTGAGACTGAGCGGTTTTGAGACTCTGTTTATTGTGATTTTGCACTCGAGCAGTCACTGCCCAGCACTATGGTGATGTTAACTTCAATGCAGTGAGGTGATCCACTGGAAAATCCTACTTTTCTCATCACCCAGGTACAATGCAAACTAAATGGAAATATTTATTAAATGAGGGGGAAAAAAGTTATTTTTAATTAGCTAAACCTAGTTTAAGATTTATGGTTGAGATTATTGTTAATACTAACATTAAATTAAATCATGTTTAGTTTAGAATTGTGTTTTGGGTCCATGTCTTAAAGTAATATAATGTGTTGCACCTTTGGAGTCATAACACACCAGTCACCAAAGAACTAAAACATTTTGATCCAAACATATAACCAACTGTAGACAGATCAATATCTATATTCTGTGAAACTGCTTTGTAACTTGTCTTTGTGCAAATCAACAACAATTATCCAGAAATCAGAAAAAAAAAATTGCTAGTTTTTTTTTTCCTAGATAAAAGTATGTGTTAAGGTATGAATTTGATATTAGGATTACTGTGATGTTACAATTAAATCTTAAATCTTAGCATTTGGATTTGTGATGAAGTTAGTTGTATTTGTAGTAGTACTGTGTATCGGGATGTAGCGGGTACCGGTTACCCACAGGTGCGGGTAACCCACAAAAATAATTTTCAACCAGTAAAATAATATATATATATATATATAATTTTATTTATAATAAAATTGTTCATATAAAATCATATATATGGGCAGGAACAAAGACTAAATATAGACAGGTAGCCAGCGAAACACAATTAATGAAGAGACAGGTGAGAAAAAGGCACTATTTTTCAGATTATGCTTGAAGGTTTATATTCAAAGGGATAGTTTCAGATTCAGAATGTTGAAAATAGTATTTAAATTTGACAGAAAGTTGAGTAGTGGTTTTAAAACATTACACTAAAGTCAATTTAACATTTAAATTTAAGTTATTACTAGTAGCTGTACGTTTAGCATTTTAGCAAGGAATTGCTGTGAAAATTTACAGTATTATTTTTAGAATTTAATTACATAAGTACAAAAGCTTGATTTTTGAATTCTTTTAGTACTAGTTTTAATTTGGTGGAAGTTAAAAATATTGCTTTAGAGTCAAATGAAAAGCAGTAATATTTTCAGATTAAGATGACATACATGTGGTGTAAGAGGTTTCAAAATATTCATTAATTCCCTAATGCTTGTATTGTTCAATTACTCCCTAGTTGTCACACTAGAGAAGAATCTACAATCACTGGGAACATCTAGAGATACAGCAGAACTACGACACAGTCTGTAAGTAACACACACACACACACACACACAAAGACACACACATACACAGAGTCTGAACTCATTGTCCAGTTTGGTACAAGGGTCACAGTTATCTATGAATTCCAGGAAAAAAATGCTTATTTTCTTCTTTGTTTCATCGCCCTATTTCATATTGATTATTCTTTTTTAGTTGAGCTTCCAGCAATTACAAGATTCAACACTGATGACAAAGTGGCCAATCTAAGATGATTGCATCTGTTTAAAATGCATTACATCCCACTGTGTTGGCTGGCATGTCATCAATTCTATCGAACATTTTTTATGATCGCCTTGGAAACTTACTGACAATGCTCGGCTGCTTTTATTTTTAACTTCCCATTTTCTTTCAGCAGTATTGATGCTGGATGCAAACAACACATCGAGTGCCTCCAACTGATGCAAATTACATCCAATATGATGCTTTGTGTTATTCAGCAGCTCTGTGTTTTGAAAGATTGTTCCAGAAAACAGTCAGGAGGCTTATAGTTATTCAAGAATTTAATCAAGACTTTTTAGAGCTTATTAAGTAGTTTTCTTTTTTTTTTTTTAATTATTTTTATAATTGCATGTTTCCTCTTGTCGCCAGTGACTTTAACATGAACTGACACATTTTGATCATGTTCAACACACATATCCAAACCTGACAATGACTGTACCATTGTCTGAGGATTATCTTCATGTATTTCAGTATGGTATATGTTGATCTAAAGGATTCTCTACCCCAACAAGAGTAAAGGAAAAAACAGACCTTAAAATAAAAAAAATTAAAAAAATGGCACTCACACTCTTGTGCTTTTACAGTGTTGTGGTGGAACAAAGAGAACAGCATGCAGAATGAAAGCAACAGTATTTGCTGATGAGGGTAGAACTGTCATTTCCTTTGTGAATGTCTATTGACTGAGCTCATTTTTTGTCTAGGATGG
This sequence comes from Ctenopoma kingsleyae, assembly GCA_032353495.1. Lineage (NCBI taxonomy): Eukaryota > Metazoa > Chordata > Actinopteri > Anabantiformes > Anabantidae > Ctenopoma > Ctenopoma kingsleyae. The sequence continues at coordinate 22,063,446 of JAUBNQ010000008.1, read as the reverse complement.
TCTATTGACTGAAATAATATCTGAATGAATGAGTACCTGTGAACAGCATTCAGTGTTAAAGCAAATCTTCTGAAATAGTCAAGTGGGAATAGATGCTGGTTACGAAAGTATGATTTCTTAAGACAAAACAAGTGGGCAGTTCTGGTCTATTAGGACTACTGCCCTGCTATCCCTGCCCTACTCACTGCTTATCTGGATCAGGTGTGTTCAGTCAATCAGAAGTTGTAATATGTTAGATGAGGATGGACATGGGAAAGAAAATGTGAATTAGTATCTTCCAGCTTCTGATTGAAGACAAGCAGGACAGTGCTGCAAACATGGGATTATACTTCATGTTACCCTTTCTATAACACTCTACACACTGATGATTGGCTCCTACTAAACATATCTTGCAAAACACACACATATTTTCTAAACTAGATGAACATTGCAATGTTTGGGAACAATTTTCCATGGGAGGATTAATCCACATTTGGTACCAGAGTATTGGTGCCGGCAGCAGGGCAGTGTACAGTATGTGGGACTGAGTCAAAATGTGGGTTAAATGTAATGAAGAAACAGGTGGCTCAGTAATTTGATTTTAATCATTTCTGGACTCCATTGGTGCTCTGTGGCAGAAATTAAATTGATATATAAGCCTTTGGATACACCCACAGTACTTGTTAGTAAGATATATTTATTGTTTGGGATTTGTGAGAATAGGAAAAATATCTCCAACTGTAGCCATAATTTTTAATATTCAATCAAGATTAATGATAAAAGACTGTAGGAATTTACTGAAATACTAATATCGCAAGACCTCACCCATCCAAACTGACTCACTGACAGCCTACTGTGGTTCTATGACCCTACCCCCCCACCCGCATACGAAGGACTTCTAAATCTGATTTGACTAAATCTGATTTCTCATCCAGTGAGATACTGATACATGCATGTATACTCACACATAGCACATCGTCACACACATGCTCTGCAGCAAAAAGCCATTTGCATGCATGCCAGTCTTCAGACAAAACAATAAACAAGCAAAAAAACAACAAAAAAAAACCCAACCCTCAAATCTCATGGTTAATAGAATTTGACCCGCCCCTGTAATCGTGGAAATGCACACAGCAAAAAGTCTAAGTGGATTAATGGACGGCACCCTTTGAGTGTCATTGTCTTTGTTAGCACATTAGGCATTAACTGATGCTCTGGCTGTAACACACCAGAGGACACGGGGCTCTGTTTGGAGCCCCCAACTGTCTGACTGCCTCACTACAGACGCAGTACACTACACTATGCTATATCACATAATGCAAGCTTTTATTTACTGAGTTTAATTGTTTTTTTTCAATGATTTATTTAGCTGTATTAATCTTTTTGAGAAAATAATCTGTGCGAATAGATGACTGCTGATGTTTAAATGCAACTAGTCTGCAACTGCAATTACGTTTTTGCAGGTTTGTTGTGATCCAGCGAATATTTGGATGAATGAAGCACTACATTTAGTAACAGAAAGCAAGTTGCATTGAGGTGTTTGGGGTGGATGGAGGGCATATAAAGCCCAGATTGACAAACTACATGTTTTTGTTTAAGATGTGTGAAATGACAAATTTTTATTTATTAAGCTAGATCATAGACATTCATAAAGTAGGAGTAGTATTGCATATCAAAATATTTATGTTCCCCACAAAAAATGAATTATTACTTATAGTCTAGTTGTTTTATCTTTTTTAAACTTAATTTCCAGAAATGTTGGGACACATTCAGAAAGCAGTAATCTGCAAAATTGTTTTTTTTAATTCCTCTAACAACACTGTACTGTATGTGTTGAAGAATTGATACGAGCAATTGTTTTAATGTTGAAAGCATTGTTATTCCCCACTCTTGCCTAATGTAGGATTCTCAAGGCATCGAGCACAGACTGGTGAACCGTGCCCTTAGTTCAGAAAGACTCAATCTCTCTTGGATGTTCTTTTTATACCTGATCATTACAATGTCCTCTTGCCAATCAACTTCATCCATTGTGACATATTCTACCGTGTGTTATTTTACTTTAGCACTAAACAAATTTTTTTTCACCAGGTTGCTGGTATATTAGCTTTAAATTATTTACAAATCACTGTTTTTGTTTTTTATTTACATTTTACACAGTGTCCCAACTTTTACGTATTTTCTGGTTTGTATTTGTCACTACACTAACCTTCTGATGTCTAATATAGAGATTCCAAGTGAAAAGAATTTAACTTACATACATCCTGGAAGAAACATTTACAAAATCACTTAGTTATACGTTTGTGTGAAAAAGTCACTCTCTTCCCTTTTCACTAGACCCAGTTCCCCAACTTTTACAGTGTTTTGTTCATCAAAGTATATTGTGCTGTATTTTTTCTGGTTATCTGAAGAAATTATGTATTGTATTGGATGTAAATATGTGTTTGTCTAGTTGTTTGGGGTTTAGTTGTTTGTGGAGTTGGGATGAGTTGAGGGGAGATTTCCTCTGTTAGTATGTGTGATGTTTGGCTAGATAGAAGAGTCAGCTGCTCAGTTATGGAGAGTGGAGGCAGGTTTGTATAATTAGGTTCTCTTAAAAAAAGAAAGACGGTGTGCACCCTCCCACCCCCAACACTGCTAACCTAGGGGAAACACTGCAGACTGCATTATATTCTGTGGTGCGTTTGAGCTTGTGTTGCATGGTCATGATGAAAGTGAACACTCAAAAAATCCTGCCATTTTCATGGGGTTGGTGGACTTTGTTGTATCTCTGGATGCAGTAGTACCTGCAGACTGTTACTGTGATTAAGGGGACATCTGAGACAGTGCAGAATGAGCTACTTCACTGTAGGTTCAGAGACTGTATATTTTTACGTTAATTTAATATTTTAAGCAGTGGTGATATGTAGTTAGAGAGAACTTAAAACGGACTTGAAAAAGTGCGCCCCCCCCCAAAAAATAATTTTACCAGCTGCCACTGGTATACACAGACACACACACACACACACACACACACACACACACACACACACACACACACACACACACAGACACTCACACAGACACAGATCCTAACAAGAATGAAGCACATTATATATAAAAAACTAAATAGTTTGAAAAAACAAATTGTCCGTAGGTGTGAATGTGAGTGTGCAAGGTTGTTTGTCTGTATATGTCAGCCCTGCGATAGACTGGAGACCTGTCCAGGGTGTCCCCCGCTTCTCGCCCGATGACAGCTGGGATAGGCTCCAGCACCCCCTGCGACCCTTACGAGGACAAGCAATTAAGAAAATGGATGGATGGATAAATAGTTTGATTGAATAAATAGTAATAAAAGAACCAGCTGCAACAGAAGATAGTCCACTCTTTATCAGTGCGATTATCTTATTTACAGTGTTTATGTGTTTAATGTTGTATATGTCCACTGTTATTTTTGATAATAGATTAATTCTGTGCATGGATCTGGACGAGATGTGTACTGATGATTCTTTTCAGCAGCTCATAATGTCTTTGTTTTTCTTACTTGTTCAGGGAATGTAGGAGCCATGAAGTATTAAATAACTGCAGATTGAAATAGATTGAATAAATACCAGCCTGTCTCCAAAAAAATGACCTTCCTATGTAGTTAACTGTGATTATAGTGTGTTTGTACATAGGTGCAAATATTTTCAAATGCAACATATTTCTGAATGAGTGAGTCTGAATGAGCACCATATGGATTGTAGGTCATTTCGAGTGGTCCCATAACTGCTATAAATTGGTCTTAATAATATCATCTATCGCAATTACATCTGGGATAATATACCACCCAACAAAATTATAATAATAAAAGTAGATATCGACAGGCTTAGTTTGCATCTTGAACATTCAACTAAAGCTTGAGCATGAGACTAGCATGAGACTCAAAATCAATCCACTCTGCTCCACTGAGTCCTCCCTCTCCCTGCTCTATGCTAGACTATGCTTTGCTCTGCTACGCTCTGCCAGTGCTGCAAGTATTACTTATTGAATAAATGAGAATGTATCAAAATGTACTAATCTAGCAGAAATGGTTGAAACTTGTTTGGAGGTTGACGTTTAGAAAGAATATATGTATCTGCTCTGCTATCAACAAGATTTCTAGTTTGGTTTTTTATTATCACCATGTCCTCAACAGTAAACAGTTATGTTGCCCCGAAAGTGATCTCGCGATTGCACTTCAATTGCATAGACAAGTAACTTTCAGGAGCCCTGCTTGCATTATGTTATAACCTTGTTTGTGCAATTAGCCTTTACTGAAAATCACAGCTGTCACAGGTGTACTCACCTATGTTGCAGTGAGGTTGTGTTTTTTGCTTCGGGTCCTGTATTCTCATGGTACTCTCTCTAACCTGTTAGTTCAAATACCCTGCACTTAACATGAAATGAATACAGTTATTGGAGGATGGTTCAATTTAGAATAAATTAATATTTAAGTGATATTGCACAGGGGCTCTGTTTTGTTGTGTGTAATTACTCTACTATGTAGTCACATCACAGATGTATATGCAGTTTCTAAAAAGCAAGGAAAATAAACATTCACACAAACTCTGTGTTGGCCACATGCAGGAAATGGGCACAAATGTCACAGGCATCGTTACAGACTCAGATCATGACTGTGTGGATGCACCTCTCCACCTCTTCCTCCTCCACTCTTACACAACCGGCAGGCATCATTCTGCCTCTAAAACCCACATTAATGCGCAGCTCTCATATAGCCATGTGTGAACCAACAGTAGGTGTATGTTCTGTTGGAGTTGCACATTTAAATGTCAGATGGATTTCAGAACTGCAGCAGTGTGTCTGTGTGTGTGTGTGTGTGTGCGCGCGCAATTGTTCAGCGTTGGCGATCTGGGAATTGAGTTGTACTTTCCTGTCGCTCTCACTGGAATTCTTTTTTCGATAAGCACCTGAAATACATCTCTATAAATGTAAATGTAAAATGTCAAGTGTGTTTTTCGGGAACAGCCACTTTATGCATGCAGAGACAGCTTGTCAGGTATGTTAGAAGTTATTCTGAAATAGGTGTGCTGATAAGGCTCTAAAGCTATAGTGTAAATGAGCACAGTTATGTTAACAGTGTATCAATAATAATAATACTAATTTTATTTGTGGTGCCTTTCTAAACCCAAGGTTACCTTACAGAGCATAAAAGATAAACGAGTCACAAGGCTATGGACGAAGATAGCAGCAGCGTGGGGAGTGAGGATAGGACAGAGTTGATTCATGTTACTTAGGTGGACGAATGTGGACTGGGTGGTAATTGATGTGAGACTGAAATAACTGCTTAGGATGACATCCAGACTTTTAACCTGGGGGGTGGGAAGGACTGAGGAGTTGTCAATATTGATTGAAATTGTGGGATTTGGTTAGGGTGGAAGCAGTGCTGACTAGTAGAAGTTCAGTTTTATTATTGTCAACTTTGAGAAAGTTGGAGGAGAACCATGATTTAACCTCCATGACACAGTCAAAAAGGGATGTGGGTGGAAGGTTGGCATTGGGTTTGGAGGAGATGTAGAACTGGGTGTCATCTGCATAACAGTGAAAACTAATGTTATGTTTCTGGAATATGTGGCCGAGAGCATGGAGCATGTAAATAATGAATAGAAGGGGCCCCAAAACTGAACCCTTGGGCACACCAGCAGAGACAGAAAATGGACTTGAAGAATGAGATTTGAGTTGGATTAACTGAGTGTGACCTGAGAGATATGAAGTGAACCAGGTGAGAGAGTATGACTGATGTGGATGGATGATCTGTTCAGGAGGGTGTTGTGAGTAGTGGTGTCAAAGACACTTTGGAAGACCAGAGTCAGCTACCACCAAATCATTAGTGATTTTTAACAATGCTGTTTCTGTACTATGGAGGGGATGGAAACCAGACTGGAATTGTTCACAGAGGTTATAGTTACTGAGGTGTGTGAAGCTGGTAGGCAACAGCTTTCTCAAGGATTTTTGAAATAAAAGGGAGGATATTGGACAAGGGTTATTGAAGTAGTAGTAGAGAATTGCACCTAGAGTAACAGAAACAGTTTTGACTGATGAAGGAACAATTCCAGTGCTGAGCAAAGAGTGGATCATAGGGGTAAGTAGAAGAGCCAGTGAGGGGAGACAGGTTTAACTATGACAAATAGAACTATTTTCAGCTTAGAGTAATTTAGTTTTCAAGGGAGGACGCAATTGTCCCAAGCTACCAGCTCTCTAGTACAGAGGTCCCCAACCACTGCGGTTGGTCATTTGGTACCAGGCCACAAAAAAAATTATATCAGTTTTCACACTACAGTCTTTTATTTTGAAACAATCAGTCTTTTATTTTGAAAAAACAGATTCTCTGCCATCAGCTCCTCTTAATGAGCTCCAGTTGAAACATACCTGGTGCATTGAGTATTGCTGGAGATTAAAAATGACGATGGCCTTAAAAGTAACTTTGAGACGATCTCTGCATAACCCACCAGTGTTATAATCGGCACAAAAGACAGCGGCTTTTCAATTCACCCGCAACCAACTACCCCACGCCCAGTTCATCAAATTATGTCATGTGTGAGACCAGTCCATGGTGCAGAAAAGGTTGGGGACCACTGCCCTACTACACAATCTCTGTACTGTCTGATATTAAGAAATGCTGGGAGGCTAAAATTTTATTTGTGCTTGTGCATTGAGTCCACGCTGTGTAGCTCTGTACTCTACAACAGTGGTCCCATTTGGCACCGGGCCGCACAGAAGGGATAAAAAAAAATATTGACAATCGCGTCTTTTATTTTGATTTGGATTCTCTTCCATATGCTCCTCTTGATGTGCTCCATTTGTAAACATGCCTGATGCATTGAGCATGTCCGTGCTGGAAGTGGGTCAGTTGCTGGAGACAAAAATGATGGTGGCTTTAAAAGTATGTTTTGGACGATCTCTATATAACCCACGTTATACAGAGATCGTCTCAAACATACTTTTTTAAAAAATATTTTATTATATCTTCTCATGGGACAACACTGACGATATAACACTTTGACACAACGTAAAGTAGGCAGTCTATAGCTTGTATAACAGTTTAAATTTGTTGTCCCCTCAAAATAACCTAAAACACAGCCATTAATGTCTAAACTGCTGGCAACAAAAGTGAGTACACTCCTGTGAAAAATGTCCACATGTCCAATTAGCCATTTTCCATCCCCGGTGTCATGTGACTCATTAGCATTACAAGGTCTCAGGTGTGAATGGGGAACAGGTGTGTTAAATTTGGTGTTATTGCTCTCACACTCCCTCATACTGATCACTGGAAGTTCAACATGGTACCTCATGGCAACTCATGGCAAAGAACTCTGAGGATCTGAAAAAAAGAATTGTTGCTGATGTGACGTGTTTTATTTACGCCATACCTTTTGGAATTGTGGCCAGAAAGTTCAACCTTGGTCTCATCAGACCATAACACATTTTCCCACATGGTTTTGGAAGACTTGATATATATTTTTTTGCAAATTTTAATGGGGCCTGGATGTTTTGGTTTTTTTTTGGTAAGAAAAGGCTTCCGTCTTGCAATCCTGCCCCATAGTCCAGACATATGGAGAATACGGGAGATTGTTGTCACATGTAGTACACAACCAGTACTTGCCAGAAATTCCTGCAGTTCCTTCACTGTTGCCATAGGTCTCTTGGCAGCCTTCGTGACCAGTTTTCGTCTAGTCTTTTCATAAATTTTGGATGGACATCCAGGTCTGGACAACATCACTGTTGTCCCATATTTTCTCCACTTTTTGATGACTGTCTTCACTGTGTTCCATGGCATATCCAGTGTTGCGGAAATTTTTTGTACCCTTCTCCTGAGTGATACCTTTTAACAGTGAGATCCCTTTGATCCTGTGTAAGCTCTCTGCAAACCATGGCTTTTGTTGTAGCAGGCAACTGAGTAAATGCCAGGAAAATCCTACTTGGACAGCTGAACTTTATTTGGGGTTAATCAGAGTCACTTTAATTGATGTCAGGTTTGTACCCAAGAAGACTGAATGCTGTAATTAAATCAAAAGGTGCTTCAACAAGATATTAGTTTAAGGGTGTGCACACTTAAGCCAGCAGCTTATTATACGTTTTACGTATACATTTTTTAAATATATTTTTCCGTATTAAATTTCTTTGTTTTTGAATTGAATTGCACAGGTTATAAGTCACATTAAAGGTGGGAAAAGTTTTGAAATGACTCTTTGTGGTCTAATTTTTTTACAGCACAAAAACCTGGCATTTTAACAGGTGTGTGTACACTTTTTATATCCACTGTATGTGTTAGTCTTTTCAGGCCAATATAATCTGCAAGTTCCTTTATCCAGATTCTCAAAGAACAAAGGCATCTATACTGTTCCTGCATAGTGCAACAGCTCTCCTGGCTTGAAACAGTCCAAAGTCTAGTAGTTTAGTCCGTTTGTGTAAATGCTACTAGGTAAATTCCAAGCACACAAAGGTTAATGTTAAGAGGGATTTTTACATTAAACATCTGTCACAACTCCCATAGACCATATGTGTCAAACTCAAGGTCCGTGGGCCAAATGCGGCCCGCCCCCTCATTTCATGTGGCCCGTGAGAGCTTACAAATTATTTTATTATTATAAATGTTACTTTCTCTCTATTTCCAATGTACCATACAATCACACAAACCGACTATACACAAATACAACTATATTCATTTTAACACATAATCCCTCTCTATATACTTAATATGTTTAAATATGCCTAGTTATTTCTGTATTCTCAATCATGATTGATGAGAGCTGGGGGTGGGAGAGGGACAAGCACGTAATCTCTGTCCCTAACAATACATATCAACTCTGTCAATAACTGTCATGACGTGTCACTGTTTGTCTTCAAACGCTAAAAGAAAAAACAAATGTTTTCCTCTCAGTGTTAAACCGGACCCAAAGCGTACTGAATGTTCACTGAACTCCTGCTTCATCACGATCATTACATGTTAACAGCCAGGTGACAGGTGTTTGTTGTTTTTTTTTCATCAGCCATTTATATTGCAGGAGTTTAAACCATGTGTTTATTGTTTGTTTCTGTGCTTTGCTTTAAACAGGCTTGATTCCAGTCCATTTCATCTATGTCTTCTTGGATGTCCCTTTTCCAGGCATCTAACTTATCGATGACTGAGTCATTAGAATAAGACATCAGTGAATTAGAATACAGAGAAAGGCAACCCTTCCCTTTTAAATTCCCAAGGCAGAGCTCCTCTGTTTTTGTTAACAGTGAACCATGAACAATCTGTTCCGATTTTCTGTTTCCGACATGTTTTTTTTTTTTTGGTAAATATTTGAAGAAGTGTTTCAGGGGTATTTGATATTTTTTACATGACATACAGATCTTTAACTTTCTGAATGCATTTAACTTTGTATGATTTAAATCGCCCATCATTTTTATCAGGTGTAAACTTTTCACTGCCCCAAGTAGGGGCACTGTGAACTGCGAGAGTGCTGAAGGATCGCCCACATGCTTGTGTGTGCCAAACTATAATTGTGTTTTTCAAAAAAAGGGTTTTTTGTGGTTTTCTTTAGTGTTTTAACATCTGATGAATATAGATAGGTATTTAAAGGTAGATCTGGAATACTTTTTTTTTAATGTCTACCGAGGCTGGTGGTGAGGTTGAACAAAAATAATGAGCAGCTGATGTCAGCTAGGCAGCCATATAGTACCATCTGAGATTGGGAATTTGAAGTCCTCTCCCTTCATAGGGCATATATAATAAGGTTAGACAGAGTCTTGCTTTCCTATTGTTCCAAATGAATTGATTAAACAGTTTCGTTTAACTTGTCATAAAATAAAGCTGGCAATAGCAGTGGAAGTGTTTGGAGATAGTAAAATCATTTTTAGATTTTACATTTTTTGAATATTTATCCGGCACCATCATAGATATAGGCAGATTAGACAACTGATAAAGTTTTTCCATGACTTCTTCCATGAGAGGGTCATAATTTGCTGAAGTTATTTTGTTGAGTTCTGGAGTGATTTTAACGCCTAAATATTTAAAACCTTCTGTAGTTGTTGTAAATGGAGTGTCTAAAATGGGATTTCCCCTTTCTTCGTCATTAAGAAACATTAATTCTGATTTAGAGTTATTAATTTTATATCCAGCGAATTCTCCAAATCCTTCTATTAACTTCATTAAATTGGGGATGCTATCTTTTAAATTTGTCAGGAAAAAGATTATGTTATCTGAAAATAGAGAAATGAGATGATCTCTTCCTCCAAGTCTGATACCTGATATTCCTGTATTTGCTCTCATGGCTATGGGCAGAGGTTCTATTGCTAATGTAAAAACGTAATGGTGGCAGGGGACAGCCCTGTCTGGTTGATCGCTGTAAGTTAAAGGGCTTGACATGGTATTAGTTCAAACTTGTGCTGTAGGGTTTGTATACAATGACTGGACACATTTATGAAATGTTTCACTTAATCCATATTTTGGAAGGACCTGTAACAGACAATTCCACTCTATTCGGTCAAAAGCTTGACATACATCTAATGCTAACATTGCTGTGTCTTTACTATTGTGTTTGTTATACAGTATAATATATTTAGGACACATCTAATATTGTGGTAACTTTGTTTTTTTTTTTAACAAAACCTTGTTATCAAATTGGCCAAATATTGTCCATATGATTCTTCATACATGTTGAGAAGTGGCTGGACTAACTTGCTTTTAAATGTTTTATAAAATTCTATTGGAAGTCCATCCGGACCAGGTGTTTTACCACTATTCA
>JAUBNQ010000008.1:22015021-22031575 GCA_032353495.1 Ctenopoma kingsleyae | reverse complement strand
GTGAAATTTACTTATAAATAGTAAATGACTGAAAACACAGACTGTGTATTTTCAGGTTAATTTAATCTTTTAAAGCAGTGTGATGCATGATAATGGTGCTTTCGTTTATACTAGTGGCGATATGTGGTTAGAGTGCTTCTGAAAACTGACTTGCAAAAGTGCACCCCCCCCCCCAAAAAAAAAATTATTTCACTAGCTGCCACTGATTGTAGCTCTATGTAATCTAATCTAATGTGTCTGTGCACGTACCTACAGAGTTCTCAGATCCCGTCCACTGAGCACGTGGAGGAGGGTCCCCTGTTTGGAGAAGTGGCAGGGTCACAGGGAGATGCTCAGGCTTTCTTGGCAGAAATCAGTGAGGAGGACGTTGAGGTGCTTCGCCAAAGGGAGGAGGCCCTGCTGCAGATCGAAGTAAGAACTGATGTTAGATTGGTTTTTTACATGTAATGTAAATTGAACAACAAAATGACACCAGAAGATAAATTTGTAACAGTTCATATGAAAGGATCATAACCCCTAACATAGTAATACAGCATTTGACTGAACCTTTTGATTTTCAAACAAGACATGTTAAAGAATGAGAAAGAAGATTCAAATTAAGCAAAAAAGCACAATTAGGGCCTCTGGTTCTCTGCCCAAAAGACAGACAACTTTATTTCTTGTGTTGCACGTAACATAAAATGTCATCTCTGTGCAAATATGATATTTCACACATGTCCCAGAAGCCAAATATTTGACTTTACTTTTCCAACACATGCCTCCAAAAGCCAAACCAGCAACTTTGTTATTGTAAGCATGTCACTGTACTGATATTCTCTCAGGGCCAAATATACCAAGCTGCTTGTACCTTGTGTCAGCTGATAAATGAAAACCTGTTTTTTCATGTGCATAAATCTAGCCCATAGTCTTATATACAAGAAATAAAAACCACTGGATTCCTTTAAAGTCAGGTATCCGAGGTAAGAAAAACACCTGAATTTAAAACACTCTCCTAAAAATAAAGAAAAACAAACTAGCTATTTGTTTTGTTCGAATATTAGCTCCCAGGAGGCCAACACATGCCAAGTTAGTAACTAGAAACTCAGACAGGCTCCATCTTATTCCGCCACTTCCAAAAGCCTATTAGTATTTTGTCACAGTACCCCCATGCTGCTGCAGGATATTGAATGCTACCCAATTACTAAGGTGCTTAAATAAACTTGTTTGTTCATTTACCTGGTCAAAACGTGTATGGAATCATAATGTCTAGAGCCTTCACCAGTACAAGTTTTTCTTCATCTGATTTGAGGGTTGACAGAACAGACAACAGAAGGTGTCGCCGTTGAACAGATTGTAAGACCCTTTTACTTTCAATTTGTGAAACTTGGCTATATACTGTAAATAAAACGTGTTTTGAATTAAGATATCTCTAATGTGATCCCCATGAGACCTCAAATGGATGGGACTTGACAGAACTCTAATTAGTTTAGTCTGCAGTGCAGGAGGATGTGTATAAAGCTATATGTGTGTTCCTCCTGTGGTTACCCTTATGCCAGCCGATATGATTTGTTCTGAGGCTGACTTTGATTTGGGTCTATTTGGGTCAACGGCATATTGGGTCGAGTTTAATTATATTTGGTGCTACCTGTGCTCAGGTCTTCATCTGTGTCTATTTTTTAAAGATTAATTTATTTACGTCAGCTCGGTTTGACTTTCCACAGGTCCGTTCAGGTCGGGTCCAAAGCTTTGGACCCATGAACACCTCTAGTCTGCAGTCCTCAGCAGGAAGTAGTCAAGGACTAACCAACAAAAATGATCTGAACACTCCGGATTATCTGACGTTTCTAAACATGCCACTCATGTGAAATCTGCTGAGGAAACTTTGAAGACATATTGTAAAGCCCCATCAGCCATCTCAAAACCATATGGCTGAATCAAAGCAGACAGAAGCCTGGTATGTGGCACTGCAGTCTGTGTTTAAAATGACAATTCTATATGTGCCTGTCCGGCTTTGCAGTTGCAGTTTGCCATCCAGCAGTTTGAAGACTAATGATAATGTTGTAGGAGCACTTTGCAGCATAATGAAGATGTATCCCTCTGCCCAGTTGGAGCTATCAGAACTTCGTCAACGTCTCAAATCAGCTTAGTCCACCACAGGAGCTGCGTTCAACAGGAGTGAAAAAAGCCCATAAATCTCTCCCTAGAGTGTGACACACAGTGAAAGAGCCATGGCATGAATGACAGCTTCATTTCAGAGCAGCCGCCGAGATGAGCCAGTCAGATGATTGGTGCTCAGACAGGGTCGTCTGGCCTGTGCTTTAGTCATAGCAGCATGGATAAATGTCATAGTCAGCGTTCAGGCAGGTGCTGAGGGGCTTGACGTTGTTCCTTTGGGGAGAGTGATAGTATCTGACAATGTGCTTTTTCATTTCTATACCACCCTTCTTTTCCATCCAGCACACAGTGTCTGCTGTGAATCCCAACACACCTCTTTTTTCACCGCTCTACTCCCAGAGGACAGGGAGCAGAGGTGTATAAAGTACACAGTAACTCATAACTCAAGTAAAGGTGCTTTGCCCAGAAAAAATACTCCACTACAAATAGAAGTACCAATTACATTTTCTAGTCAAGTAAAAGTACTAAAGTATAACCTCTAAATGTTACTTAAAGTACAAAAGTAAAAGTACTCCATTAAGAAAACAGTGTCTCAAACAGTGTTTAATGTATATTTCTCAACTTCTCCAGTGCTTTCAATTCAATTCAACCAGTAATATTGAGGGGGAAGCTGTAAGGAGCAGGACTTGACTGCAATCTCACTGCATGGACAATTGACTACCTCACCAACAGACCCCAGTATGTTAGGCTTCAGGACTGAGTGTCTGAGGTGGTGGTATGCATCATGGGGGCCCATCAGGGGACGGTGCTCTCTCCCTTCCTCTTTAGAATCAGAATCAGAAAACTTTATGCGTCCCAAAGGAAATTGCTTACATCATGACTGCAGTCACACAAGACAATCACGCAAAGACACAGAAAACATCACATAAGGACTCAAACAAGAGCAATACACATCAGACTTCAGATACAACACCACTAATTGTCAGCTGGTGAAGAGGGCCAGCTCTGTCCTGGCCAGTCCCCTGGACACTAAAGAGATGGTGGGTGAGAGGAAGATGTTAGCCAAGCTAATGTCCATTATGGGTATGATGGAGGCCCTGAGCAGCTCTTTCAGCAGTAGACTGTTACAGCCACTGTGTAGGACAGAGCGCTACCGCAGGTCCTTCATACCGACAGCAGTCAGACATGCTAAAATACACCAATATTCCTGAGACAAGCATTTTAATCTATCTTAATCAGTCTATAACACGTTGTACAAATTACTCTACTGCATTGTATTTAATTGATTTCTGCATTTTTTTAGCAGTTTTGGCTTTTTTTTTTTCTTTTTAATTGCACCTTAGTCTATTTTTCTTACTCCATTTGTATTTACTTATTTTTTCTATTGTTTCTCTAATAACTGGTCACTTTCTCTTTCTTCTCTGACCCTTGTGCTGCTGTAACAGACTTTATTAATCCTGTGTGGGATTAATAAAGTCAAAGTCTAAAGTCTAAGTCTAATGTAGGTAATGTTGGTGCTGTTAATAATATAAATGTAGAGGTTCAGTCCTGATGTGTTTGACAAATTCTCAAAGGTGAAAATTATGACTAAAATGTGTTGTTACCTACAGACTGCGGAACAAAAATAGCAGTCAGTAAAGGTGGAGCTGGTTTTAACCACCTTATACGGTATATTGACAGGACGTTAATCCATAAATTATACACCATCATGTTTATAAGAATCTAATCCTACATAAAGTAACTAGTAACTAATGATGTTAAAATGAATGTAGTGGAGTAAAAGTACAATGTTGTCTTCTATTTTGTTGTGGAGTATACATAAAAATAACATAAAATGGAAAAACCCATGAAACGCATCTGGTAAAGTAGAAGTACCTCAAAATTGTTGCCTAGTATCTGCCATTTTGTTGTCAGCCATCAGCCTCTCTCTTGCAGGAAAGGTGGCTCTGAGGTTCTTTTTGGTGCACTAACTATAAGTAATATTCTCTCTCTGTCAGGTTTAGTTTATAAAACCTTTACCCAGTCATGCCCATGTCATGTTATTCAAATCTCTTCACTAAGACCAGTCCTGGGCTTTAGTATAGAGTCTAAATCTTAAGTAAACTTTCAAAGAAGAACCAGAAATTGTTAGTTAAGTCTGAAGAATTGTTCAGAAACCTCAAGCAAGTCCAGCTGCCACTGAGAAACACCTTTGGGATAGTCATTACCTGGATGATTGAGACTTCACAGATGTTCATTGCCATGATTCTTTGGGTACCCATGTTGCCTTACGTTCAACATAAGAGTCCACTGTTATTCAAGACAACTTCATTCAAGATAAATGAATCTATCATTTTAAGGAACTGTTGCTAAAATTGTGTTAGGCTGAATTAGCTTTAACTGTGGTTAAAAAAACAAACAAACAAGCAAAAAACAGGACCCATGGACATCTTTGAGCACCCCGATCTCAAAGTGACAGGTAATTGAATTGTTGGACATATCGTCCTTGGGTATCATCATATTGTCATATTGTTCCACACATTTTGGCAGGAGAAGTCAGAATTTAGTATCCGGCCTCTGCAGCACATTCCAACCCAAGGCCCCTCTTAGTCACCTCCCAGGTGCACTTTATATGTTTTGGCACAGAATATCATTTCATCAAAAATGGATTCATGAAAAAATAAGCTGAGGGTATAACAGAGGACAGCTTTCAAGGGGAATCTGAATACAACACCTGGTCCAATAGAAAGAGGGGGAAAAAAGGCCACAGCAAAGCGTGTCTGTCCTACCAATGTATCCTTTGGGAAATCTATCCATAGAGTTTACCCTTCAGTGAAGACGGGCATAGTGGGAAACACCACAAGATAAATCATTCTGGTAGACAAACAGTAGACTTTTACACCCTCAGCAGAATAGATCTCAGAGAAAGTGGTTTAAAAGCATTTGTTATTAACCCTGACAATCAAAAGAATATTGATTTTCCTCTATTTACACACTGAAGCTAATAGTATGATGGCAGATCACGTACTGCTGACTGTCTCCCTCAAGATAATGAGAATATCAGCCTTCTGTGAAATCCAAATGCTGATGTTCCACTCAAACTTGATTACCCACGAAGGCTTACTAACACAGGCTCCCTCCTAATGAGTTACATTATTCACATGGTAAATTTTCTTTTACAGTTTGTCATTAGTGCAAAAGTAACACAGACAGGAGAATAATCAGCAAAGCAGGTAAATTGAAGTATTTCAAATGTACAGTGAAATTGCTGTAGTTGCAATCATCTAGATAATATTAACATATCCTGCTAATAAGCTGAGGCACTCACTTAAGTTTAATTGAAGAAAAGACAAATGTATTGGTGTAAAACCTGTTTAAATAAATTACATCTTACAGTTTTAATTCACAAACTATTACCTTTATTTAAAAAAAAAAAAAAGACTGGGGTAATGAGAGTTAATTAAAATTTCATTAAATCATAATAGAAAAAGTGAATAATGAAATTAAAGGGAATGATGTTTTTCTTTTCTGCATGCCACTACTGAATACACCATAAATGGCAAGTTATTAAACACATTTTGTCCTGAGGGTAGTGCTAGAGAGAAAGTTAAAGTACCACCAAAGTTATTATAATTCATCCCAATGTCCATATATCCCTATGTCAATAATTCCAGATGGACAGAATATTAAGCCCATTTTTAGAATACAAAGGCAAAAAATACAAGTGCACAAAAGTACTCACTAATCGTCACAGGTGTAAATGTCATTTGTTGCCTCCATGTTTGTTACTGTCGAACCACAGAAAAAGAAGCAGGTTGAGGCTCAGCCGACCGTAACCTCTGTCTCTAATATTTTCAACTCCTCGGTGCCCTTCAGTCCCTGCTGCTGACATCGTGTTATCGTATTCAGGGGTGTTAGGTCCTTGGGTTACAGCCAGAGAGGAAACATGATTTTACATTTATAAACCGTTTATTCAGTAAGGGCAAAAAAGAGATGTCTCCCATGCTCTCGGTGTGGGGAAAAAAAATGTCATCATTTTTTTTTTTCCCTCACCCCTTTTCTCACCAGTAAGCGTGCAAGTAAATCTGCTTAACGGTTTTCTGCTGTGGCAGTGACACTGTGTCCTGTTGCCCAATGCCTTTGGGCTCGGGTGGGAGATGTGGGGAGAATTTCATATCAGCATTAAGCACACTTATCAAAGAGAGTGAGAGCAGGGTTTGAGGAAGGGGAGGATGACTGAGCCTCAGTGAGAACAGCAGATAAACTTATTTGTCCTTTGTCCAAGCCGCTTTGATCATCCATATCTTTACATAACCATGTTTCTCATAATCTGTACCAAGATTACAAGTTATTATTGGAATAATTTATGTATGCAAACTTCAACATGGATACTTCTGATAGTTGATTAGACCATCATGCTCACTGGGCTGACATTGGTCTTGTGTCTACAGTTTTTTAAATCCCCTTAACCCTATCCAAGAAATCTGATTTGAATGAAGTTGAAGTGATACGCATACTTACTTACTATTTACATACTAATGTTTCATATCCTTTTAATTATTATGTAATATAGTTAATATTTTAATCACAATAATTGCACTTAAACAGCCATCAACAAATAAACAGACACCATCCAAACATTCCCCATGGTGTGTTGATTAGACTGGCTTCCTGCTGCTAGGCTAAACTAATTCTCTGATGCTTTTCTAAATAATCTCTAATAAGAATGTGAGATGGAACAAAACATAAACTTAATCAGACACATGTATTGTCCCTTCAGAAAGTACTGGAATAGTAACTCATTGATTTGTTTGCTGTATACTCTAAAAAGCTGAATATGAGATCTGAACGTTCTGAATTTAAACTTTTATTTTCTGATGCTTTTACACACATACATCTAGATATACAGTATTAAACAGCAGGGAACATGTGACTCGTGGGTGTTTCTAGTTACCAGGGCTGTCATGTGAGACACCAATTATGGCTGGGGTCATCCAGTTTAATTATATTTGGGACCATTCGGGTCAGGTCTGTTTGTGCACACTATATGCCCTCTACCCACTCCAGCCACCTACCTGCAACTTGCCTCCCTTTAATTAATGTAGAGTTTCATTCATTCAAAAAATACTTAGCATCACAACATAATTAATACAAGATATTACATTCGCTACAAAAACATAACAGTTGTTTAGTTGCAAAGTAAATAATTTTCAGGAGACATAGTTGGGAAGAAAAGGAAGGCATGGGAAGCTCAGAGGGAATATCACTTAAATTCATTGCACAAACATTAGGAGTAGCCAAAACAACAATGTGGAATGTCTTGAAAAAGAAAGAAACCGCTGGTTCACTGAGCAACAGAAATAAACGATGGAAAACAGAAAGAGCTGCCTAGTGAAGCGCTGTGAGAGCTGTGAAAACAACGACTTCCACAGAGCATCACCAGGAAAAAGTGGTAGCTTTTAGACTGGCCAAGTGAAACACACTTTAACATAGTTAAATCCATACAGGCATTTCACCTGATGAAAAGGATACTGCAGAGAGAACCCCCCTTTGTCAACGAGTTAACCCTGTTAACTTAAAAGGTGATAGCAAGTTGATGTTGTGTTGTGCCTTAGTATGCTGAGTGATTATCCCGTGCATCCAGTATAGAAGGAAACATAACAAGTCAGGTTTGGGTGTTTGAGGCTTATGTCTTGTTAGTGATCCACTAAAGTATCACATAAGAAAGTAGAAGAAATGCTCAAGGTGCAGGTGAGCTGAAGTAACCTGTATATGTGATATACTGGAGGGGTTTTATAATAGAGACACCATGCAATGCAAGAAATTCTAAGCTACATCTAAAGGCTATGTAGTCCATATGTGGTGGAGGTGGAGATGATGAAGAGGTGCATGTATCTCAGGATGGAGTGTTCACTCCTGTTGGTAAGGAGACAGTGAATTTTTTTGTTTTCACACAGCTCCTCCCCATGCTGAGTTGCTGAGAGGCTTTCTTTTCTGTAACCATTTGAATTCAAGAGTTTTGCTTATATGTATC
Organism: Ctenopoma kingsleyae; assembly: GCA_032353495.1. NCBI lineage: Eukaryota > Metazoa > Chordata > Actinopteri > Anabantiformes > Anabantidae > Ctenopoma > Ctenopoma kingsleyae. The sequence continues at coordinate 22,023,468 of JAUBNQ010000008.1, read as the reverse complement.
AGTAGCTTCTAAATTAGTGAAGCTGGAACATGCTTCTCAGTGTACCCCAACTGTGTGATGTACACAGATAAGATGTCTGGAACTTTATATTTTTCACCTTCATTTAGGGCTGCAGACTGATCTGTATTCATAGTTGACTATAAGCACAAATTTGCACTAAGCTGTTCAGCACATAGTAAAGAAATTCTTTCTCCCCTCGCGGGCTATGGATTTGCCAGTGTGCAGAGGGGACTTGAAATGACAAGTGCTGACAGCGAATGATGACTAATGTGCCTGTGGAGAGTGGATACGTCACTGAATGTTGCCAAATCACAATCGACATGACAGAGTCAGTTGATGTGTTCCCAAAACTAGACTACACCTGAGATGCACAACAGCTTACCCTGTAACACACAATACATCACAAGTCACTCCACTCTGTTGTTTGCAAGGAACATATGCAACCATTCTTAAACTTTGCAAAATCACTCATAGAGATTATAGTATTGCTTTATACTAGTTGGCTTGTACTGCTAAGTTAAAAGGTACTGTAACAATGTGCGTACATTTGCAACATTCCATTTTATTTTCTGTAATTAACTATTGGTATAAATGTTCTTGATGGAAGAGTAGTAATAATATGGTAAAATGTTACACAAACTGTGTAAAATCTAATAATATAACAACTTAAAAATATAAGTGAAAGGGCTGCCTTTCATAGTTAGCTTTGTTTTCATTATGAAAAGAAAAAAAACATGACTTAATTTAATATATATTAAAGAATTCCAGTAGATTTCTTCATACTACAGAACAGAAGAATGTGTGAAGAGTATCAACTCTCAAACAATGCATGCTGGGAATCTTAATCCTAGTTTCTTTAAAAACGAATGAGTTGAGTGAACTCTCAAAAGTTCATTTCAAGTTAAGACTTCAAGTCAGAACAACTCATGTTGAAAGGTTTTGTCAACAAAACTAGAAAATATTAGTAGAAAATATAGAACTTAGATAAAAATATTAGCCAACTGAAAAAAAAAATTCAGAAAAGAGCAAAACAAAATTCAAAAAATTATTCAGATTATACAGAAATTATTCTTGTGCAATGTAATGTCAATACAATCTGTTACCTTTTTTAACTTAATTTAAGCTAAAAACACCAAAGCCATAACATGGAAACACAGGCCACTAAAACATACAACTTCAGAGTTCATCATTATTGTCCTGTGCCTATAAGATCCTCAACTTGGTGAGTATAGTGTAATGTAAAGAACAGTATAATGAGGGTTATTTGCTGTTGTCAAAGTCACAGCTAATTCACAGAAAACACAGCTGTTTTTACTCACTAGCACTCCCTATAACTAAAATGACCATACTTCAATTTACATGATAACTGGCATTACCACAACTGACTCATGCAAACTGTTAAATGCTCATCACCCTCGACAGCTGAAATGTTCAAATCAAATCATAACACATACAACATCGCAGTGTGTTATAATTCACACTTTAGGAAATGGATAAAAAGCTCCCTAACTGCTGGTGATAGAATTTTCAGGGGCTAAAAGCAAGATTATAGCCCAGCGATAGCTGAGAAATCCTGTCACATAAATAAATCCTGACAAATAAAGATTTGTAACACACAATTTTTATTCTTGTTTCATGTGAATGAAAGGAATCACATGACAAAACTTGCTGTAGTTTGATCACAATCAGATCACATTCAGAGTCCAGAGGAGGCCCAGCTTGGTTTGGGGAAAGAGAGGCTTCTCTCTCAATGTGGTCTCGCTCTGATTGCTCTGCACTCATTTGGCCATAAGGAGCAAACTAAGTGGGGGAAGAGCATTTTCAGAGTTCCAAGTAACTTCTCTAAAGTGAACAAGGTGTGAAAACGCCTTAAATCTTCCAGACACCTCTTCAGGGTTGTACTGTCTATCAGCGCCTTCCCCCCTTGTAGCTGACTTGCATACTTAATCAGCTCTTATTACTGGTGCTGGTTCACCTTAAAGAGACTGATAGGAGCGCTCGGCTGTGCCACACTTCCCTCTGCAGGTGCAAGAGGAAACCTCCATGCTTGGCTGAGGAAGACTGTATGACATATTAGCATGTTTGCTGCTTGCATCTATAAACTGTGCTTTATGTGGCACTGTCTCTAATCCCTGCTGCACTCTGTCACATGCCGGATTGTAAACCATCTTTATTGTGCGTTTGTAATGTATCAAACTGTGCCTTGCAAATTTTACTGACAATCTCCTGGTTGCAAAGCTTAGGTTCGAGCTGCAATCTCTCCCACAAGTGTTCTTATCAGCCAGTATCAGAAGGATTCTTATGACTGGAGGAATGCAACCCATGCAGTGCTAGTGACTGAGGTGTCAATCAGATGCTGCCGGCAGGCTTGTTTTTGTGATTTTTTTTTTTATCCCTTCCCCAGGTTTAATTGTGTTTTTGCTGTCTCCACAGTGGCCCAAGTGTCTGATTGAACAGATGTCTGAATCGCTGTCTGACATTTTAGTCTCATGAAAATATAGAGACCTTCTGAGCCTTTAATTTGTTCCAGAATGTTCTTTTCATCAGTCACACACAATAACAACAGTGGCGGGATTGACAGGAAGTGCCAGAGGACCTGCAGAGGTGAGCGTCAGTGCTGGGGATGCATCCAGCTTAATGGGAACCATCATCAGAATTTGTGGATTGCAACAAAAGTTTTGTGACACTTTATTGATCCCTCTAGAGGTAGTTTTTTTTTTCTTTGCATTTACAGAGGGAGGTGAGGTCAGTGTTAGTGGTAGAGCACGGTCCTGTGAAGCTACTCAACATTCCTGACAAATATTCCTTGCCTGATAAAAAACATGCATCCAAGCACAACAGTGTGCTAGGAATTACTTAGGCTGGACAAACATTTGGCATTTGTCCTTTGTGAAAATATACAACTTTTGCAGCCTTTCCCTGTCTTGGGAAAACATGGGGAAAGTGCATTTACTTCATAGCAGGAACAGGCACCACAGTGAAGTGACACGTGTAGTAGAACCTTTTTCCTCTAAGCACTGCATGATGTCATCATTGGCCAGTCATCTACATGCAGACATGGTGAATAACTTTGTAACATGAACGCGGTCTTACTGATCTTTACATTAAGACCATCATCGCGTGTCCCAATTACATCATCTTGGCCAGCTTTTAGAATTTACTTTCAGTAAAATTTTAATGAAATACAATATATGTCTTCACTGACCAACTAAATTGTATTTTCTAAATATAAACAAATTTACAGTGTGTTGCTTTGTGTGGGAATTGTGCGGAAGAGGATTACGGCCACCAAATATTTCACAATGCAAGATTGTAAAGAGTTCGGGGAAACTTACAGTGCATTCATTATATTGTGAATAGATTCAGGGACTCTTGGGAAATCTCTGTGCATAAAGATCAAGGGAGGAAACCACTGTTGAATGTGTGAGATCTTTGAGCCCTTAGACAACATTACATGAGAAACCATCATGTGGAATATAAGCCTCAGGAAAACTGTTGTGAAACAGAGTCCAAAGCTGCAAAAATTGCAACCTGTAACACTTTTATATAATGGGGAACCAATACATCAGTTCTGTGTATAAACGCTACCAAGTTCTCATCCTATCCGACCCCCACGTAAAATACATGTTCTCAGCTACCAATTGAAACTACATGGCACATCACTGAAGAGGGGACAGCAGCAACCATCACTCAAAAAAAATACAGTTAAGTTGGTCAGGTCACACTGAAAATCTTTTTTTTTTACTTTAGTCAGATAAATAGTATGTGTCGAGTTCAGTCATAAAATGGCGTTTGTAGCTGTCACAGAGTAATTATCTCGTTCTAATGCTGCATTATGTGACACCTGGCTTAATGCCTTACACATAACATTTGACGTCAAGCTGCGTTGCAGAGTAACATTCTCATACAGTAATTCCCAAAGCCACCACTTCATTTATATGGTCTCATGTTTTTTAAGCTTTTCTATCACATAGAGCAGTGTAAATGTAGTGTTTGAATAATGGCAAAGATATCAAACCATAAACAGTGAGCAACTGGGTAGATCCTTAGGACTGAACCGAGCATAGTTGAAGAAGAAGGTGGACATAAGGGACATGACATGGCCCAAATATAATGACCCATGGTCCCAGTTTTCCCATTAGTCACTGCACTTATTGCACACTTTATTGGGGAAAATGGCATTTTTCTCCCCCAATCTACACTCAATAACCCATAACAACATAGGAAAAAAAAAAATTTCATATCAGAAATTTTAATCTAATGTGCAAAAGTACCCTGTTGTTGTGGAACTCCAAATTGTGGCCACGTCTTTAATATTATTTATTTTGACTTGGGTGAACTACCAGGACTCTTCTTAGAGTTGTCTGTCCAGCCAAACACAGTATTCAGACAAGAAGGACCTTGGTCAGGGACACTTACAGAGTTTCAGAAGGAAGTCCTCTGCAGATCAGAAAAGTGATGTGAGAGGTACACCCCATCAATAAGGGTGCTGTTGTCACTAACTACTTGCTTGATTTGGGACATGCCATGTGTGAAGCACCCAGCAGACTGAACTGGCAATTATAGACTTTGACTACTTTGCCTGCACATAAGCAGGTCCACACAAGAGATAAAGCTGACGAAATAAAACTTCAGGCAGAGTTAATATACTTGCCCTGGGTGACAACAAAGTATCCAGTAGTAAACCTGTTGTTGGAAACATAATAGAAAAATATCTGCTCCTGGTTTCCAGCTTAGTGCCAGTATCCAGTGGCTGCTAGATTGGCCATGAGCAGAATTTAAAGCCCATGAAATATGGAAAAGGGCACAGTGTTGGCCCAAAGCCTGGCCACCCACTCAGCCCTCAGGCAGGGGTCCCAACCCATCACATCTCTATCTCCTCCCTGTGTGAGTCTCTCTCTCTCTCTCTCTCTGCCTGCCTATTCACTTCCACACACTGTTTGCTAAATTGGTTACACACTGTTCTGTCATTATGATGAAATGAGTCCTGATTGCCCAGTGCTTTGCCAGGTAAAATAAATTTGTTATTCTATTACAGCATGATAGACAGGGTAGCCCGAAGATAAATGCAAAAAAGTCTTTAACATCACAAGGTTTGCCAGGGGCCATTTTGGCTCCATTCTAATGCTTTTTGCCAAGTGGCAGGACTGCTGCCAGTTTCCACAGCAATCTCTGCCACCTGTGATGGATGGCCCAGTGGGTTAGGCTACACAAACGCAGCTGTGATTGCACAGAGCCATAATGGAGGAAAAGGGGGACCTGTGAGCAGGAGATAGACAGAGGTTTTATAAGCTTTCATATTGCTTTGAGCTGAAACATTGAGTGCAGACTCAAAGCTAGAGGACTGTGGAGAATTAGCTGCGGTCAACCATATCTGCACTAGTTTACTTTGTAGCATGTCAGAAATAATTGAACAAAAACTTAGCTTACTTTTTTTTTTTACTTTTAGTCAAGCAGAGCACACCACATTTAGTATCTGACACAAAGCCACTGAATTTTTCAATTAAGAGACAAGCACCTTGATATATTAATATACAGTTTCACATATTATACACTACACAGCATGTCAAGATGATACTGTAGATGACATCTAGAAATAACAAGATCCACTTTGGGGTGATTTATTTTTTACTAAAAAACTGGTATTTAAACAAATGTATCCAAACACTGGCAATGTGTTGTCTGTTGTCAATGTTCATCTTGGGTAGATAAGATCTGAAACAACACAATGCTGGTGAATGAATCAAACATAAAATCATATCAGCAGCAATTGTTGTTTGATCAGTCGTTTGAGTTATTTTCCAGGAAACAATCTACCAGGAATGCTTCTATTTCATGTTTCCTTGTTTTCTTTTTGTTTAATAGAAGTTTATTTCTAATCTATTATGACTCTTCAGTGATCAGTTATTTGTTATCATACCCATAATTATTAATTGCAGCATCTATTACCTACCAGTAGGGCAGTAGCGACAATACATGTGATAACTTGACGAGATCTAGAGGCTGTATCTAATAACTGCAATTGGTGACAATGCTTTGAAACAAGAAACATTTCATTTCCATCTTCAAACAATGTTTAACAGTGTTGTAAGTCAAGCTAAAGTTGTTAACAGATTTTCACATTCAGTTGAATATACATACTGCCTATTCAAAAGTAAAATGATCTTGTCTAAGCAGGATTTCAAGAATGGAGTCATATGTGCTGCAGAGGTGCACCAAATCCCTTCAATATTCCCGTAGAGTACATATTTAAAGACTTCTGTAGTAGTGGATACTGTTCAAGTCATACATAGAAGTCATCAGATCAAATTCTAGTGTTCAGACATTGTAAAGTGCACTTTGTTCCAGAAATCTCATCTGAACACTCTCACATGAATTCCATTTCTTTTTGCTATTGTGCTTTAGTGCAACACAGTGCAAACTCTGGTTGTCATCTATGTTTGCTGTCCACCTCTAGAACAGTTCTGCACACTTGCACCTCCACTGACTTTGTGTGCTCTTCTGCAGAATCACAATTTTGCTTTGTGTTCTTGCTTAACACGTCTTAAGTATCCGCAGTATTTAGCCAGCAAAGCTGTCATCAACACATCAAATGCAACACCCAGACAGAAACACTTTTTTTTCTGTTTCTGTGATGTGATTTTGTGTGTCTTGTTTTCTCCTGCCAGTGACTGATGTCTGAGACACTGAGATGACTAGTAATGTAACATTAACATGTTTGTGTTTACTCCTTAGAGAGACATGCTGGATGTCAGTCAAATCATGAAAGACCTGGCCAGTATGGTCCACGAACAAGGAGACGCCATAGGTAAGATTTTGTGTGTAGAGTTATTATGTGTGTGTGTCTGTGCTGAATATTGTTTACATTGTTGTCCCTGACTCAATTAGCAAAGATAACCTTTGTGGTCATGTTTTAATTTGATGCGCTTGATTAATAACGGAAGCTCAAAAATATTGCTGGGCAAAACAAACTTTTTAACCTCCACCTTGCTGCCGCACTGACAGATTCTTTGATGAGGAGGAAAATGCTGTGGGTTTATACAAACAGCGGACTGTTGGAGAAAATCCATTTAGACACCCTGATATCTGTAAACGGCTCTCTGCACCCTGCAGTGATTTAGACTTGGCCAAAAGAATGTAACTTAGTACACACAGATATAGGGCAGATATAGAGGCTTTGCTGCTGGGTCGCAAATCTGCCATCAGCTATGTCTGGCTCCATCATTACATTCACCTTAGAAATGACTGTTACTAAATAATGTCAAACAAGCACAAAGACAAAGAGGCATACCTGTAGAATATTGTTGTGATTGGGTTGTACATCAATTCTATGAAGAGGTGAAAGGTGTGATGAGGCAGATGACTTTTCAAATTGAGGTTACTGTGTTTAGCTCTGGTCTCTGCTGAAATATGATTTAAGCTGTGGCTGCAGGAGAGTCAGTTCATCTAGAGTGCATTTAGATTTTTGGCTTACTTAGCAAAATATAAATGAACTGGAATCCTTGAGGATAAGCTTAGTGTTATTCTATATGTTTCTGTTGTTGGTAAATCCTATGAAATGAAAAAACAAAAAATTAGACTGTTATTGGCATTTTATTATATCAAAACTTGTACATTGGAGACACACTTGACGTTACACAACATCCACTCACTTTCATGCATCCGAAAGCTCTAGAATAGCTAGCAAGTGCAAAGCAAAATAAGATTTTTTTTTGTCTTTTTTTGTCATGCCGCTACTTTCACTGCTGCTATACTGCCAGTATAAATTAATGTTAATAAAGGAACAAGTGAATTAGTGCAACTGTAGACAATTAATGTGTTAAGAACAGGACAATAATTGAACTGTATGGCACTGAGGAATAAGACGTATTAGGCCTTGATACTTTGACATAATTATGTGTAATCATCACTGGTTTTGGTTTTCATGGTAGACTATTGCTTGACTACAATATCACCAGATGTATGCTTTAAATTTAAAACTACACACCCTTACTTTAGCTGGAACTCTTAATAGCACCCTTTCAGATCCCAGAGTGTCTACTGAATTCTAAACATAGATAATTAACTTATTTTCATATTGCATGATAATGTCATATATTTCCAAGGATTCACTGGAGCGTACTTTAATGCAATATTGAGTTTAATTTAGATGTAAATGATGTAAAGGTGTCATTTTTGGATTGTACCACTAAACTGGCTTCCTGCTCCACTTTGTAAAAATCAATGATTCTACACTAAAAACAAACTCAACACTTCTGAAGGCCAATACAATCCACACATTAAGCAAACCTTGTGTATAATGATATACCTGGTCAAACAAGTTGAGTTTAGCAAAGCAAATGTGTTAACATGCAGTGACTACCAATTACTATGTTAACCCTCTCAAGGCAGACGTTGCTGATTTGCAACAGTTATAAACTAACTACCTGATTACTCCACATAAATAT
>JAUBNQ010000008.1:21985961-21999203 GCA_032353495.1 Ctenopoma kingsleyae | reverse complement strand
ACATCAACCTTTCTCATCCTCATCCTTTCTCCACATTTGAGGAACAATATTGATCCATAAACCACAGAGAACAGAATACATGGTTGGCTTTGGAAAGAACTGCAAAACACCTTCCTGTTTGTTGAGCTTAGCTTTATTCACTTTATTCCACGTTTTCACATCTGTTACAAACTGAGATTAAAGCAGAGTCTTCAGCGTATTAGATGAATGAGACTCACTGATATTGCCTCCTCATTCCAGTGTAATCTGAGTTGTTCCAGTACATTAATAAGTATCTTCCAACTGTGTGTAGAATTATTTCCTGTGAGTTTGTAGAAATCAGTAAAATTTCTGCAGGTGTTGCAACATTGGTAACTCCATTAATTATTAATGATTAGCAGGATCGGTCAGAACAGTAAATTATATTGTACTCTGTCCTCATGTGCTGCATGAGGGATGTCTGCATATTTACATTTGCACAATAACCGCTGCAAAAGTACAGAAACAGATTTCATTAATGAGAGAAGTAATGAAAGTACAGTGGCTGTTTCAGTCTAGAAAGTGAACGCTGGTTTGACGTGTGTCAACACTGGGTGAATAGAACAGTCCCAGAAAGTTGACACGCGTCAAATCGCATCTGATGTGTGTTCTCTCATTGAAAACAATGTGCGCAAATGGTGTGTGTTGGGCTTGACCCAAAGATGTCATCTCTCAGGAGCTACATTTCAAAAGCTTGAGTAATGAACCCCTATCAACACACTCCTCTCCCTCTGATCTTCATTTCCAATGGTTAGGTTTTTGCACTGAGTGCTACTCACAGAAGCATGATTAACAAAAAATCCTAAATCAGAAATCCAAGAGGAAAGGTAATCACACAAATAGTCCAAGAATGGAAGTCAAATCTGAGCAACAAGTTGACAAGAACACCACAGCAAAGATTGCTTAGTAGTGAAGAAGAAAAACTGTTACAATTGAAATTTGTACCATCCTTTATAGTGGACACATGCTATACATTGTAAGCGTAAGCACATATGTATGTGGCTACTAATAAATCTTGGAGCAAATGTGTGCCAGTTTGAAAGCCACAATAGAGTAAATCTGCTGTACACCAGTACAAAGTCAGACACCACACTGCTGGTGCCACATACATCAGTGCTTGAGCGCACATACATACAGAGACATGATGTGAAAGGCACTTCAAAGCAATACTTTCCCCACAAACCTAGGAACTACACACTTTGCTCTGTGATTAGTTCACCTTTGTCGTTGAAGGTTTGTCTTTATTGTAATATTTAATGAATTACGTTGTGTTATCACTGATACAGTGAGACAATTGGTCAGAGCTGAGGCAGTATACTTTCTGTATGTTAGGTTATTCTACAAGGAACCAATAGTCATTATTTGACCAATAATGTGCTCAAATATTGATTTGGTTGGTTTGGCCAAATAAATATCTACATAGCACAACCTAGACAAATGAACTTTAGTTGTGTTTGGTTGCATACACAGCACTGTCAATTTTATTTACAAGGTCTCAGTCTGTTTGGTAAGTTGTACATATATTTGCATTGTGGCAAATATTTTTTAACAGTTCCAACAATCAATTTCCAGTTTAGTCATCTATTTAAATTGGTCCACTTCTTAAATTTTTAAATTCTGCATCTGTGTTGTGAAAGTGTGTTTGTGTGTGTTTTGTCTATTTGCATGCGTTTTTTCTAAAGTTGCAGTGCAATGAGCTCTCAGGGCCACCATAGCGCCATTGTCCAAGTGTGAAATCAATGTGGCTTTACTGGTTATTTTAAGTCAACTTACAGGAATAACCACTGTGATATCTAGCCAACAGTCTGAAAATGCTCTTTGCAGAAGTGTATAAGTTTCTTTGGTTTAATTCTGTAGGTTCTTTGAACATATGTACCTCTGCATGACTTTTGTTCTACCTGATGCACATCACTGTGGATTGCTTACCTCTTGAAAATGGCAATGCTGTGCTTCATTAACGGCTCAAGCAATTGGTGAGGTAAGATTATTTTGTCAAACTGGCATTTCTAAAGTTCTTTTCGTAGTGCTGACAATGTAAACAAGTAGAGCCATTTCTTTTTCTATTCATGCTTTTTTGTTTTCTACTGAAACACTTCAGATACTTATATCAAAGCACTCCCCTGAACACCTCCATCTTCCATGCATCTCTGTTACATCATATATGTACATCCTCCTATATCTTAAAATGGTGTAAACATCATAGATATGGCAGTTCAGCCTGAGCTCACCAGTTTTGTCATTGTGAAACTGAGGTCAGAGTAGAGCATCCTTCGTGACAGAGTAGCTAACATGACTTTTTGTTCAAGTAAAAAAAAAGCAAACCAATCAAATATGCAGACTATGGCTAGTGTTTTTTTTCCATTTGTTTTTCTGTTGTTGACGGTGATTGTCACAGGGCTTCCTCCCAGGATGCCAGGTTTGGCCGTGAAGTCTGTGTTTATTTGCTGCTCCTTAAATATCATAATCAGAATGACTGCATGGGACCCTGAGTTTTATGTAAATTGCATATAAGCCGATTACAAGTGAGGCAGTTCTGCTGTAAACATTATTTATTTTATGGACTTCCAATTTTCACGACCAGATGTGATAAATAGAGTATATATAAATAATATTATGGCCATTACCACTGCATTGCATTATTGTTGTATTATGAGGACATTTCTCATGTCACACAAGGTAAGTAGTTTTTCTCCCAGAGCCACAACAAGTTTGTCTTCATGTAGGGGAGTAAGGGAGGCAGAGATGAGATGGATAGTTGGTTTGTGTGACAGTGCTTTCATGGTTGCAATGCAGTTTTTCTGCATTGTCTCATGGAGAAAAAAAAAGTGTTTTTGGATTAGGTTATAATTGTGGAAAGTCTGAGATAGCCTCAGAGTACTGAAAACTACTCTTTGAGGTCTCTTCTCTTTTTTGGCTCTTTTTCATCTATCTCATCATGGTTAACTTTTTTTCTTGTTTTTGAGCAGCACTGCTAACCTTCATGGACAAATGAGAATTCTTGAAGAAGTAGGGAAAATGCAAGTATTCTATCCTGTATGCACCCTTTTTGCCCAAATGGTTTGTGGTCATTAATCTCCAAGGAAAACAACTTAAAACTCAGCCGTAAGTGTCCAAACCACATGGAGAAAGCTTATTTCCTTGACATCCTTTAATCTAAGTATCAGACTGAATGGAGTGTCGGTAATGTTTGACCTTTAAAAGATGTCACACTGTTGTAGTCCTCAGCTTTTTTAAACAGTTACTCTTGATGCTGTTGAGTCCTTGCAGCACTAGTAGCTTTATACAGGTTTAAAATATTGATGCTAAGAAAGGAAAATGCCAAAGAGTTTAGAGTTCAAACTGAAGAAGTAAATACGCACAGAACATCTTTGTATGAGGCAGTCTGCACAAGTTTGTCATATAAGACTCAGGGGAGTCCTTTACCCTGCCAGACATCTGTAGTTTAAAAGCCCCACAGAAACAAGGTACCCAAGCTTGAGGAGTTTCACTGTAACCTGCAGAATTTTGTCAGTTAGTTTTGGCTTACAGTGTTTCTTAAGTAGCCCATTGAAGGCTTATGACTGTGTGTCCTGAGGTCTGTCAGAGATGCTTCAGTTATGAAGTGCTATGCCTATTACCTATCCTTTCTCACATTTTCTATTTCTGGTTTTATTGGACAGAATTATAAGAAGAAGCAAATGAACTAAACATCTACTTTAATGATTTCAGGGCACCATCTCTGTGTTAAGCCCATGTTATGTTGGTTTTCAACCTGTAAGCTCCACTGTGCATTGACTTTGGATGGCAGCCAAGTTTGAAACCGTCAGGAGGGGGGTTAGCACCTCAATGTCAGAGGCCAGTATTCTTTGTCAGAGATAATTGCTCCCTTCATAGTGAAAGGGAGATAGAGCTTCTGTTGAAGGGTTTTAAGGTGTTTCTGGTTTGTGGATGAGAAAACTGGAGCTTAGGTTATGTTGTTCCTTTTGTCTTAGTCTGTTATTGTGAGGACCTGATCCTAGTTTACATCTCCACACTCAGCTACTGTCAGAGCCGCTACACAAAACATTTACTTTATTTGAAATTGCTTTATTCCACCTGTTAAGTCACAACCTGTGGTTTGCCAAATAGCATTTAAAAGTCTAAGAGATGAGGGAAATAATTTCTTGGTCTGATGACAGAAAACTAAACTAGGAGGAAATTCATTCACTATATCTGGTGAACTCCAGGTACTCTTTCACCTCTCTAAAGTGAAGCATGATGGTATCAGAATTGAAGGATGGAGGAATGCAGCAAAATATAGTTGTCCTTGAAGAAAACCTGCTCCAGACAGCATGAGACTATGATCATATGATACTGTGTGTAGGTTGATGAGGTGAATAACAAACAACATTTCAAATTGGAGTTTTAACTGAGAAAATTGTGCAAAGAGTGAAGAGGTGTAAAAACAGTCTGAAGCAACTTTATTAACTGACTGTTAATTTTTAAAAAATCTGATGATGATGGTTTTAAATCACTAGGATAAGATAACTTTATAATATTCAGGTTCAGTAAAAACTTTGGCTATTAAAATTTAGGCACAAGCATCCACTTAAACCCAGGAATTAACTGATTAGAATACAAGTCTGGACAGACGTGCATGTAAACTGCAGCTTTGATGGTTGGCAGCCACAAAGCAGTTTGCTAATTCTCAAAATATAAATACACATAAAATCTAGTGGATGTTAACACTTAATGATAGGTTTCATGCCAGACTTAGTGATCAAGGTAGTACTATTGTTAGTAATACTGCTTAACAGGATTTTCCACTGACATGATAAGTGTTAGTATTTTGAATCAGGCTGATGGCAGAATAATTCACTGATGATCTTCTCGATTACATCACAGCAAAAGTATAACTTGGTATTAGTATTCCCCGAATACTAAAATATTAACAGGGAGTAAAAAAGGTGTGGGGGAGGGGCTATCTTCTCCCTGAGGGATTGCTCATCCATAGGCGCTAAGGACACATTCTCTGGAAGATTAAGTCACTGGTGATAAGAGCATCCCTCTTCTATCCTCCTCCTCCTCTGTGCCTCCCTCTGGAAGTCTCTCTGTCCCACCTCTCAGCCTGCCCTGCAATATGCAAAATTCTACTTTCAAAATACTGCACCACACTTCTTTTGTTATACTGAGACACTGTTTTTGTTCCCCCTTCTACCTTTATTTATTTCTGTGTTCTCCCCAAATAACAGCAGCGATGAGCGAGGGGAAGAAATGGGGGTGGCTGGGTGTATGAATAAGAGAGGGAGGGAGGGAGCAAATACAGTGTATATAGAGAGAGGGAACAGATCGGCTCTGTCAGAACGAGCAGAGAGAAGGAGAGGATGGCAGAGAAAGTTTATAAGGCATAGTTTAGGAGGAAGTGTGTGAGAGAAGCTGGGGAATCTGTGGTGGCCAGCTGCAAGAGGGGAGATAGCGGAGAAAGGCTTTTAATTCTCAATCCCCACAGAGCCTTTGAAAATTACCAATCTTCTTATCACAGACGCAGGGCTGCTTATGCAAATTGTTGTGGAGTGGAACGTTTAAACGGAAAATTACTCGACAGCATTTTTTTTCCTCACCCCCCCCCCCACCCCGCTTTCCCGCTCTCCCTCTCTCTTCCACACAGAAAGCCTGTTTTGAGTCTCAGATAAGAAGATGAATTGCTCTCTTCGTGCTTTGAAGCACGTCAGGATTTAAAGACTCCAGCCTCAGCTCTGGTCTAACGCTGCAGCTCTTGCTGCCTTTGTAGCAGAAAATAGGCTGGAAAAAAAAAACTGAAGAAAAAGCATTTCAAAACAACATAGATTCTGTACTCCAACACATCGTCACCGCCCGAGGAGACAAGGAAATATATAAATATTCCCTAATCCCTGTTCTTCACTCTATTTACTTTAATATTTTGCTTCACACAGTCAACACTTTTTTTTTCTTTTAAAAAAATCATGGGAAGTAATTGACATGGATGAATAAAGCTCATGTGCTCTGCAGAGAAAATGTTTGAAGCATTTCTCTGAATTATTCCACAGGCAATATTAGAAATGAAACAGAAAATGGTACTGAACCCAGTCAAGCTCTTAATATGAAAATAGCAAGTGACAATAAAACTGTGAGATTCGACATGTGTCTGAGTTTTATATTCTGTGATTAAGCATTATTTGATGTTGGCTTTATTCCTCAGATGGACTGAATCGTACTCACATTTCACGAAGGCAACAACAAATGAAAACAGACCAGAAATTACTCAGCCAAATAGAAATAAACAATTTATTGATAGTTTACACAAATTATATCTTCATTTATTGCATTTTAATTAGAATTTTGATACCAATGTAAATTGTAAAAAAACAAAAGTACATTAAAAAATAAACTAATAAATTATTTTACACACACTGTTGTAAGGCAATTAGAGTATAGCCAATCACCAGCCTGGTCAGATTGGTGTCATACATAAGTCTCAAATGATTCATATTTTGGAATTTGAATTAATAATGAAAAGGAATTAAATAAAATAAATGGAACAATTGAGTAATATTAGTATGAGTATAATCAGAACCAGTGGAATAACAATGTAATGAGAGTAATTTGTAACACTTTGGAAGGCACTGGTTTCAGATTATACTGCAGGAAGAAACACAAATAACACAACTCATTAAGCTATAACAAGATTTATAGACTATATATATTTAGAGACTATATACAGGTTTGTGCGTGTGTGCGTGTGTGTGTGTGTGTGTGTGTATGAGAAAGGGAGAAAGTGGTCTCACTGTGCTTCTGTCTGTGAAACAGTTTCCAGACAAAGGAATTATGAGATAAGGTGGGAAGGCTGAATTTCCAACTTGGCCTCTTTGCTAAATCTTATGTAGTGAGTCACACTCTACACGGATCACAATAGTCAAGTGATGTAAGCTATGTGGTTTTAGTGCAGAGAGACAGTGCGTGCATGCATGCTCTGAAATTTTACAATGACCAGAGAATATCTGTCATAGACCATCTAAAAAAAAATTAATTCACAATTTTAAACACACTAAATATTCAGCTTTACTACAAGAGTTTTGAAAAGAAACAAGCCATTGCTAGAAATAAGCCATCAGAAAGTTGATGTAAACTTTGCATTTTGACTATTAACACAGGGTAAAGTGAATATTGCCACTGAAAATGTGTAAATACAGTATGTCCACTTGCAAATAATGTTGATTAGTTGTGGAAGGGGTGGCTTCCGGGTGTGAATGTTAGACATTCATGAAAAAGAGACACAGCCTATCAGTTAAACTACCCTGCACAAAGAAAAGGTTAAGAAAGGTTTTCTGATATTTGTTGCATTAATTAGCCTGGTCATTAGCATCCTGACTGTCTCACCAGAGAAACTGCATATAGGCTACATGTCACATTACATCACTTTAGCTGATCCTGCTCATGAATAGCACCTGACACTGTTGAATGTTTGTTTGTTTGTTTGTTTAATAAGTCAAGGCAGCTCTAAACCATTCCTCAATTCTCATTTCATTGATTGGACTCCAGGTTTGCTAACACTGTACATATTTAGTGACATCAGCAGCCTAGTGTTGCCATTACTTTTTTCACCATCACACTGTGTATTTAATGGCCATCTTCAATAGAGACATGAATATCATGACTGTTTGTGTTTTAGCAGCTTAGAAATATTGTTATTAGACACAGAAGCCATTACACAAAAAAACACAAAGATATACACACGCAGAAGATAATACAGAAAAAATACACATCTAAACATAATGTTACGTCCCCAAACCAGAGTGGGTAAGGAACCTAATGTGTCTAACAACAATTACCTGGTGCACATGTACAGGGTACCCCCAGCTTACCTAGATCCAGCCTCCTATCACATACCACTCATCCAACGCAGAGTACACAATAGCAAAGGGTTAGAGAGAGAGAAAGAGTAAGAGTTAGTACAAGAATTGGCCAAGGAGCTTCCCTTTTGTAGAGATCTCTGGAAGGTGATTGGTCCCCTGTGTTCAGGACAGCCAACTGGTGTGGACCAAATTCAAATGGGCCAATCAGTGGAGGCTCTACACCTGGAAGACAGACAAAAGAGAAGAGACAGAAAAAACACAGTGCCACATATCCTGGCACGTAACAGTAAACATATTGCACTTTCAACTTACATGCGGCAGTCTGCAGAAAAACTGCTGACTATTATGCATGCTGTGTACTTGTATGGCTTAAAGGTAAATGTGCAATAGCAAGAAATACATATAATACAATGAAGTCTGTCCCACTACCAATAGCTAAGAGCAGAGGAGCTCTCTACGGTCAGATTATGTCCATTGTAGAGGGTGATGTCTGTTGGCAGGAAGGACTTCCTGTACCTTTTCCTTATCACAGTGGAGTTGGAGAAGTGTGTGACTAAAGCTGCTCTGCTGTTTGACCAGCAGGCTGTGGAGAGGATGTGAGCTGTTCTCTGTGATGTTTAGCAGTTTGTGCAGCTTCCTGCTCTCCACCACCTGCTCCAAGGGTTCCAGTGAAGTCCCCAGCACAGAGCCAGCCTTCCTGATCAGTTTGTTCAGTTGTTGGAGGAAGGGGAGGAGGGTGATGGTAGGATCCAATTTTCCATGGTGTCCCTAATGACAGGTGTGCAAGCAAAAGCCCTAAAGTACATTGCATTTAATTTTTAAGATTACAGTGTGAGTAATAACGGGCAGTAAACTTGGTTGACATCTGCCCCCCTGTTGCCTTCCTCCTCCACTTCCTCTGCTCATGTAAGGGTGCCATCACACAGACAGGAATAATGCAGCAGAGCGAACACAGTGACATGTGCACAGCACTTTGATGGAAGGAAATAACCACTACTAGAGTTTTTTTTGACAGTCCTGCCATTCCTGCAGTCCTGCTTGTCCTGGTCAATATGACCGTGAATCCCCCAGTTCCTCTACAATTGTTAATTTCATCCAACTAAAGTGCTACTTTGCTTGTTCTTTCCTTGTCTGCTGTTTTTGTTCCTGCAAATTGTGAGTGCATGTAAACGTGTGCTGTGGGGGACAACAGTAAAATAGGGCAGTTGGGCTGTTGTGGTCGTGTGGTTATTAAACTAGAGCTTGACATTTACAGGGCTGTTAATGCACTCTGACAATGGCTTTCTTTTATGCAAAAATGGAGATTTAGAGCTGCATATTTTAGTGGATAATGCAAAATCACTGATGACCATGTAAACCACCATCGGAAAATGAAAAGACAGACAAAGATTGTTTAAAGGCAAACTGATTAGATGTGGATATAAAGCACTGTCATTATAGCCTTTTCTTCCAGATGTACCAGTCCTAGTAAGGGGAGCACAGTATATGCAACCGCCTAATGTATAAATTTTCTCTCCACAGAGGCAGCTAAGGAAGAGGAAGTGCTACCTCCTAGTGGCCGGAGCCATTGTCCTCATCATCCTCATCATCATCATTGCTGTTTCAGCAAGAAAATGAGACTGGCCACTGTGGTAAGATCCCCCACTTAACTCTGCAACCCATGTTTCCAACATTCTATTGTGGTTTGAGTTGAAATTTGCTTGATATTAATGTTGGGATTTCAATCAGTTTTACTTGAGATGTCACCACATATCATATGCCTGTATTTAATATGCTTCAGTGTCACATTCCTTGTATCAAACAATCAGAATCTAAAATCACACATAAGTTTGATTTTGTAAATGAATGGGAGGGCCTAATTGTCAAGAAGTTGTCAAGCGCACTGAGGGAGGCAGTGAAGGAATTTTGGTCTAGTGGTCAGTCCTGGTATTGCAATTTCTGCTTTGATAGACTAGCCCAAAAAGCATTTTTCAGAGAGAATCACTGCAAAAGAAGCAGCTAAAACCATAACTACATTTTCCTGAGCATCACAAATTGATCACGATTTGTTCATTTGATCAAATATACCTTAGAAATTCGTAAAAAGCCATAGAATTGTTTTTATTTTATTTTATATTAACATAATGAGGATATTCTGCATTGTTAGTTCATGTATGTGTCAGGTTGCAAATACATTGTGATTGAACATTTCAATAGAATGTTGACAGATGACATATCATGCAGTCCAACAGTTTGTCTGAATTCAGCATTATTCAACTTTATTTATGGTTGGTAGCATCAAAGCTGTGTTAGTGTGATGGTTGTTAGTGAGTGTCCATTTCTGCTTTGGTGTACAAACATGCAAAGATTTCATGTGTAAAGTGAGTAAAATGCCATGGCCCGTGTAGACTGTTAGACTGATTTAACTGACCACTCAATAACCAAAGCTATAAATGCACTAAATGCAAGCTCTATTTGTTTAATTTGGTAACGATCTAACATTTTTCATCTTAATTGAAATGCAGTTTGTACAGTCATCAAAGCTAAGCATAAAGCACCCAAATGTGGTCCTTGACTTTAAGATTGGTGATTTAAATTCAGTCTAATTCCCACACACATTTAACGCCTCACTCTCTATCTCAAGTGTTTTGAGACTGAGATTTCCACAGTGCTGTTTTGTTTGCCAAGCTTTAATATCATCAATCCAAAGAGGCGGCAAACTATCTCAACTAGACTTTCTCAAATAGAAATGCAGTTTGAGTGCATGTATTGGTCAGGTCCAGCTCAGGTTTCTGCAAATGTTCACCGGCTTTATCCAAATGTGGTAAAACATCGTGCCAAACATTGGCGAGGATTGTCAAATTTATCCATCTGCTCACAGTCACTGTCTCATTTTCCTGTAGCTGATTTTATAAACTATTATGTAATCTTCATGTAGGCTACAATCAATTATAAATGTTGCTGTTTAATTAAGCACATACTATTTAATGCAAATTTCTGTCATGTTGGTATTAATTTGAAGTAATTAAACTATTCAGCACCATTTAGAAACACATTCAATCAGCTGTAATGCTTTTAAACTGTAAATTCAAAGGAGTAACGTTAATCTGCAATTCATTTTCTTGCACAGCTATACTGATTCCAGTTTTTCCACTGCTTTTGCATCTTTAAATCACTTTTGCGATTTAAACAAAAACATTTTGGGGGAACACCTGGTAGCTGAATGGGTGAAACGTATGCGACATAAGCTTCCCCAGTCAAGTCCAGGTGGACACCTTTACTGCTTGTCATACCACCCTCTCTTCTATCATGTTTCCTATCTGTCTCTTTACTAATGACATGAAATGTAGATTGATACTAACTGTGTAAGGTCAATCATGTTAAATCACTTCTACACTGGTAATATTTTGGTGCTTTTTACTATTGTGGAGCCAAATAACATCTGCAAGTCAGAGCCACTGCTCTTTTATACTGAAGCAGGACCTAACTCATTTTAACCTCATATTACTCATGGCTGAAAAATCTTTCTCGACAAACATCTTGTTTTTCTTATGTGACGGTCAATACAAGATGTCTCTGCTTGCATAAAGTATTGATCATCACCTATTTTCCTCTTGGGGGGAGGAAAATGGAAATCCTGTGGAACAAAGCATTCTATTCATAAAACGGCAGGCTGAATCAATGCTCCTGCGGTGACTGGCCCATGTTGATGCTCAGCAGTCGGCAGGTTGACGCTCAAGTGGCGAGACACTACCGGTTACCACAGCCAGACAGTCTGAGAGCTATAAAAAGAAACGGCCATTGTCAAGTCTGTTTACACCTGTTCAGAGAAAGCTTTACTGATGTTCACCTATGCAGAACAAAGTGATGATAGAGACAAATACAGAAATGTAGCTATATACATTATGGTTTTACATATTGTCAAAATCAGTCTGTTTTTAAAAAGATAAAGTTAATTATACTGGAAAGATAAATGACTAATGGAAAGTATGTTTCGCCTTCCATTCCAGAGGGCTTTCTCAATTCTGACTGACTGGTAGGAGTAGCAGGTTTATAAACCCTGCAGAGTCCTCAAGTCGTGAGTCCTTGATGGTCACCTGTGGGTTGTTGTTCCCTCTGGCTTTCATGTACACTACCGGTCAAAGGTTTGGACACAAACAGAAATGACCATGTATTTGAAATAGAAGCAGATATTTTAACATGAAATTCTAATCTGAAATACAGTATAGACATTGTTAATATTAAAAATGACTACTGTATATAGAAACTGTATTTTAAATGACTATTTACATAAACATACAGAAGCCTATAATCATCAAACATAAGTATTGTCTTCCAATAGCACATTGTGTTTGCTAATGGAAGTTTATTAAATTAAGAGGATAACTGATCATTATAAAACCATTTTGCAATGATGGTAACACAGCTGAAGACATGCATCTTTTGATGGAAAAGATGGTAAAGCCTATGTGTGTCCAAACTTTTGACTGGTAGTGTATGTCACTGTGACCAACTGAGCCAGGGTGTGAACGACTGTGAAAACACCTGGGTACAGTTGAAAGAACTGCATTGTAAGTGGGTGATAGATTATGCCTTAGGCCACCTCCTCTGTTTAACATGGAAGCTAGAGGGAACAACAACCCACAGGTGACCATCAAGTATTAACGACTTGATGGTCACTATAACACTGTGTTGACACCACCCTGCATCTGAAAGGGCTACTTTTTGAGTTGTTATGACATGCCAAAGTACTGGACAGAGCAGCATTATCTGATGCCCTGGGAATGAAAATGGGCTGATCAGTCTTACAGATGTGCTGTGGCAATGCCTGCAAATGAAGCTTAAATGGCCCCAAATGGTCTGGATTTTAATTGGTTGTTGTTAGTAGTTATTAGTTGTGTTATATCCACGTTCTGATCTAAGAAACCAAATTTGAATAGCATTGCATTGACTTTGAGCCTACTTTCTATTTACTGTTGGTTAGTAAAAAAACTAACTACACTAATATAACTTTTTGGACTTTTTACTCTTTACTGTCCAGTAGTGTATGTGAATTTTTATAATAGCTGCATCTTTGATCTGGATTTCCTTCTGGTACAAGTAAACATTTTTGGCATAAATCTTCTTGACTTGCTCAGATTTCAGATTAGTAGCTCTTCATGTTTATGGAAGTAGACCAACATTTTTGTTTTAGCAGATGAGGCAGGATTACTAACCACTCTCACTGTATGTGTCTGTGTGTGTATGTGTGTGTGTGGGAATTACTATCTTCATTCCCACTGGAGGGAAATAATAATACTACAGTGCACTATTTGAGTTTAGCAGAAGTGACTTGGGTTTATTGCCACAGCAGAGCAGTCATAAGCCTGGCAAAGTCAACAAGTTCTTATACTAAAGATCCAAATGAACACAC
>JAUBNQ010000008.1:21971854-21985861 GCA_032353495.1 Ctenopoma kingsleyae | reverse complement strand
CAGCTCCTTCAAACATTTTGGTAGCTGCAGAAACAACTCAGTTTTACTGCAATGACTGCCCAACCGTTGTATCATTATTTAGCTGATTGTAGAACCAAAAATCTAAACAAATTTATACTTGCTTAATTATATAAATTTAATGAAGTATTCTATAGTGTTTCCATTAAAAAGATTTGTAAGCAAATCTGTAAAATTACATTTCTTTAGTACAGAAAACCTCAAAATGGACACAATAAGGAGAGGTCAATTTAAAGTATGCAACTATTTACTGAGGTAACAACAGTGAAAGATGTCGCTACAGGGGGTGGACTATAGCCGACAGGTAGACAGGACCTCTCAGAGAGAGGCAGAGATCAACACCACAACAAGTCTACAAGAAGAGTCTTACTTTTTGAAACAACTTTATATGTTCCTAAATGTGTGCATTGTGTAGCTGTCCAGAGTATGAACATTTCAAATTGGGTACAGTATAATGCCTGTAGGCCATTCAGGGAACTACAAATTACTAATTTAGTTAACAGCTATGTACGTGAACCTGTGAGAATTCACTTCGGCATCTGGTCATTCATGGCAAAACTCTGATCTGGACATTTTCAAACATCAACAATAAGCTTGTGCACATTTCAGTCCACAGTCAGTTTTTATTTGCTTCAGAGACTGGCAATAGGAGAAATAAATAATTAGACCAGTTATTGTTTGGGGAGGTTTACAAGAGGGATCAGTCTGTGTTTTGAGGCACACATATTCAAACAGTGCTGCCTGCTTGTTTTATTGTGGTATCCTAACAATGGTACTGAATTGAAAACAGAACTCTTGCAAATAACTACAACTAAGCAAAGGCCTCTGGGGGACAGTGAGTTTTGTATGTAACAATTAAATTATTTGTGTGTGCTTCTGTCTTGCTTGCATTTTGTGTGTGTCTGTTTATTGTATATGTTGTTGTTAGACTCAGGCTCTACCGTGGCTATTTTGGCAAACCTCTTTTGTAGGGTTTTCTGGTGATAATACATAAACTGAAATGCCACTTTTATTTAGAACTAGCTCTGTTTTTTAGAAGATCTTTTTCTTTTCTTCTGTTCATTGGTATGTCCACTGAACAGGTCTACATAGCCAAACTGTACAGACTTCCTTTTCAGAGGCTGCTAGTTAAATTGACTGACGTGACGTTCTCTCTCCTATATATTATTAAGATGATGGATGTCACCATGACATAACCCCAGACAGTGAATCTGCTACAGTGAGTGACTTCACAGATTAGTGCACATTTTTATCCCCTCGACCACTTTTCTCTAGGTTGTCTGTCAGAGTCCATATCAATGTCAAATTGATATGGTACTTTACAACCAAAAGACTTTTGACCAGTGTGGTGTGCCATGTGTGCGGGTGGAGAATAGAAGCTGTTGTATAAAATCAAAGACTGAAGAGAGAGATCAAATATACAGTCTTTGAGGTAAACACAGAAACACCATTAGAGAAGCAAAAAGAGAAAAGGTATGACTTTAACTACTCCTAACATACATCAGAGGACGCTGGAAATGTAATGGAAGAGTTGACGCTTTTATAGCAAAGGCACAGTCACCCAGGAGACCAAATATAGCTGCAGCTGAAGGACATGCAGTATATGTGGAGGTCTTGTTAAGTATCAATTTCTAAATAAATGGCAGGATTTTGGACTTGACTCAAACCTTGACTGAAAGGAGTCATAATGGGTCTACAGTACAGCAGCATGCACTCTTTATTTAGAGCCAACAAAAAGTCAATGTCAGTATATATTCAGGCAGAGTGGGATATAACAAATAGCTTTTATTTTTCAGGAGAGCAGGTGTTATAAAGTTAAGGAAAATGCATTTTCTCTTAACAGGTCTTTAGATATAATAGTGTGTCAAAGTGGCACACATGAAGCCAAGTTAACACAGCTGTGTAGGGCTTTAATACTTGCAATATTCAAAGGAGCTACCTGAAGGGTTTCGTCAAACTAACCAGCCAACAGTTGTTTCTAGTAAAAATCTGGTGAAAAGATTCAATGCACTCAAAAGGAGGTGCAACAAGTGTATAATGTGCCTGAAGAGTGCAACTCATGGCCAGTTATATAATTATTAATTCATGATGATCTACTCTACTACTATGACTCTACTGTGATGAGTCACTTGAGGGTACACAAAAAGGATAAGTAATGGTCAGATAATCATGAACTAATATAGTAACTACTTGTTATGTGTTATCTCACTGAACAGCCCTGTCTCCTAAAAATGACATAACCACATTACATTTTCTGTTAACTTAATGATCAGACGAGCTGCAATACATTGAAACCTAAACCTACCGGCAACATATTTTTGTTTTCATCAAAATAAAATCTACAACATCTGCTTTTCTCATCCTCGAAAATATCTGACATTGCAGTTCAGCATCCATACTACATACATCCTACAACTGCAGCAGTGCTTTATGATTGCATTCAGGCATCACAGCACTGGGTTAAGGTCAGGGAAAAAGTGTGGGCTGGGTTAATAGACAAAAATGTAACAATCACTTCACTCATTATAATTTACTTAAGAGAGTGAGACATCAACAAACAAACAATCATGGCGGAATTGGCGGTAAACAGGAAGAGTTGTGAGACTAAGAACCTGGAGAAAGATACAAACATAGATGGATTAGATGAAAATGTGAGTGGAAACCTGAAAGAAGACATTGCAAAATTAACCTGCAACAACTGTGTGCCACTTCAAAAAGGTAATAAGAAAATAGCTGACCTTAGAGAAGATATTAGGCAGCTTTCTGATGAGCTACGACAGAAGGAACTGCTGCTGACAAGCTACACGGAAGTGACTTGTAAACAACTTTCAACGCAGATTTCAACCCTCAAAGACTCAATGCTGGATACCTTCGTATGGTATCTTTCCAGCTGCCCCCGACCTTCTGCCTGCTCCATACCTCGAATCCTGGGCTGAAGTGGTCATTCGTGGCAATAAGAGAGTTCAAGACGGGCCCGTCCCATCTCTGCGACCTGTCAAACCACTATGCGGCTCTCTCGGATGACCATCCAAGATGTACCTCAGTACCTCCAAATCCAGATCATGATCCTCAGCCAGGAAACAGGCCGGTGAACTCAATGATTTTCCACCGATTGGAGATGAGCAGTGCTCCGGTGGACCAACAGCCCACTGTGAGGCCAAAGCAGTGTCACTCATCTCGGTCCGCAACCTCCATTTCACATCGCAGGAATCTGAAACAGGCTGTGCTCAGACGTTCCAGACGCTCTCCTGGCCCTGAGAGCGCAACACACCAGTGACGCGGATGTGGTGGTTACTGAACTGTGCCCGGCGGGATATTCCTTTGTTAGCCAGCCTCGGATGTCAGGTAGGTGAGGTGGCATTGCTGTGTTTTCTAACCAGTTTTCATGCCGCTCTCCAAATTCCATGCATTTCACATCATTTGAGTTGCTGCTAATTAAAGTCAGAGAAAAGGATCCTTATTATTGTGCTGTTGTGTTTAGTCCTCCTGGTCCCAACAGAGCATTTCAGTGACTTTTTATACACCACCTTGAAGCTGTCTAATCTGATCATTGTTGGGGATTTTAACATTCATATTGATGATGTTTTTGAATCCATTGCCAGGAGCTTCATAAACCTCATGCATTCTTTTAATTTCTGGCCCCACACACTCCAAGGGCCACACTTTGGAACTTGTCTTTAGTCTGGGTTTTCACACTGATTTTATTTGTTCTAAAGATGTTTTTTTTTTAAATTCTGATCTTTACTGTATTCTTTTCAATTTATCCTTGTCTGCAGACCTGTCTTTAGCTTGATGTGAAATTAACTCTCGCTTCATTAACTCATCTACTGACGCTTTTAATTTAGTTTTACCTCCTCTTGGTGATGTTGATGTTTTAGTTGAAAATTTTGATAACTATTGCCTTTCGATTTTAGACAGCATCTGTCCCCGTGGAAATAGACCAGTACCTATTTTAAATTCTTCAACCTGGATTAACAACAGAATCTGCTGTTTAAAGCATTCCTGCAGAAAAACTGAACACTTTTGGGAAGAAAAAAACATTTGCAAGTCCATTTACTACATTTAAAGCATCTATTAGTTTCATACAATAATCTTGTTAAAGAAGCAAGGGCTGTCTATTACTGGAATCTGGTATCTAAGAGAAAAGGAAATATTGTTTAACACTATGAGTAATATAGTCACACCTTTACCACCTGCGGTTCCAATCTTCTCCAATGACGATCGTGAAAAGTTTCTCCTCTTTGTTGAAAAGATTGCTCATGTTAGAAACAATATTACACATTCAGCTGTTACTCTATCCATCCCCGCTCAGCCTGTGATTTTAGATTTTTTTTTACCTGTTACTCTCCCTGAATTAACTAAGTTAGTTGGCTCAATGAGAGCCTCCTCTTGCTGCCTGGACATTATGCCTGCTTCTTTGTCTAAGTATGTTTTCCAGTCCATAGGTTCAAGTGTCCTAACCATTCTTAATGCTTCCATGATTTTTGGTCATGTCCCAGTTTATTTTAAGAATGTTGTGATTCACCCACTGCTACAAAGACCTCAGTTATATTCTTCACTGCTCAGCAGCTACAGGCCTATCTCTAAATTGCCATTTATTTCTAAGATCCTGGAGTTCAGTATCAACATATTTGCAAACTGTCATTTACTTTTTAAATGCAGATTAGTTGTATATGAACGTAATCTTTAGGAGACAGAGGACTGTAATTTGTTTAAAGGAACTACAAACAGAAAACAACTGTCATTTTATTTCTGTTTGTAACCCTTCTGTGCTCCTGTCATACTCAGTGCCCCATCAGTAGCCACTGACACCAAGTGGGTGGGGTTTATTTTTCTAACACAGCCTCACAGATGTCCTCCCCCCGTGTTTAGACTTTAAGGGGTATCAACTCAATGATTTCTGTCTGTGAGCCAGCAGAGTTCACATATCTGCATATTAGTGCTATTTGCTCAATATCACTTACATCTCATGATTTGTCACAGGTGATTGAGTACGCTGGAGCCGAATTAATGCTTCGGAAAAGCAAGTGAATCTGTCCATGAACTGGAATGAATTAAATGTTACATTTTGATCAGAAACTTGTCTTTTTTGGATTTATCCATGGTTAGCTGAAAGTTTAAAGCAAGTCACTTGTCGGGCTGTTACAGGTGACAACCACTACAGTGATGTGACGCAAATTTTGATCAACACAATATTTACAACACGTTTTATTTTAATTTTGTAATGTTAATGTTTAAAGATCTCATTAATGTACAAAATAATAACTATTATATTTATAAAACTAAGTTTAAAAAAAACTTCAATTAAATTGCCATTTATGCACATTTTTTTCAAAACCACTGGGAGCCACAGCAGACAGATGAAAGAGCCGCGGGTTGCCGACCCCTGCTCTGGATCGAAAGCTACGTGTTGAAGTGTCCTTGGACAAGACCTAAACCCTGTAGTAGTGCTAACACAGGTCTAGCAGTTGTCCAAATAACAATTTCCCCAAGGGGATCAATGAAGTATTAATTATTTATTATTAACACTAGAACTACCAAGGGGATCATTTTGACCATTAAGAATTTTTGAAATGTAATAACTTTTTTGAAATAAAACCCACTATACTGACTAAGTATGTGTATATTCTAACGCCAAAATATGACCAAAATTAGAAAACATAAATGAGCATTTCTACCTAGAATGGCCAGAGCGGTCATTTTGACCGCTATATGCGTTATAAGTAGGGATGTTCGATATTGGCTTTTTTACCGATATCTGATATACCGATATTGTCTAACTCACCGACACCAATATATACGGGGTCCCCCCTCATAAAAAAAGGAAAAAATTATATCATTTTAGGTAACTAACATCACATATCTCCTATCATGCATACTTAAAGTTGAAACATTATTGCAAGGTGTGCCAAACAAACAAAAATATCTCAAAAACTATACCTTTGTCATATTTTGACATTTAGAGAGATAGGAGAAGTAGCTGATGAGTTTTATGTATAATGTGTGTATGGTATGTAAATGTTGTGTCATTAAAAGAGCAAAAACCGGCACCGATAATTTCCAATATTACATTTTAATGATATTGGCCGATAATATCGGTAGGCCGATAATATCGGACATCCCTAATTATAAGTGAATCTTTACAGCTACTTTTTACGGCTGTCGGAGGTGGACTGTTGCATAGCAACACTTGTTCGTAGTTGTTTACACTACAGCAAATCTAAAATATATCTTTAGTTTTGAGCTAAATCAAAGAGGGGTTAGAGTCAACATCTGTGTTACCACTACACATGTGCTGAAATGTGTCAATGCAACACTAACAGTATCAGCGTAAAGTGAAAAAACGTCTGCGTTCCCAGCACTGTCCACACATCTAGTGTCATTACAAGTAGCCAAAAGGCTAACATAGAGACTGTTAGAGATTACAACAGAAACAGGTAGAATCAAGAGTAGATGTGCTAGATCAGATGGTGAGGAAGTACTCTGTAAAGGCACCGACACATAGATGGCCAGTGGTGGTATTTTATAATATTCTTGATAATAAACGCTGGACTGCACCAATGAGAGGATGTTACGGAGAAACTTCAAAATGCATCTCGCAAATGAACTTCGGCCCGACCACATGAGAAGACAAGGCAGACAGCTGATGGTATGAGGGAGGTAGAGATTACCTGTGTGGACTACGAGAAACTGAGTGAGTGAGTTTGATGCGCGATATTTTGTTCCAGTGAACCACTTAGAGAGAACACTTGATGATTTTACAGTATATTTTCAGTAAACTCTTAAAATATGATATTTTTTCTAATTAAAACAAATATTGCAGTCAATACATCAGCTCGTTTTCTTACAGTTTTCCGGATTGGTGGGAAACCTTCTTCAGCTAAATGAATCAAATCCTTGTTTGTGCTCCTGATAAATTTGTACTTGTGATAATTGAAAATCTTGGTCCATTAGCCTCCTTTAAGTCCTGTATGGAACCCGTATGGGGTTTACTTTGACACTGGTCTTACACTTGATTCACACGTTCAGTCTTTGATTTGCTCCTGTTTTTGTCATTTAAGAAATGTTGGAAAGTTGAGTTCCATTGTGTCATAGTCAGAAAGGAAATTGCTATTTATAGTTTTATTTCTTCTAGACTGGATTTATGTAACTCACTTTTCACCTCTTTTAATAAAACATCTTTAGAGCATCTGCAGCTTGTTCAGAATGCCTCTGCCAGGCTTCTGACCAAGTCTCCAAAGTTGTTTTTTCATGTCTGTCCACTACTGGCTCAGCTACATTGGCTCCTAATTCAATTCAGAATACATTTCAAGGTTTTGGTTCTCACATATAAAGCACTACACGGACAGTCACCGGTTTATATTACTGAACTCATGGAACCATATAAACCCAGCGGGTCCTTAAGGTCCTGTGACCAGGGCTTATTGTCTGTGCCACGTACAAGGCTGAAGACAAAGGGTGACAGACATAAGCAGAGCAGCCGTGGGGGGAAGGGGGTGGGCACCACAGGCCCCGCCTCATGGACACAAATTGCCATCTCCTGAAAAAACCCAATATAAGCACAAAAATAAAAGGAAACATTTTGCAATTTTGAAATGAAACAAACATTTACCCATTCTAACACAATGGAACATGGGATTAATGACGCTCACTGCCATGGAGTGAGCCACTCTGGAGTGAACACTATTTGTTGTTTATGTTGTGTTTTTTGGTGTAACATTAGGCGGCAAAAATGGAGAGAAAGTACAAATCAGGAGCACTAAAACGCAAGAACAAGAGAGTAGGAAAGGATTAATAGCATCATGTGCTCCACTTACATCTTACTTCTCATCTTGCTCATCCTCTCAACACAACCGTGAAGATAATGGAATGGAAAAAAGTAACGTTAATCAGTCTAACAGTTTGGCTAGGACTAGCCTGAGATTAGCAGCAACCAGGGCCAGAATAACACTTATCAAGATGAGGTCTACCACCAAAGCACCTGGGATACAGAAACATTAGATCTGATGAGGTGGGGGATACCTATCCAGACGGGGTGCTTCCACTTCCAGCGGCAGAGGCAGTACTGAGGGCAACCACACTAACATTTTACCCCAGGAGGAGTACCCAAGTGATCCATTCCTTTTTCGAAATGGGCCTCTCACCACTTAAGTCATCCGTGCTCTGCTTGAGAATGGTCCACGCGTCAGGTGGGAAACTTGGACGCAATTGAGCGACAGTGGCTAATTTATTCACCCAGAGTAAATTGACTATTTCGTTTTTGTTCCTGGTTGTTTGGCAAAATAATGAAACAGGGAGCTCCTGAAAGCTGAGAGAGAGCAGGTGGAAAACAACAGATTATTAGGAGGATCATGGATACCACTCTCCTTTTCTTTTGCGGCCATAGGGAATATGCAGGGCACTCCTCAATCAAATGAAGGAAACTTTCTGGAGCTTCTGTAATGACTGGCACATTATGACTCAATCCTGGAGCAACACCTGACTAACCCGGCCATGTGACATACCTAAGCCACCAGTCACAAAATGAACTAATTGCAGCTTTTGCCAATGAGACATTAAAAGCTATAATAGATTAAGTTAAGGCAACAAAGTTTTACTCTCTTATCGCGGACTCCACCATTGACATATCAAGAAGACAGTTTTCTCTATCACTGAGGTATGTAACCAAAACAAGCAATGAACTGAACGGTTTGTGAAATTTGAGGCATTACGTGGTGGTGGTGGTTCAGAGTCGTTTTATAATCTTCTGATAAATGCGCTCACAAAGGACCTCGGTCTTAATGTTACATGTTACATTACATGAGGGGCCAAGTGTATGATGGCGCGAGGATGATGTCTGGACAGTTAACGGGACCACAAGCCAGAGTAAAGGAAAACTGTTCTGACAAAGCATTTTATGTACACTGCTGTGCACATAATCTTAACCTAACTCTCATGGATGCTGAATGTTGTTTGTGTAGCGCTAAAGTTTTTTTTGAGACATTAGAATATACTGCTTTTTAACATCGAGCCCCCCTAGGTTTATAATACTAGAAGAACAGGAGAACATGCAACTGGAGAGAACTGTCCTCACGCTGAAAAGCCTGTCAGATACAAGGTGGGGATCTCGGAAGCATGCCACAGAAGCAGTAATACAGAGCCTTCCCGCAGTTCTTAAAGCACTGCACCACATCAAACACCTTACCGGCAGCCTCTGAAGCTGATGGCCTATCAAAACTTAACACATTTGAGTTTATGTTCATGTTGATGTTTTGGAACGATTTACTCAAAAGAACAAACAAATGTCAAATTACTTGCAAAAAGACTCACCAGATGTTAACACTGCTGTGGATCTAATTGACACCACTATGGCTCAGATCAGAGAATTACACACAGATTATGCTTTTGATATAATGGAAAGCACAGCGAAAACTGTCACAGTTTTGCCCTGATTAACCTGGCTACCTGGTGTTTTTGGTAGTTTTGGGGTTTTTCTTGCCTTTTGTTTCACTCTCACCCGGTCACACTCGTCTGTTTACCTGCCACGCCCCCGATCTCGGTAAATCACTCACGTTAATTGTCACCAGCTGTTTTCTATCGCGCACCTGCTCACGCCCCGCTCCCGGCACTGCCCTCACCTGTTTCCACTCAGTAATCAGTCAGCTCCCCTTTATATTCCTCCCTCTGCCTCGTGCACACCACCAGATTATCTGTTGTCACAACCCGAGTCAGTCATTCCGTTGGTCTGATTATGTTTGGTAGTGTTTCAGATCCCGTAGTCTCAGTTCCTCTCGTTTCTGTCCCTGTCTACTCTTCACCTCGCCGATCATCACTGCTGTCTGCATACCCTCACCATCGTTCTTCACTCGTCAGTGCTTAGCTTCTGTAAGTGTAGCCTTTGATTAGCCTTGTTTTCCCACGTTCTCCCTGTCTCTGTTCCGTGCCTTGCTCCCCTATTACACTCCCCGGGTCTGTGTGTTCCCTGCCCCGCGCCTGACCTCCGCTCCCAGTCCTTGTGTTAAGTATTTTGGTTTCTACCCGTGTTTTAGTTGGGCCTCCGGCAGGAGTATCTCTAGTTATCGTTTATTAATTTCTTTACACCTGTTTTCAGCCTTCTTTAGGAAGAGATTTTGTGTTTTTTGTATTAGCACCCTCTGTTTTATTGTTGGTGGCTTTTTCCCCATCTCTCTTTGCCTCCTACGAGGAGTGATTTTTTGTTTTGTATTCATGCCCTTCCCCTCACAATAAATCCCTCGTTAAATCCACACGTTCCTAGTCTGTTTTGAGTGTTCTTTGGGTCCACCAGGCGAGAACCCTTACAGAAAACAATTGCCAGCAAAACCAACACTAACCACTGAGTTTGCGGAGGAGAGAGGAGAGAAGGAAGAGACATTTCGATGAGGACGCAGAGGATGACCCCATCCAGAACAGTTTTACAGTTTACTTTAAAACTGAGGTGTTTTTTTTTTTTTGTTTTTTTTCCACCCCCCCGGGGGGGGCGCCCTGCGGTGGGGTTGCCTGGACCTGTGGTTGGGGGATTGTTGTGGATGTGTGGTGGGTGTGGCCTGGTTGGCTGTGGCATGGCGCTGATGGGCTGTGTGGTGCGTGCCGTGTCCACTGCCACGGTGGATGTGTTGGCGCTGCGGCCAGTTCAGGTCTCCTTGGGGTCTCCCCTTCGTGGCCCCCTGCCTCTCACTTCCTGCCGCTTCCCCCATTCTGCATGTTGTGGGCTTCCGGCCCCTGTGGTGGCCCATCTGGTGTGAGTTTTATTGTCTCGTTTTGGGGGTTCGGGTCTCTCCAGCGCGGGGGGGGGGTCTTGGGTGGTGGCCGGTTCTCGGTTACCTGGGGTCCTGGAGGCTCCATTTGTGGCCTGAGTAGGGGCGGCCAGCGCCTGGCGGGGTTGGCGGCCTGGCGCCTCCGGCTCCCTGGGGCCTCTGTCCTTTTGGCCGTGGGGGCTTCGCCTTCCCCCTCCTCCTCCGGCTGGGGTGGAGGCACAGCTGCCGTTGGAACGTGTAGCCTTGGGTCTTTAGTGCACTTGAGGTACAGTGGATGTCCCTGGTCTCCTGGGCCTGGGCCTGTCTCTGCGGGCCTCAGGCTCCTGTGGGGTGTTGCTGCGGCAACTCAACGTCGCTATGCAATACGTCTCATGATGAACACACACACACATACATGTACACTCACACACAATAATACTGTATGTTTGTTGTCTCATATTAATACTATATATGTACTGTGCTGACAGTGCTGTTAACCTGAGACATAATAGGTGAGGTGAAATCCAGTAGATCAGTCTAGTCAATATAGGAAACTTATAAAGATATATGAATACATTTAGGCATAGTTTGATGTGAGGAGTAGCTGCCATGGTTTGTTCTACTGTTTTGTAGATGTTGATTTAACTTTTGTGTTTTTATCTTTGTTCAGCTCACCCTATGCTTACCTGAACAGATGGTACGTCTCAGTTTGGTGAGGTTGTGAAGGTAAAATACCAGTGAGTTGAGGAGAGAGAGGTGGCAGCTTGCTATTAGGCTGCAGTTTTAAATCTGTTTCTTTTGTTCTTTTTGATTGTTTTCCCTGGAGATTTTTGTCTTTGTTTACTTAATATTTTCTTAATAAATTCCACCATTTTGCACTTACTCCTGCCTACCAAGCTGCTTTTTTAAATATCCCTTTTTATAAGTTTTCCTGTGCAAAAAAAACATCATTCCCTGTTGTATGGTGAGCTGGCGCAACAACAGGCCTGCGGTTTGTCAGGTGTATGCCCATAGTCCGCCCCAACCCCCTTGTTACGACTCGCTTTGTGTTAAGAAATGTAGCTTGTCATTCATTCAAAAAATATGTTTCACCATAACATAATTATGTTGGCTCCAAAAGTGTAATCACAGTTGCAGTTTACAGTAAATAATGGTCATAATCGTGATTTTTTATGAATCACTTTGCGGTTCTTAAAGAGTGTAACTGAATATGTAATGAGAAAAATCCATATAAGTGACCTATCTGTGGTTCACTAGATTCAGTCTCCATTTATAAATTGTAGAGTTGTAGTGCAGTGACAGGAGATCTGTATCTATCAGAATTTTAATTTTAAAAAAAGTATATCAAATAACATTAAGATAATCAGGTTAATCAGTCAGAAACATGACTGAAAGACGAATGACTCCTTTTAAAACTTTAAAAGTTAGCCCGAGCCCAAAAAACCTCAAGGTTAAAGCTGACAATGCACTCTGGAATGCTTGTCGGATGGTCAAATAATTTCAGACACCTTGTCCTCCTACATCTCGGACTGGGAGGTCTGTGTCACTTTCAGAAAGTTACATAAATTGTTGGACAATCTGACATTCACACCTACTTCTTACTTTCACTGGTCACCTGTGGTTTCGTGACAAATGAGTTCTCTCTAGCTCTGCTATTGCAGAGTTGACTGCCTGACAGTCAACTATTTCTGTCAACTAAGACTGACTAAGAATCCTGACTGCTGTATAATTATTGACATCCCAGTTTACCTAAATAAACTAAGTGCTCTGTTTCTAGTATAGAATATCTTTTTCTTTACCCAGAATTCTGTGCTATTTAAGATGGTCAAGAACTAGACAGCTTTGAATAAGGGAAAACAAAAGAAAAAACAAGAATTGTGAAAGATGTCCACATATCTCCACCAATGATTCAAACAGATAAGCCTTAGAAAGCTGTTAATGTTTACATTTTTTCCTGAAAAGACATTCAGGCAGAGTACATAAAAAAGTGAGTGAAAGAGTGATGGAGAACAAAACCAGGAGAAGCAGAAAAGGAGAAGAGCAAGTGCCATACATCAGTTTAATGAGGGTGACGATGACAGAAATAACTGGGGAGCCGCTTTTGCTCTCAAATCAATAGCCTGGCTCTTTATGGCACTCTAAATAATGCAATAACTGCACCCTGACACTTATTCCTATACGAATTATGATACTGGCACTGCCCTCACATCTTGTTTACAGAGTCATTTGGGCAGAGAGACTTCTCTATATGCATGTCAGCGCCATGTGCTAATGCTACACTCTGTCTTCTATTTACCAGCTGTTGCTTACTGAGACCAGCAAACCTTTTTCCATCGAAAGGGCTATAATAATAAGCCATAACATTTTTGATGAGTACATCTGATTTTTGCTATTTTTACTTGATAGGTACAAGGTAGACATGACTGGCACAAAAGACAATTACAGAACCCAATTACCATACAGTGGAACCTTGGATTGCGTGTAACATGTACGAATGTTTTGCAAGACGAACAAGAATTTTAAATAAATTTGAACTTGATGAACGAGTGATGTCTCGCAATACAAGCAGTATGTATACGTTTTGTCTGCCGAACCTCATGTGATCACAACTTCTCTCTGCAGCGTAATAGATGAATGAGACTCACTTATGTTGTCTCCTCATTCCAGTGTAATCTGAGTTGTTTCAGAACATTAATTAACATTAATAAGTTACTAAAGTTTAGTTTGTAGCTTCCAGCTATATGTAGAATTATCTTCTGTTTGTAGATGTCACTCAGTAAAAGGATCCATGTGAAACATCTCCACGGTCCATCTCCTGAGCGCATTTCTGCAGGTGTCGCAACATCGGTAATTTCATTAGTTATTCATGATTAGTCAGGATTGGTCAGAACAGTAAATTATATTGTTCACTGTCCTTGAGCTGCGTGCAGGATGTCTGCATATTTACATTTGCACAATAACCGCGGCACAAGTACAGAAATAGGTTTCATTAATAAGAGAAGTAGTGAAAGGGCGCTGGCCGGAGTGTTTCACTCCATAAAGTGAATGTTGGTTTGACTGGTTTTACTTTATATTTTATATCATCATTTTTATACAAATATTTTTGCATTGTGAAACAAATCATCGGTGTTTCCATTATTTCTTATGGGTAAATTCGCTTTGATATACAAGTGTTTTGGATTACGAGGACGCTTGCGGAACGAATTATGCTCGCAATCCAAAGTTCCACTGTATTCTCATGTACTATATATACACT
>JAUBNQ010000008.1:21960006-21971754 GCA_032353495.1 Ctenopoma kingsleyae | reverse complement strand
GGTCCTGCTGATGGGTTAAGGACCTTCAACGACCCAGTCCAGCTCTCCTAGAGTAACTGTCTGTCTCCTGGAATCTCCTCCATGCTCTTGAGACTGCGCTGGGGGAGACAGCAAACCTTCTGGCAATGGCACATATTGATGTGTCATCCTGGTGGAGTTGGACTGTCTGTGCAACCTCTGTAGAGTCCAGGTATCGCCTCATGCTACCAGTAGTTGACTGTCCCTAGTCAAATGCAAAACTACTGAAAAGCAGTCAAAAAAAGATGAGGAGAGTAAAATGTCTGTGGTTTCCACCTGCAAAACCATTCCTGTTTTTGGGGTCATCTCATTGTTGCCCCTTTAGTGCACCAGTTGATAATTTCATTAACACCCTTTGTCTATGAAGTTACTCTGTAACACATATAGAATGACATATCTAGTGACTTATGGAGCGTGGAGAGTGACACAATACAATAAATATAACAAGCATTAAATAGATATTTAAATGTGTCATTAAATCATTAAATACTGAAATTAATTCACACATACTTTATTAAATATATAGTAACCAAATATATTAATTTCATTTTTTAAAAAGCATATATAATTATTTCACTATTTAATTAATTATTTCAATATCCATTTAATATAATTCATGGTCTGTGTTGCTGCACATTATGAATTAGCTGCATGTGAATTAGCTGCAACACTCCAGTGCATTGCAGTGAGTAGCTTTATGTTTTATGACACTTCGTCAAATTTATTGTTTCAAATAATGTTAATCTGGCTGATTCAGTTGTTTTAAGTAAGTGCTTATGGTGTGACATTTCCTCTGGGTTGCAGCCGAGGTAGCAAGGCTCTTTCCTAATGGCAGGATGAGAAGGAGTTTGACAGCTAGTGTACAAAGCCAAGTAAGTCAAAGAAGCTACACACACACTTTCTGCAGTTTACAGACCACAAGGCTGAAAACTCCAAGAAATTCAATAAATTCGTCTGTTTTACTTGTCACATATTCTGTGTCAGCAACCCCTGATTTAATATCAAGTTTAGAAAGTCTCTCAACAGCCTGTGAGAAACTCATTCAGATCCTCCATGAGGGAAACCACCATGTTTGGAAAAAAATCCTTCAGACCAGACCAATCATCTGACTAGAAAACAGTGTTAGACCTGCCCACTGACTTTGATGGACAAAGTTGACAGATAAAATAAATTCATGATGTTTAGCAACACAGACCATAAATTAATTAAATAAATAGTGAAATAAATATATATCCCTTTTTTAAAATGAAATTAATATATTTGGTTACTTATATATTTAATAAATTATATATTAATTTCAGTATTTAATAATGTATTTACACATTTAAATATTTATTTAATGCTTGTTATATTTATTGTATTATGGTACTCTCCACATGCCATAGTAATGTTTATTGCGTGTTGCTCTCATTTTACAAGAGGACAAAACCAGCAATTGGTACTCCACTAAAGTACTGTAAAGTGTGTCAAAAGTACAGTACTTTAGTAAATGTACTTAGTCAGTAGGCCTTCAGTGAATTATCTTTTGAGTAAACTTGAACTGCCATGTTAACCTTCCTCTCTTGAGACGTGCTGTTGGGTCTACCTGAACATTTTTAATTCGCATGAAAAGATTTGCAGGAGCCACTTACAGAAATAATCTGATATGTTGCCTTATTTACTACAGCATCAGCTAGAAGCTACAGCTTGGTTACCCACAGTAACAAACACATTGTTTCTGCAAAGATTTGCTGTTTTTTCCAAATGTCAACGTTAATTGCCTTAACCACCACAATATCTAAATTATCTGCATGGCTGGACACCACTTGGAAAAATATGTTTGTTTGTCTGTGATTTGGTGACCCTTTAATCTATATAGCTTTTTCAACTATGTCTTCCCTGAGACTCACTCAAAAAAAGTGTCTCTAAATGCCAAACAATGGAAAACAGTATTTTCATTATTGTGCTCAAACTGCCCTCGACAAAATAAAATGCAGTATGTATTTGCAGAATAAGCAAAGCAGTTGCTTATTGCTTTCATATAATCATTACTTTTATTAGTCTTATTATTTTGCACAAAGTTCTGATAATACTCATATAATAATGTCCCTCATTCACATTCAGACAACCTGTGGTTTCACTGACTGGACAATCATTGATCTCAAAGATTAACAGAATATAAAAAGCTCTTCTGAGCACTAATGACTTTTCATCAGGTGCAGAGTTTGCTCTCCACCAGCATAAGCATCCATTAAGGACGAAAATCAGAGGGTTCTGTGCATGGACTTAACACAAAGTCTATTTAAGGAGGGCCAGAAATTTGACTGGGTACATACCTGGCTTCGCACATGTATTAGAGGATAAGAGGATAATGGAAGTACTCCTGGCAGAGCTCCTCAATCCATAATGAAAGGAACTATGCTGTCAAATAAGTTTTGCGCATTCCCTGTTGCTTCACATATAATGTACAGTGCACTGGCCAAAAAAATATCTGTCTTGCACTTTTACCATTCTGATTGAGTCTTAAATACTTGAAAAAATCTTTCACCTATAATGTGTCAGTGAAACTTTATTATGACTGGATGTCTGTCATTAGACTTTGTTTACATTGAGTATGAAACACATCCCTAACACCGTTTTAAGGGGAATAAACTCCATTTGAGCAGCTAATGAACAAGTGAGAGTCAAGCTTAGATTTCTATTATAATTCACACTGTGCAGGCACAAGAGTTTTTCCAAGGGATGTTTCCATGAAGGTGCACTGGAGGTGTGTGTGTGTGTGTTTGTGTGTATGTGTTGATCAAGCTGTGTCAGAAGTTGAGAAAAACTTCTTTTTCTTTTTTTTGCCTATTGAATTTAAAACAGGAATATAAGCCCATATTCCAAGTACCTCTTTCCCCACTGATAAATATTAAAGAATTAATGCAGTGGATACATGTTATATTTAGCCTCTAAAGCTGCTTTAGTCACTATGAAACACAGCAGACACACTCGCACTGAAAGAGGCTTATTCAAATGATGTAAAAAGCTAGGTTGACAACACAGAGTGGGAATTCAGGAGCACTGTGAAGATGACAAAAAATAAATATTGAAAGAGAAATTGATACTTAAGAAATGGGATGTTTCCAGGTAATCATTTCAAACAAGGATGCAAAAACAATCCATCATTTTTGTCTTTTTCTTACTTTTTTTTATTTAACAGGTATCATTTGTTTGAGGACATGATTTTGATGGATGCCTAAAACCCACAAAGAAATAGTATTTTGCGATACACGCTGCAGACTGTCTCAATCTGTGTCCCTGTAAAACAGGGAAAGATCTGAACCAGTGAAGTGGAACTTGCAAGTTTAGTGGAGTTCTTTGGGCCTACTATCGTTAATCCATGTCTATGAACAAGTGTGACAATAAGCTCTCTGTCTGAACAGCAATCCTCTTAGGCGAAGCTTTGTGGGTAAACTCGCCTCATGCAAATTCTAAACCCCATTAGCTTTGAGGGACTAGTCAGCTGCATTGAGATTAATGGCCAAGTGACTACTTGATTTAATAGGGTTATTTCACATCTTCCGGGGGAAAAATAAACAACAAAGTTAATACAAGACATTTGTCACTGACGTCCTCAATCTCTCTTCTCTAAGTGGGAGAAGTTTCTTGTGCATGCAGACGTGTTACTTATTCAGCCCGGCCTTGGTGAAACAGTAGAGAGGCTTTGCAAATGTTAAACGTGTGCGTACACAGCCTGGAAGCAAGAAATAATTTTATTTTATACTAATATTCAATTGTCTGGCCTCTTAAAAACCCACTGTGGAAGGTTTTTTTGTGCGTTGTGTTAAAGCATGGATATATCTGAAACTGTATTAGAGATAAATGCAACAAGAAAAGAAAGTGCTATGTAGTTTTTCATTACAGGGTAAAAAAATTAAAATCCTTATTTATCTTCTTCCATGCCGTCAGCTTACTCCAAACTTCGCTGCAGGGGATTACTGGCTGGGTGGGTAAGGCTCTGTCACCGCAAAGCAGGAGACAACACACTGTGACAACGGTGATCTGAGAGCACAACCGACTCCTCCAACTCACAGCTGTGGAGGAATGATTAGCCCAAAAGTTGAGCAGGACTTTAAATTCTTCCTTGTGACCTTTAATCCCTAGTCAAATCAAAACTTCACCCTAGCTCTCTACTGCAGAGCACAAGCAAATACTCAACTGCAAGTCTGCTCAATCCCAACAGTTTTACCCAAAGCTAACTGATTTCCTCAAAAGTTAAAATTTGTTTATTTCAGTTCAATTGAATCAATACTTCTTCTTTACTCTAATCTAGAGTGGCATTAAAATAAAAATGATTGAGAAGGAAAACACAGCACAAACTCAACTGCATCCGGTTCAAGTTGAAATCAGACATGAAATACAATACACTTGTTGGGTTCAACTCATGTTCAGCCACCACACTCTTTGGCTTGGGGTGGGTTTGGAGAGAAAAATGCGGATATACTCTACTGTGGACTGAGACACCTCACTCAAATACAAGTCACAGAGGTCCACTTTCAAAGGGTATTGAGAGCAAGCAGTGTTGGTCAGGATGCATTGAAAGTTTGTTAGTGGTTGATTCTGTATTAAATTGTATTTGGTCTGGATGTGAGCCCAAATCTGCCTGTTGAGCATATATGTCTTAGAGTGACACACTGAGTCTACCAAGTCCTCCAGCCTCCAACCTAAATGAACATATACATAGGTAGTTTATCTGTACCACCCACATAACCCATAGTGACTCTTGAAATAGCACCCATATGTTGGCTGGTGTACCGGACCTTCATTGTCATGGAAACAATCATAAATACTGGGCAATGAGTTTGATTACGCTAAAGCTCAAAAACTACATTGTAAGGTTAAATGACAAGATCTTGGCTAGGGTTCAAAAACTGCTTCCTTAATGGTAATGGACCGCACAGAGCGAAGGTCATTTTCAGGAGTCCACAGAGGTCTGTCACCTCAGGCTAGTGGTTAACTGCTGAAATTAACTTTAAAAACAACAGTATGAAACCTCAGACCAACCAGTAAAGCTAGAATATCAGTGGTTCACACGAGGGCCTTGATTGATAACTACAGATTAAGTAAATTAAGATTTCTCAATCAGTGCTCCTGATTTATCACCTAATGCCTAATCTCTTCCTTTCTTGCTGCTCGAACAAAGCCACACATGTATTGTTTGATGAAAATATAGAGTAAATACAACATTTTTGAACACCCTCCCATACTTATCTATATACACAATGCAGAAACCTCTGGACAATATACTCCTCTACTACACAGACCCCGTCAGCTTGGCTGTTAAAACATTACAGAGATGCCATTCCTCCTGCTGCTGACTGACAATCAATGGCAATACCATGGAACTTTGGCTGTGATTGATAAGAGCTATTACCTTCCTGCATCTACACACTGTGTTTTGGAAATGGGGAAGGACAGTAGCTGTATTGATCTGGACTAGATTGAAATTTCTAATCTCTTAACACTGGATAAACCACTGCAACTACCTCACTCAAATATCGATGACAGGGTGTTGCTTTAAACAGTCTTTGTTTGATGAAGGCTCTTAGAAGTCTTGAGCTCATTTGAACCAGCTCTCTCAAGCCTGTCACATATACAGAGGTATATATAATCCATTTAAAGATAAGAACTCCTGGTGAGGACAAATTTGACCTACAGATAATACACCTCAGTGCTTCTGTTATTACTGCATCACATTTTTTATTCAACGTTTACCAGTGGAAAAATCCCCTCAATACAAATCTGCCCAGGGGCTTCAGTTTCATTTAATGACAGCTATTGACCTACAGTTTACCCAAGCTGTCCTGTCTTTCTAAAATCTTAGAATCACTACTCAACTCAACTCTGAAATGCCCTTCAAACTTTAGAGAAGCACTTTAAAGCAACACTGTGCTGCTGTCTTTGTAGATCTTAGGCTTTTGATGCTGTTGATGGATGCAATTTTGTTAAATAAACTGTTTTCTGTAGATTCTGATGTTTCTGCTTACAACTGGTAATGAAATTAGTGTTTCTTGTATAGTTCAAATGGTTGAACTATACCAGAGGTGCCCCTCAATACAGGCCCCTTGTTTCTCACCCTGTACAGTCTATGTACAACGTAATGTACATTTTTATGCTGAAAATGTCTTCTTGTACACCATTGGCACAGGATCACACTGAAGAAAACTGGGTTCTAGTACTATGGCCCTGTTTACACCTGGTACTAAGATGCATCTTGGGTGATTGGCTCACAAGGGAATAGCAGAGACACATCACTGTCTACACCTGCGTCCAGATTCCCTTAGTACTGCACTATTTCTGCTATTGGGTCAAAGGATGTGTGCAGTTATTATTTCAGTTTGTTGACAGATAAGCACCAGAGTTTATGACAACTGGTCAGGCCTGAAAATTTAAAATTTCTGCAGAAACCTAAAAGGCACATGTGGAAAAAATCTGGACTAGACTCAGACATTCATCTGCAGTATTAAGCGCAGTAGCGTTCAGAATACTTTAATCTTTAACAGTAACTCGGTTGATTTGAATTAGTATATATGTAGTTATAGTGGAGATGTTATTAGGAAAAGGCACTTCAACTGCAGACCGAGCTTCACATGGATGACAACAGAATGTGCTGTTGGATAGTTGAAGGGGAGATGGAGGTGTTGAAAAAATTAGAAATTGACATTTCCCCATTACTTTTGGGAGCTGCTGTTTCCTGGACAATTTGTGTGCATTACGAAGTGATGACTTTTTGGATACTTGGTTGCTAGACACTTAAGAGCCTGCATAAATTAATGCACCTCATACAACAATAGCTGAGATAGAACACCCACTTGTTGTGAGACCCTTGTTCAGCATTTTTGTAGGCAGAATGATTTGCCTAGCCTTATTTTTCATTTGTCAAGTGCATTTCTAACAAACTAGTACTTTGAAAAGAGTTTCCAATTATTGTGAAAAGAAAATAATGACCTCCTTATGTGAGTATTCAAAATCACAATCCCATGCAAGTATATTCATCTGCATACTACAAAGCTGATTAAGTTAGATGCCAAACTTGTGCTGATTAAATACCTAACCATATTTTTTCCTTCAGTCCATGTTCTTTGTTTAAAGGGTTATAAGTTTTACTCAGTACGAGATAGCCAGCAAACTCAGTTGGACAGCCTCAAAGTACATGCTGCTGTTCTTAGAAAGTTCCTTTGCTGTGCCAGTTTGTAGCCAGCCTTTGATTCATCCAGTCCATTCACACCAAGATGTCCTGTTAAAGAAAGACACTTTGAGCTCCATTAACTTCAGACGAAGGATGGGTCTACATTAGTAATGGGGAAGTCTGGTTCTTTGCAAAGCTTTGGCTCTTTTGGCTCGGCTCCCTTATAAGAGCCGGCTCTTACAGCTCCCAAATGGCTCTTCATTTAGCCTAATTTAGCAATTATGAATGTTTGTGTATTGGTAAGCAATTTTTATTCAGTGTTTTCATAAATTCCTTATTTGTTATGCATTTTATATATATTACAAAAAATACAGAGTAACTATTTAACATTTTCATCAAACCTTTAATTTTTAAGGCCAAAATCTTAACATTATGAGTGTTTATATGAAAGTCTTGTCATTCAGAAATTTTTGCTCATTTATTCACTTTTTCCCAATGCACTTGCATTTAAGTCTCTCCATCACACCATGTACCTGGCCTGTACCACTACACTCTCCTCAGAGAGTCTGCCCCCCTTCCTTCTTTCAAATAATGGTATGCTCCTAGTCTGTCTTTGGATGTGATTGGCTAAATTAGATTCTCAGAGTGGCTAAAGATTTGGCTCTTCCCGATGAGAGTTGGCTCTTCTGGATCTCTACAAAGCATCGGCTCTTAGAGCCAGCTCGTTCGCGAACGACACATCACTAGTATACATGTGTATCCTTCTACCTCTGACTAACAGCATAATTCTCTTTCAATAGCCATTATATCACACTCTGCACTCACGAGTTGATGTAGTACTATGCATAAAATATTTAGGATAAACAATTTATAGTTATTGAAGGACATAAATATTTTAATCTCACACCTGCAAAGCAAATCTCTACTTACAACAGCTAAATTCTCAAATTTACAATACATAATACAATAACATATGATAGTAGTGTTGTTCAAAACATTAAAACCTGTAACATGCTTTTATTTTTTTGTCCAATAACCACTGTTACGGTTAGTGTAAATGAATGTAAGTCAGGGAAAAGTGTTAGTGTTAGGGGCTAGCATGAGTAACAGGAAGTGATAAAGACAAGTGTGTGTGTGTGTGTGTGTGTGTGTGTGTGTGTGTGTGTGATGGTTGCTTTTAACTTCAGAATAAAGTTTCACACAACAAACAGGTTTGAATGATTAGGACTCTTCTTAGAATGCATTATTGTGAACTATTACTAGGTGTTTTGCAAATGTGCCTGTTTTTACAACCTTGTCTCTTAAAACATACTTCATTATATGGTTAATTCACACTCCATCAGCAAATACATTTTGAAGGATATCTTATTTTGTAAGAAAAAAATGGGGCGCATCGAAGAACCACTCAAAGAGATTTGTTCTTAAGTAGCTTCAAGAGCTGATTTAAGAAAATTTGTGGCACTCACCTATTTGTCCATGATTTTTTTTCTTAGGTGCTCAGATCCGGCATCTTTTCCTACCTAGCTATACCCTTACCACAGTTTCATTGCAGTGGTGTCCTGGCAGACATTGGGGAATGTCTGA
Source organism: Ctenopoma kingsleyae (assembly GCA_032353495.1). Classification (NCBI taxonomy): domain Eukaryota; kingdom Metazoa; phylum Chordata; class Actinopteri; order Anabantiformes; family Anabantidae; genus Ctenopoma; species Ctenopoma kingsleyae. Next base: position 21,963,002 of record JAUBNQ010000008.1, on the reverse strand, counting down.
CCTTATCTGTTACCTGTTACCTTCACCAAGTTCCAAACACAACTCAAAGAAACTTATAGTTTCTCACCTAACTACGTGGGTTTGTTTAAAGTTTAACACCTATCTGTTTAAAGTCACCATTAAACTTGTGTCTATTAAGACAGAGCCCAAGTGCTGTGGGTATCTAAACCCAATCATAGAAAGTTTGAGTTTCGACTAGTAATATCTTACTTTGAGACATCCAAAAAGATAAATAAGATATCTTTTAAATGTGTTTAATTAGAGATATCTTTAACTGGAATTATGACTAGTCGAAATTCAATTGTAGATATCTGAAATTAGACTTCTGACTAGTCACAATGTAGTTCAAGATATCTGGAATTCGCATTTCGGATAGTCAAAATGACATAGTAGATATCTTTAATTCGACTTTTGACTAGCCAAAATGACGTTGCAGATATCTTAAATTACACTTTTGACTAGCCGGAAAGACATTGCAGATATCTTAATTGTATATTCTGTCTACTTGTTAAATGTTAAAAGGGCTTGCCATAGACAAAGGCTGAAACAAACAAACTCCATCACCATGCAAGTCAAACTCTGGACCCCAGAGACTGAGAGCATTCTGCATGACTGTTTTGGTCAGACAGACTAGGATGTGTTTAGGGCTGCAGCTACTCTGGGGGACTCTTCTATCAGCATACAGGACTATGCTGAGTATGTGACTGGGTACATTAGCACCTGCATTGAAAACATCGTGCCCACAACACCAGTCAGGAAGTTTCCCTACCAGAAGCCCTGGATAAATAGTCAGGTACATCACATGCTGCGTGCTCGCTCTCATGTATTTAGATCAGGCAATGAAACGGAGTACAAAGCTGCAAAGTACGGACTAAGAAAGGCCATCACAGCGGTCAAGAAGAAGTACAGAGAGAAGCTGGACGGCTTCTACTCCACAGCTGACTCCAGGCAGATGTGGCAGGGCCTACAGCACATCACAGACTACAGGACCTCCACCAGCACCATCAGCTCCACCAACAGTCTGCCAGATGATTTCAACACTTTCTACACCCGCTTTGAGGTATCCAGCAAGAGCACAGAGTGCCCTCAACATGGACAAGATGAAGGAGATGATAACGGACATCATCTCTTTGGCCACTGTTCATCCGGGGCTTGAAGTGGAGAGGGTGAGCAGCATTAAATACCTGGGTGTACACATTACCAAGGACATCACTTGGACACTCAACACTACACAGCTGGTTAAGAAGGCTCAACTGTTGCTGTACTTCCTGAGGAGGCTGTGGAAGTTTAGTATGTCGCCAAAGATTCTCAGCAACTTCTACAGTTGGATCATTGAGAGCATCCTGACCAGCTGCATCACTGTGTGGCATGGTAACACCACTGTTATCAACTGCAAACGCCTACAGAGAGTGGTAAAAATTGCTGAGAAGAGGACTACCAGGCTAAACTAAACTCTTTCTTCCCCAAGACCTTTAGACTCCTAAACCACTGACTGGAGTTTATAATCAGGATCCACTTTATTTTATATGATCTACCTCATCTGACTTACAGTTATAGTTATATTTGAACTCCAACTGCTGTCTATTGCATAACTTTTGCACAACTCATACATCACACACTAATCTGCACCTTATAAATTTTTACTTCTATTCTGTTGTTATAATTATGTTGCCTTTATTTACTTGCTACTTTAGTTTTACCTTTAGCTTTCTACCAGTCTGTTGTTGCCAGTGCAATATTATTTGCTGCTGTGTGCTGGGGAGTCCACTGGAACCCAAAGAGCAGGTGGTGGAGAGGAGGCTGCTTATCAAGCAGCTGAACATTATGGAGACCAGCTCACATCCTCTCCACAGCCTGCTGGTCAAGCAGCAGAGCAGCTTTAGTCCTAGACTTCTTCGGCTCTGCTGTGATAAGGAAAGGTACAGGAAGTCCTTCCTGCCAACAGTCATCACCCTGTATAATGACTTCATTACAACAGCGAGCTCTGCTTCAACAATCTGTCTATGATCCATCTTTTCCCAATTATTACACATCTGATCCTCAATTCCTGTTCAGTTCCAGTTTTCTGTAGATCAACTACAACCTGTTATTGTTTCTGTTTTGATATGTATTTCTTCCTGTATTTATCTTGTTTTTCATGTGTTAATCTTTATTATGTTGTATTTTTTCTATTTTTATATACCTCTCTGTAATATTATTTTTTAATGGCTACTACAACCCTTCAATTGCCCTTTTGGGGATCGATCAATCTATCTATATTATGCATACACATTTAAGGCACATTTGTAATTTGTGGTTTTAGGCAATTTAAATAATAATGACTTGAAAATGCACTTGGTAATAATATGCACACCCAGCAAACATGCAATATACTGCAAGATTATCCAGCTAGTGGTCATGTAAGCCTTGAGAGAGTCTCACTTCCATATAAATTTGTTTAGATAATCTGGGTAAGCTTTTGGCTCATTTCCAGCCTGTCTGATCATGTTTCTTCCCCAGACCTCAGCGGGAACTTCAATGAGCATCATAAGTGGTAGAAATGATGTGCAGAACTATGAAAATACGCTGTAATCAACAAAAAATTATCCTCGAAGCTGAAGGTAAAGATTAAGACAAAGAGCAGGTGGTGGTGAAGGTTGACAGCAGCATTATGGACTGAGGCATGATTGTGGCTGTACAAGCAAAACCTGTGTGTGTGTGTGTGTGTGTGTGTGTGTCCTCCGGATGCAGAGGGGGATTCTCTCTGTAGTGGCAGGCAGGCAGAGCTTTGATGTGGCTGTGACTGGCAACAGTCTCTGATTGTGTGTGCCAAGCAAACACAGTCACCCTATAGCCTCTGATCTGTACAAAGAAATATCTTTACATACAGTATCTCTCTCTACACACACACACACACACAAACGCGTGCACAAACGAGCGCACACACACACACACACACACACACACACAGATCTACCTTGACATAAATCTGCTCCATCCACCTCCTCTCCTCCTAA
>JAUBNQ010000008.1:21938600-21953116 GCA_032353495.1 Ctenopoma kingsleyae | reverse complement strand
CTGGAGAACATGAAAATAGCTCGCTCCTATTCTGCTCACTAGCTGTAACACATTGCAAGTCAAGTGCAAAAACAAGTCAAAAAGAGGTGCTTGGGGTGAATGGAAGGTGTGTACCGTGTAGGACTGATGAGCTGCTCAAGTTTGAGACCAAAGTCCCACTTGAGGTTGGGTTTAGGCAAGAAAAGTACTGAGGTTAGTGTTAGAGAACGATAGTGTTTTGGTTTAAATTTTAATGCAGATATGTGTGAAGTGACTGTTACATTTTCACTATTAACGCAGCCAGAGATGTATAAAGTACACAAACTCAATGCTCAAGTAAAAGTGCAAGTATTTGCCTAGAAAAATACTTCACTACAAGTATAAGCACCCTTTCATTTTTCTACTCAAGTAAAAGTACTAAAGTATATGTACAAATACCACTAAGAAAAAGTGTATTTTAACGATATAGAATTTGGTGAAAACATAAATGTAGAATTTTACTTCAGATTTGTTCAACAAATTCTCAAAGGTGAAAATTATCGTAAAATAGTTTTGTTACCTATCTGTGGAGATTCTCAGTCATCCAGGTCATGGTTATCCCAAAAAAGTTTTTTTCAGTGGCAGCTGGACTTGTTTGAGTTCCTTGCCTTCCATTCTGTGGGTTTTGTTACCCACAGACTGTGGAGCAGAAACAGACGTTGGAGCTGATTTTAACACCTTAAATAGTGACAGAACTTAATCCATATATGATACATCAACCTTTTGCTAATATGTAATCATTTTTATAAGAAGCTAATCCTGCAAAAAGGAACTAGTAACTGATGATGTTAAAATAAATGTAGTTGAGTAAAAGTACAATATTTTCCCCTGGTTTGTAGAGGAGTAAATGTAAAAATAACATAAAATGGATCTACTGCAGTAAAGTACAAGTAGCTCTAAACTGTATTCAAGTACTGTACTCAAGTAAATGTACTTAGTTACTTACCACCTCTGAACCCTGCGCTATAATGCCTGAACCTACATTTAACACTAGACTCACATATCTGGAAGTAGAATTTCAACATCTGATATTTTCGTGGATGAGAAAACAAGATGTTTTAGATCGGATATTTTGGCAGACAAAAACATTCCCCACAAAAATGCATTTTGTGATTGCAGATTAGTTGTATAGAGACAGTTTTGTTGTTAAAAAAAAACAAAAAACTCAGCTGCTTGGATGAATGCTGTCAGTGTTTAGTTTGTAGCTGACGACCCAGTTTACATGTCTTCAGGTCCCAGATCAGCTGAAAATCCCAGCGACAGATACTCATTTGAGTACTTTCTCCATCTCCTTTTTTTCTCTTGTATTCATCTTGAGTTTCTAATGAATCTGCAGTTAAACGTTCATCACCAGTTTTCCGTTCTGCCACTTAGTACTTGCGAGTAATTTAAACTAAATTTCTTTTTATGTACCGTAGGCAGCCTCTAGCAGCACACCTTCGGTACCATGCAGTTTGGGAACCACTGATCTAGGCAATGATAAAATGTGAGAGTAAAATGTTTGGAACAGAAGAACAGAAGAAGGTTGATAATAATACAGCAGAACTGTTCGCAACTAACACAGTGACAATTTGGTGAAAATATGGTAATCTATAAAAAATTAAAAGTTTATCGAATTTTGCAATTAGAACAATATCATTTTGTAATTAATCTTCTCTTATGTTGCAGACATTCCCTTTTTGTTTGAACGTTGCAGAATAATCATAAAGTAAAAAATTCTAACAATGATATTGACATCTATTGATGCCATCAATAAGATGTGAATTCTTACCTGGAACCATGTCATTTCTGTGTAATAACCATGATTCAAGACTGGAAAAATGCTAAATGACCAGTTTCATGGTTATATCAGCGTAATCACCTGGAAGCATATGTTACACATACGGACAAATAATGTTATATTATTTTACCTGTTAAGGTTCTTGGGCAATCTCTTATTCTAACATACAAACTTAATTTCTAGAAAACTGTTTCTTTGAATGTTTGTCAGATAAACATTCAAGCAAAGTGATAAATCAAAGGTTTCAAAAATGTTTTTTTTTAAATTTTCCACCCTAACCCCTAAAAGTTGTGACTCTACTGCTAGTGCTAATTCATCTAACACTGTCTTCATTGTAGAAACTAATGAGAAATTGAACTCACGTGAAACTCATATTAAATAGTAGTTGGACAAATATGACAAAGTTGTGAACCTAGCTGACAGCCCCGGACAAAATACAGTTAACCTTCATGGCTACCCTAGACAGCTGATTTAGTTTTGTGTGGAATTTGATTTGAATGAACTCATGATTATTTTGAGCAGAGGCTAACTGATTGCCCTCATGCACTTTCCTTGAATCTGTACTATAGAGGCAATGACAGAAAATGTAGCATTAGTTATAGAGTGAATATAACCTCACTTATGGGAAATACATTATAATTTAACATATTACAGCAATTCACAGTTTTTACTAATAAATGCATAACAGTGCAGCAAAGCAAAATACAACATGCAACCAATATGTTACAGATTTTTCATGGTCTCGAGCTTGACTTAAAAAACTCAAATTTGCAGCAGGCTGTTTTATGCAATTTGCATAGTTTTATCTATATATTAGCATAGTTATTATGTCTGTTAGTTTTTCCAGCCTATGTGTTGCGTCCCAAGGCTAATGCAGAGATACAGTAAGTGTGATGTCATGCAGAAATTCAGTCAGTTTTTCCTACATATTTGGAATTATCAGGCTCTCAAAGTGCCAGCACTCTTCATTCAGTAATGTTTCTCAACCCAAATTGAGTCACCAGCAGGGATTTTTCATTTTTAATAGAGTTTTTACGAGACAAAGACAGGAAACAAAGACATGAAATAAAACTGGGAATGATTGTAGTTGTCCTTTTGTCTCAGGCATAATATAACATAAAAATAGCAAATTCATTCTATTTGTTTCTATCATTATGGAGACCGGACAAAAATCTTCATAACATTATATTCCATTGCATTTGTACCTTCATTGAATACATAATAATAGTAATAATAATAATAAGAAGAAAAGGAAGTAGAAGAAGAAGAATATCAGAAGTAGTGGGAATATACCAGTTAAAAACATTTTAAAACATGAGAAAAGCACAATCAAAGTCAGGGTGGTCCCTACCTTGAGGGATTTAATTCTGTGCAGTTTGTTGGACAATCTTAACCATGGTCTTGATAGCTCACAGCAGTTTACTGTCTGATAGCCTGTTACCTCTGTAAATACAGAATGAACAGGGGGATAAATCTCCCAGGAAATGTGGGCTGAGTGGAATTTCAAAGGCAGGTGGAGCGGTTACCACCTCTGGTAAATGTCTGGAATGTTAACGAAGGTTTATTTTAGGAGAAAAAAAAACCCAGAGGAAGAATGTATCATTACAGAGGACAGGCTTATTTCCTGCATAATTACTGGAGTGTGTTTTGTGGAGGAAAGAATTAATAAAATAGAAGACCATAGTAGTAGAAAGAAAAATGATTAATTATGATCCATAAGTGTGTATTTTTAAGATTTACTTTTTGTTTTCTTATACCGTATATTGTCAGATCCATGCTATAGATATGTCTATGGAAATCCCTCATCTCAAATTCATTCTAATGTAAGAGTTGCAAATGACATATCATGAAGTGAGTGGAGATAGCCAAGCTGTCATAGAGGTAGATGAGTGGAAGTGTCATCACTGACACATGATAAGGAGAAGATCCCAACAGGTGTAGCCTGGTCCCTTGTTATTCCATGACAAATCAAGCAGAGCAAAGCTGGAGGTAGTTCTGAGTGATACATTTGCATTTGGTGGCTGTTCACTGGGATACTCAAGGTGAGGTCCAAAGAGTTGTTTATGCAAATAAAGGCAAAAGCAAAAAGTAGCAAAACCATTAGTTTGGAACATTCTGAAAAAGAAGGAATTAACTGGCAAGTGTAGCAACAGCAAAAGGCCTGGAAAACCACAGAAGACAAGCAAAATGGATGAACACAGAACAATAGTGTCACTATTCATGGTGAAGAAGAACCCTATCACAACATCTAGTCAAGTCAAGAACACTTGAGGAGGTAAGTGAAGTGACGGCTTTATGAATGTAAATACAGACACTTCACAACAATGTGCTAGACACTGGCACAAGAACAGAAAGGCCAGATTAGACATTGCCAGAAATCACCTAAAAATCCTGGACAGCTCATGAGTAAGATTTTTTAAGCTGATGAAACCAAGATGAACTTGTACCAGAACAATGGGAAGAGAAAAGTATGGAGAAGGAAAGGAACAGCTCATTATCTATAGCATATCATCTATCAAGGCACTGTTATAATATGGGCATGTATGACTGCCAAAGGAACAGCATTACTGGTGTGTATTGATGACCTAACTGCTGATAAAAGTATCAGAATGAATTCTGAAGTGTACTCCATAAAATCTTTAAAATGCTGCAAACTAGATGGTGATGATATAAGCTACTGATGGATATTGATGAAGAATAATTCAAAACATACCATCAAAGCAACCTAAGAGTTTCTCAAGGCAAAGAGATGGGATATTGTTCTCTGGCCAATTCAGGCTAGAGTTACAGTTAGCTGAATCATCTACAGTAAAGGCCTGGCAAATCATCTCAGTCACATTCTGACTGCTGCTGACAGCCTTCTAACAAGTTGTAGCCAGGCTAAGCTAACAAATTTTGTCACATTTATTGTGAATCATGATTCATTTTACACCTGTAACAAGCATTTGAATAGCTGTGTATGAACTCACGAGGCTTGAAAGTCATCATGTGAACACTCCTGGTAGCAAGCCATAATATTGGGGAAACATAGAATAGAATAGAATAGAATAGAATAGAATACATTTTTATTATCCCACGAATGAGAAATGTAAGTGTTACAGAGCTCTTATAACACAAGGAATATAGGAGAAGAACAAGTTAGTTATCTATATACACAAAATAACCCTACATACATAAGCAACCAAAAATTTACATGATGGACAGAGATACGTACACAAGTGTGAATGATCTGGATGAGCTATACAGTGTACAAGCAAGCTGTAAATGAATAACAGCAATTAAAAACAGATGTGTCAATCAAAAAGGTGATAAATAAATTAACCATATTAAACTGCGCTGTAAAGTCTGACAGATGCCGGGAAGAATGACCTGAAGTAGCGTTCCTTCCTACACTGTGGGCGTAAAAGTCTCCTGCTGAACGAGCTGCTCAGTGCTTGTACAGTCTGATGCAGGGGGTGGGAGGTGTTGTCCATGATGGATGTCCGCTTGGACAACATCCTCTCCTCCCCAACCTGCTTGATGGACTTTAGCGGACAGTCCAGGACAGAGCTGGCCCTCTTGACCACCTGCAATTCCACTACACCAGCAGACCACAGAATAAAAGATAGCAGACACTACCACAGCATTGTAGGAGGTCCTTAAAAGAGTCCTGTTCACCCCAAAGGATCTCAGCCGCCTTAGAAGGTGAAGACAACTTAAACCCTTTTTGTAAAGTGCATTTGTATTTGTGGACCAGTCCAGTTTGTTGTTGAGGTGAACACCCAGGTATTTGTACTCCCCCACCGTTTCAATGTACAAACCCTGCATGTTCACCGGTGTAATGTGGGGTGACTTCTTGCTGAAGTCAATCACATACAGTTTGTTTGAACAGTCTGTACTGTAATGTTTACCTAAAATAAAAATAACCAATGTATGTATGCTTCTACTATAATTCATAGTATAATATTTTGTGACAGGGCTACATAAGTTAATCCTTTGAGAGAAGATGCTTCTTTCATTCTCAAGACTAAGCAAAGTATAACTATTGAGCAGAGGGTGAATGATTATGGCAATTTGCTCTCCCTATTTCCAGCCTCATGAATCTTAATTATTCAAAGCCTGCATGCAGAACCAATCAGGATGTACAGAAAGTACAGACTTAAATGAAATAAGGCTACAATTTGGCCTTTGTGCCTCTTTGTATCATTTATTTTATAACTATATATCACACATTACAAGTATAGTGCAGTATGTTGTGTGTAGGTTTTATACATGGATCCATAAAATATAAATTTAATTCATAATAATTTAGCACATTAATTTATGTTGAATGTATCACAAATTCCTGTTGCTCAACAACTGATCAAGTCACTGTGTGTTTAATTAGTTTATGCTTAAGAGATCATTAATTAAATCGTTAATCATTCATTAATATATTGAACAAACTAGCTGCATTCCAGTTACACAAAACTTAATTTTAGACCCATGCAACAAACGTCTCTGCCCATTTTACTCTGATTTTGAGTCACAAGCCACCATTTACACTTGTATACAGTAGATACCACTGAATCATGCAGCAACATGTAAATGCACCTGCTGACCAGCTTCATAAGAGCTTCATGTTTCATGGTGAGAGCAGGTTCTGTGCTGCATTTCAAATGCATGGCTCTGAATGAACTCAGTTTAGCTCCAGTGAATATTAATAAATGTAAGAAGTAACTGTGAAATAACATTTACTAATGTAGTAAGTGTGATTTGTTAATGTTGTGCGAAAGGAACCCATGACACATACATCCTGCTTTAATCTATTCAATTACTGTAAGTCATCATGAGTCATGCATTAGTTAAACAGTTATTGTACATTTTCTCTAATAAGGGTGTACAAGCCTCCTATCATCCAGACTCACTGAGCAGCACTTGTAAGGTTTTGTGTGTTGAGCTGAGAATCCTAACAACACTTCCAGCAGAGCAGAGACATTTGCTCCTCAAGGTTTTGGAGTGAGGCTCATCCTTCTAACCAATTGGAGAATTTCAAATATGTCATTTATTTCTGCTTAATTCGTAAGATGTGGAGCTTACTCCTTTATTGAATAATAATTCATAATGATAACTACTTGATGTGTTGGGCTGAGTATTACCATTAATGAATACATGATATGATTATTACATGTTCAAAAGATGAATAGATTGTGGAATTAATAAAACTGCATGGGAAAAAAACAACAACCATAATTACAATTATAATCTTCATTAAAAGTAGTAGTTCACCACTGTCATGATGGTTAAGTACAAAGTTTTATCCATCTGTAGTGTAGTCTCTGTGGCTAAAGAGAAGACGTTGCAGCTTTGTCAATGCTCTCAGCTGCTTATCAAGAAATACTGTAGCTGCAGCACTGAACTCCCCCTAAACGCCCCAGCAGAAGCATTGTCAAATGTGGTGATATCTTTGGTTGTGGCTCAGTAACAGTGATCTTACATTGCACTTTAAGAGAGTTTCAAAGATTTTTGTCACAGTCTTGCAAGCAAAGATAACCTGGGACAAGATAACTACTAACCAAGCAATCAACATACAGCATGAAGTGATGCACTAATCAATGCTACACAAGATGTTGTTTTTTACAACTGTACCTGTGCAAACAAGTCACATATGCTGAAGCGTAGCTCACAATTCAGATAGGTTTTATCATCTTACAGTCTACATACATGAAAATTGATGTCATACCCAACATTATTAGATCCATGCTGCACAGTGTGGCTGCAGTAAACTTAAAAGATTACTGAAATGTCACAGTCTTTAGGTGCCTTAAAAAACATGTTTTAAGTAAAGTAACAAGTAATCATTTATAATAATTTAGATTTAGTTCATTAGTGAACTTTAGCCATGTTTTCCAGTTTTTTCTCTAGGTTAAAGCCAGGCTAGCAGTTTTATACTAAGCTACACCCAAGAGTATGACAATAGTCTTCTCATCTGACTATCCTCATTGATGCATTTGTGTTCAACCATCTTAATACTTAATGTGGGTTCATACTTTGCCAGCATAAAGAATCAAACATCTTCACCCGCATGTGCACAGATACCTGTGGTCCCTTTTTTAAAATAGTAAAACCCAATATTTTACTTTGTGGGACATCAAGCTGCCAGCTCCAGTGTCTTCACACCTCATTTATCACAGACTGTGTAAGCGGCACGAGGCAAGAGGACTCCATGCAAATAAGCTACTACAGTGAAGAGATTATAATGTAAAGATGAAGAAAAAAAAAAACAGACAATCACGTGGACAGGTAAGAAGCAGGTGGCAATAACTGAAGTCCACAGCATGAAGGACAGACATTATCTTAAAGATATATTTCCTCTTAACAGGAAAATGGTGTTTGTCACTTACACCATGTTTTTTTATATTGCAAGTAAAAGCCCTGAATCGCTTTCTTAAACTGATAAACACAACAAGTGCTTATAAAACCATCTTGATTTGCTGAAGAAGTCACTATTTTTAATTACTTAAATGTTCCTTCCAATCTAAACTTCTTTCTTCATAAAAAAAAAGATTTTCCTTAGTTTTTTTTTTAATGAAGGCTGAAAGTAGTATGAGTGAGTATAACTGGAACAAAAGAGACAGGCTGGAATCACAGTGGCAAAACTGATGCTAATTTCTTACTTCCCTTTCCATATTTAAACCAGTGTTCAAACAGTGGTTTAAATAGCTGCAGTAGTACATCATTAGCTCCTCTCCAGGCTCAATGTGCAGAGCTGTAGGAGAGGGAAATAAATCAACATTTTATAGCTGCTAGGGGCACTGTGGATCAGACTGAGCTCTGCAGCGAGAAATTAACGGCTTCCTAATGGCCCGCCCAGCTGAAATATATTACTGTATCTGAGAACACAATGACTTCCTCTTATATGCTCATATGGACAAACAGGAGCTTGAGTTCTCTCGTCAAAATAACAAAATAATGCTTCACCAACTCCTACAGACAAGTTACATCTATAAAACAAAGACACAGTAGAGAATAAACACAAAATACTGTATAGTGTCCCAGCTTTTCAACACTGTCTTTATATATAATTATGTTTCCATGCAACTAAACAAAAGCACGTAAGGTTAAAGAAAGATTGTGGCTTTGTTTAAGGATAAATAAGCATGTTGTATCTGCAGTGACATGTTTTTCTGTTAAGCCAAGCCACAATATTTCCCAAGTGCTGTGAGAGTCTAAACATAACCATAAACTAGAATCACCATTGTATTGCCTCTGCCAAAAAAATCAAATTGCAATCTACATGTATCTTTTTCCAGTCTTGTGTAGGATGTCTGTTCTAGATGTAACGAAATTCCCTCCAGGTAGCCCTGAAATATTGTATTTGTGAGAATGGGACAGGTGTTAGGTTATATATAGCTTACATTGACGTTGACCGTTGACCACCAAAATTTAATCAGTTCATTGAGTCCAAGTGGAAGTTTGTGCTAAATTTGAAGAGACTCCCTTAAGGTGTTCCTGAGATACTACATTGACAAAGATTGTATGGACATAAGGCCACAGTAACCTTGACGTTCAATCTTGGATCATGAAAGTCCTATCAGTGCATTCTTGAGTCCAAATGTATTATTGTGCCAGATTTGAAGAAATTTCATAACGGTTTGACGTCACTGTGCCAAATCTGTCCATTCCTCCTGTAGTCCAAGAGGATGTTAATACCAAACTTGAAGACATTCCTGAGATATTACAGCCAGATGTGTGGTCACATATAATACAGACAACCTGAAAACATAATGCTTGGAGTCATAAAAAATGGAATAATGCTGTATGTTGCACTACAAGACTTAGATGACGAAGAACTATATTTTCTGGGAACACAATGAATTGATATGTTCAGCATCAACATAGTTGCAACTTAGCATTTATATGAATGAACATCATATTCTCAATATTTTGGTAGAAATGTAATCCAGTTGCAATTATAGTCCCTACAAAAATGCAAATGCAAATTTGTTGTATGGAAATATTGACAGGGTTGAGCTTTTAATTGGTAGAATAGTTTTGTCCAGAGTCAGTGCCTCAGATCTCTGCCTTAGGACTCAACATATGAAGCTATAGAACCAAGCTTTCCTGCATCTTAGTGACAAAACCATCAGGACCTCTGTTTTATCATCAGTATACTGTGGAAAATTGTTACCCATCAAATTTGTAATTGTGTTTACACAATTAGTTTGACAGTTAGAAGTGATGTATACTTGAATCTCATCTGCATAGCAGTGGTAAAGTTAAAATAAAGTAGGACGTATTCCTTTTAAAACTGTTCTCTCTGTTCCTCTTTGCATCAGTGCTTAGTTTTAATAGTCTTTACATGCTACCTTGAATTATTTTATATCAAGTGAACTATGTTGTAACACCTTTACTTCAACTTCAAGCAGCTTTTAAAAAATGCACAGAAAAGCTGCTCACTCTAAGGAAATAATTCACCTGACAGCATGTGTCCAGTGAGTTGGAATTAAGCATAAAAAGTAAAGATCTATGGTATGACCACAGACAACATAAGACAACGTAATACACAGCATTGCAGAAATGATTAGGGAGGCAAAATAAAACCAAAACAAAGCAGGAATTAGTTGTAGAAGATCTGTCCACATGTACAAATGTATGATGGATTGCTGCTTAATTCAGCCACATAATTTCACATTGATCTGCTTTACAAATCACAACCATACCTTTCCATAAGAAAGTGCTGGCAGGACAAAGCTGTGCAGAAAGTTGGCGACAGCACATTAGAGGTCTCTGTGGTTCAGCGGTCAGCATTAATGGGCTGTCCAGGTCTTTTCTTCCATCAGGTTTCTCGGCAAAAGGCTACATCATTACGATAGAACTCCAGCTACTGAGTGCTGGGGTCAGACTTTTAAAGGAAATGGAATTGGTTCCAAACAAAGAGATTATTGTTACTCACAACATCAAAGACACAGTGTTCCAGTTTCATGTCATACTTACAGGGCTCTGCTTTCTCTATGGGGAAAAAATTGCCCCGTGTCTATGTCCTTGGACTTTTTTCTGTCTGGCTTGTGGTTTCACTTTTTTTTTTTAATCAGTGACCCGCCGGTGTGATTTCAGCTAACAGGGTGATCCAATGCAACAGTGTGTCTGTAAAATCATGGGGGAAAAAAATCCACCTAGTAACAATGTGAAAGAATAATAATGCGTTATCCAGATGTGGTCAGATAATATAGTGACAGACTATCATAAACATCAGACTTCTCAGAGTAATATCTATCTAATATAATTGTGTCATCAGATTCACTTTTTTCTCCTCTGTATCAGAGGAAATTCAGGTTATTGTTGTCTGCGCAACCTCAGCAACCTCAGTTATTTAAGATATTCAGTGATGTTCACCCTCAATAATGGTACATCAGTTCACTGGAACAATTCTAAACCACATTTGAGTTAAGTGATGAAGCAGCAAACCCTCACTTTGTGATACCTGTTTGTTACTGTCCAGTATTTGTTGCTCGATCTGCTGCCAGTATTCCTGCTTTGCTCCTCTGAATTTGTTTGCCAGTATGGTAGCCTGAACTCCACTGATGTGAGTACAATTTGTCCTAATCTACCCCCTTTGTGTGTGTGAGACAGCATGTAGATTATCTAAACTGCTGGCCCTGTCCACAGACTGACGTAATTGGTCCACCTCCTTCATCACCACAATGTCAACTGCAACTGGGTCGCCTCAAAATACAACATAGCCATTTGATTCCTCATTATGATTATGGCCACAATCCATGACAATAAAAACAATGGCAGCCTCTTAACTCACAATCATTTGCCACCTCACATGACTAGCTTGTCTCCCTTCTGAACTTTTTCCTAATAAATAGGGGCTGTGCTTAGAAGTGTTTCAGTATATTTATTTTATCTTTGGATCTGATTCCAGACATTGAGGTCTGAAAGTATTTTTCTGAATACTGTACATTAACAGAATAAGCTTTTTGACATCAATTCCACCCAACCCATGATTCCACAACTGTAACCAAGCATGATTGCTGCCGTGAGGAAGGTTTAAATATGGCTTCAAATAGTGCCACTCCTGAGGCATCAAATAATAATGCTTAGAGGGTACCTTTAGTGTTGTTATGGGATGCCAAAAGTCTTAAAACACATCAGTAACATTGTGGGATAAGAATGTGTTAGATGCACCCAATGCAATCCAATAACCCTGTTACCCGGAGATCTTGTCACTGTCATCCAGGAAGATCTTGTCTGGCATTGCAAATATTACACGTGGGGTTCTTTTTTGTTAGACAAGACCTAGGCGAGATTATGCTCCTAAAGCACTATTCTCAAAACTCACAATCTACTGGTGTTCTGTGATAGAGACTTGATAAAGTCACATGCAGTATGCCAGCTGAGGAGCATTGCCACAATTACATTGTTTCTTTCATTAATGGCCATCAGTAATGCACAGAGCCTCATATGTGCTTTTGTCTGTAGTCACTTAGATTTTTGTAATTCATTATATACTGAACTGCCCTTAGCTTGAACAGATGACAGCAGTTATAGTGACAGCATTTCAAGTGTCAAATGTTTCCACCACAGTGCATATGTGGCACTCCCACAGGGTTGCTGCAGTCACAATGCAGTATACTTTGACTCTGCACCAGCCTCAGAAAATCCAAAAAAAGTCCAGGTGATTCTGTGAATGCAGAGAGGAAACCCAAAGCACTGTATTTTATATCACACAGGAACTGTACAATATAAATAATCACAATCTATTACACTGGGTTATTTATTCTCCATCTATTAAACAGAGACAAAAAAAACTTCTCAAAGACAGAGTCTAAATGACCACAGGGAGAGACAGAACAGAATGTTCACCAGTAGCTTGGGAAGGTTTCTTTGACAAAATGAGAACAGTGTGGTAGTTTAAAAGCTCATGTCAACACCCTCCTCAAAGTCACTTTCTCAGTCTTCATTTACTTACAAAGAGAATTACAAAGAATTTAAGTATCGTTTAAGAAAATAGATAAAGTGCCCGTTTTTACACAGTTTGGGACAAGTGAAGATAACTGAATAACTACAGTCAGTGTTTTTGTCTTCAATCACTGATAATCATTTTGAAAATTTAGCAGCTTCCACAAACATAATGGCAAGTACAGTGTATGATATTTTACTTAAAGCTACACTTAAAACTAACATTCACAGTGATCCCAGAAATGCAAAGCACAGTATATTAGGCAACATAGTCCAGTCACAGCAGCAAGGTGTCAACCATCAAACTCTCATCAAGTAACAGCAGGAACAAGAGGCTGCAGAAAAAGGACAGAATATTATATCTGTCAGCAATAATAGTAAATACAATAATTTTTTAAAAATAATTATATATTTTTTCTTTTCTTCATATCACCAAATAGGAAAATATGAAAAACATTTGGTCAAAGAGTCTTTTGAAAATCCGCCTTATAAGGACATATCACCTGCTGTTGGAAGTATGTGTGTGTGTGCTTCATAATCATATTTTGGATGCTGTATATCGTCAGCAGAATTACTTGTACTCTAATCTATATGCAGTATTTCTAGATCCCTTCAGCACATAGTAGATCAGGGGTTTATACAAGACAGCTGAAAAGGCCTTTAGGCTATCTCCCTGCTAAGTTAAGTGTCCTCACTTCTTTCTGTGCAAAGGTATCCCTGTGTCCTCTTCTTTCTGTCTGTGACTTTGTCCCCACTGATACCCTGATCCCAGCTCAGGCTGCATTGTTTAAGTTTGCATATATGTATATATATACAGTAAATAACTGTTCTTGTTGAGCATAGTCAGCTTTTTATTATGGTCTATAATAATAAAACTGCATCTGTCAATCTTATTTGATTTGTTTGAATAGTTACTTCAATATCATAACATCTATTTTGACATGTCATAGCAACTCGTACAGGTATTTGTTTTTATTGTTTTACTGCTTTAGTTATCCTAGTATTTTTGTTGCCTCCTGTGAAGTGGGTTTCAGTTTACCTTGCATTTGTGAGCATACATGGGAGGGTGTGATCAGCCTCAAACAGGAAGTTGATCCCAAAAGGCAAGAGGTAAAAGAAATACCATGTGCTTCTACTTGATCCTAATATAAGAGTATTACATTTGAATGACCACTATGAAATTCTTTTTACATGTTATTAAGTTTGGTAATATAGGACAGGATGTTTCAGGTAAATTAGGACTATGTTGATTGAAATGAAGCGTAGAACCAGTGGACCTCACATCTATGTCAACACACAGTCATAGACATATCTGCAGAGTAAAGTGTTCCTCATAGAAGCAAAATACTTTTTTATTGTATTGTACTTTAACATATTTTGTTGAGAAATATTTTTGGAGTATATTAAATCAGGTATAATATATCCAACGTTAATGAAGATGCTAAAAAAAGAGCGATAGTGTTCTAAGGTTCTGAAAAGACTTTAAGTTGATGCAGATCTTGAAGTTGGGTATTATAATAATATGCCTAAGTTTCCATAAGTTTCTAGTTAGTCTAAAAGTGATTAAAGAAATATATTTATTGCAATATGATATTTAAAATGATCAATTGACAGTGACTCAATATATTGATGAATTTATGTACAGTTGTATGGTGAACTGGAAAGAAAGTTTAATAGTTTTGTTAATAAATAAATTATTTTTAGAAATGTATAGGGCATACTGTGTCAAAATAATCCATTAAGCTATGTAATGGGTTAATAATATCAAGTGACATACCGTGTTTAAGGTTAA
>JAUBNQ010000008.1:21917309-21927667 GCA_032353495.1 Ctenopoma kingsleyae | reverse complement strand
TTCACTTGTTAAGTCATTCATTTGTATTTCCAGGTGAGACAAGTAACTCTTACAATACAGGCAACCCTGTCCTATACCGAATGTATCGGTAAAACATACACAGACAACATACTTCTTTTTTGCCAAAATACCCAATGTTGCAGTACAATATGCAGTTTTATTCAACTTTGTGGTTATGTTTATGTACTCACAGCACTTAGGTTATGGTTAAGGATTGTGGTCTAACTTTATAGAGAAAAACACTGACATCAGACACTGTGTTTATTTTCTTCTAAACCAAATCATGATATTTCCCTTATCCTTAATGAAAGTGCTTCAGCTTTAACATTTGCACTGTGGAATTTTCTTTAATAAATGTAGCACTTCATTCATTCAAAAATACGCTGCAACATTAATCCACTCACTTATTGTCATCCATATAAATAAAATATAAACTTTAGATGCATACACATATGAGCTCAGACAAACCATTTTAGTTTCAAGGTCAGAGGAGCTGCTGCATAAAGAGCTTGTAACAGGACCAGTATTTGAAACTCATAATTTTGCATCAATTGTTTGATGTATGCATTAATCAATAATTTAACTTTTATTGAACTGATACTAAGCATGAATTTATATTCCCATATTCTTGGAGGACATGCAAAAATGTATTAGTTCATAGGGCAGATTAGATTTTTATATATTAATTATTGAATACAGGCTGAGGTCAATAACAATCATAGATGAGTTCAACCAAATAACCTAATAATAAGGACAAAATATGAAGTGAATATTTATCATGGTAGAAGAAGAAGAAAGTGATGTTTGTCAGAAGAAATGAAGAGAAGAAATGGCATATTTTATTCTACACAGGTTGAAACTGTTTTCTTGATATTCATTTTTAGTGAAGTGTATTAATTAAAGTATATTTTACCTAAACAAAGTATTAACTACTAGAATTTCCATCATCAACAGGCCAGGGGGCCTTCTCATGAGTACTTGCTGGTGTACAGGGTGCTATCTCCCACTGACATTGATTTTTAAATTACTGCATGCAGTACAACTCTGCAGCCATGAGAGATACCGTCCAATACAAAGGCAGTTCAGCCGAACATTTATCGCTGCAGTATGTTTGTCACTCTAACATTGTGTGGGCTCAGACTCAATCAGTGTGATTCTGCTGGAGTAAAGCTCCCTGCTCAGTAGTTAGCATCTGCTCTCTGATGAGGGCAATGCTGCTGCAGGGAACAGGTAGTCACCAAATTTTATCTGCCACTGCCCCTTCACTGAGTCCCAGAGGCTGTGTGAAAGCATCAAGTCATGTCTCTGTGCAGCCTATTGCTTTGAAAAATGATCAAAGTGCTACGAGCTAGGGAGGGCCATGAAACAGACATCGAGCCAAACATCAATTTGTATGAATCAAGCAGCCAATTCTCTTGGGGTCACCAAAGTTGTCCTCTTTGTGCTTCAAAGGGAGAACTAATGAAGCCAGAAGTCACTGCTTTGTGAGAGAGACTTGATGTGAGGTCAATTATTGTGACCTGAAGCCCACAGTAAACCAATTAAACATTAGCACCAGGCTGTCAGAGCACTGATGAGGAATACATTCCACATTCAAGAAAAGAGTTCAAATATCTTCCTTGCAGTGTGCATGGTTTTCAGTAATGCTTTCTTTATACAGTAATTACAGTAGTCTAGTACTGTATACTGTATAAATATACTGGACCAATGCAGTCTGAATTGTTATTATTGTGTATCTAAGCAGTTGTGGAGATTACTGTCTTTTCACAGCTACCTATTTAACCAATTCAATCTTTAAATAATGCATGGAATTAATTATTAAAAGAAAATATCTCTACCCTCTCATATGACCCATAGGATCATCTTTTGATAAATAAATAGCGCCCCTACAGCAGCAGGTGTCTGTTGAAATAGCATCCTAATGATATCTGGTCTACTGTTTTTATCTCATCACAGGAACAATAAAAGACGCAGGTTACGATTATCTTTAACAGTCATGCTTAATATTGCTCTCAATATTACCTCACCAACTTTCTCCTTTCCTCATGTCATAATGAGAAAATGTCATTTTGTAATAACCTGTTGGCACAAATGATGCGTAGATGCTCCCGTTTTTGACTGCAATAAGGTTATAATTTCAGTATGTCTAATACTTTGGTTAATGACCATATACCTGCAAGACTAGTGATAATCCCATCAGCCCTAGTTGTAATTTCTGTTTAATGCTTAAATGAAAAATAAATGACAACCACGTCAAAACTGACAGCATGGATTCAAACTTTGATTAAACTTTAATTTGATATTGATGTTGATATTGTATTTTTACTCTTTTTCTAGTTCTGTATCAATTGTTTGTGAACAAAGCTTCAGTACCTGTTAAGTGAGGCGACTTTTCTTACCTCTACTCTTGGCACTTGAGGACTTTGTAGTGGTATGAGTGGGGGGGGGGTCACTTTGTTTTAGATGAAGGCAATATTAATATTTGATTACATTTGGATCTGATTAATAATGGATTGCTCTGCGAGAATTGTTAGTTGTCCTGTGCACCTGCAGGATCAAGATCTTTACAAAAATACTTATCTAACACAACAAGGAAAAAAACAGGGGACATTCAATTCAATTCAGCCAATTTTCACACATTAAAATGGTCAAATAACTGGCACTAAATAATAGTTTTCAGCATCTTCAGTAAATGCTAAATCTTCCAGCTAGTCTTTTTGTAACAAATAATAGGTTTAGTCTTTTTGGCTGCAGAGAGGGAGAGGTTCTGATTTATTGAAAGAAGCACAAAACAAGATGTTTTGGACTTTTTGTACAGGCAAACATGCCAAGTTGTTAATGGATTTTGGTTGAATACTCACTGGATAATAGTTAATCAAAATTATAATGCAAATGGTTTCTCTAAAGGAATCACAGCACTTGTGTCTCTATTTTGGATAAGTTTGTACTTCTGTTACACAGCCAAGTGAGTCTGCCCAAGTAATTAAATCACTGCAATACGAAATATAAGAAATGTTCATGTTTCATTCTAGAATTTTCTGTCATTTCCTGAAGGTAATGTACAATTCAACAAGGTTCACTTGATGTTCTACTGTATACAAGTACACATATTTATGGATCGGCAAATGCAGTCATTCTACCTTTTTGCACACACTCTTTTGCTGCATACCAGTTTGCTTGAATCAGCACCCATCACATCCTGCTGTCTACATGTTCTCACTGACCCCAGCTGCAGTCCCTGCATTGGACACCTGTACACTTTGATACAGCACAGTGTCTGTCTGTGATAGCACCCTGGTTGCTCACAGCAGGCTATTACCCAGCCTAATTACCAGGCAGCCGGTTATAAGTCAACAGCGACTGGCTTCAGGTCCAAAAGACAGAGAGTCCCACCCACCCCTGAGCAAACACTGCCATCCATTTTAATAAAGACATCCCCACAGGCAACCAGGGGAAGATTATAGAAACAAAAGACCTGATAAAGGGAGGTTATCTAAATCATGGCAGAGAGAAAGACATCATAAACTGTCAATATATGTAATGTAATATAAGTCACTTTGTTGCAGATAGCTGTGGGAGACTGACATGGTTTAATTTCTGCAGTTCTGTGGGCTGTTTGCTGTGCAAAGCAATGCAAGGCATAAATCTACATATATATATATATATATGTGTGTGTGTGTGTGTTGTGTACCTACACTGATATGTGTCATGTTATGTTTACAGTAATCACCACTTTAGCTAGCACCTTATGTCAAACTACAGCTGAGGCTGATGAAAACATTGTTAGCTTGACAGGTCTTCTGGTCCTCTGGTTTCCAAACCTGCCTAGTCCTATGGGAAAAAGTCTTTTGGGTTATATTCTTTGGACTGATGAGACAAACGTTTTTGGAAGATGTGTGTCCTGTTACATCTGGCATAAAACGTTACTTTTACTTTACTTTACTTGGCAGACCCTTTCATCCAAAGTGACTTACTTATCCAAACTAACACAGCATTTCATAAAAAGAACATCATACCAACAGTCAGGACCTGGACGACTTGCCATAACTGATGGAACCATGAATTCTGCGCTCTACCAGAAAATCCTGAAGGAGGATGTCCGGCCATCAGTTCATGAAGTCCAAGCACACTTGGGTTCTACAGCAGGACAATGTTCCAAAACACAGCAGCAAGTCCACCTCTGAATGGCTCAAAGTAACAAAATAAAGGTTTTAGTGTGGCCTAGTCAAATCCTGGACTTAAATCTGATTGAACGACCTTAAACAGGCCATTCATGCCTGGTTGAATTAAAACTATTGTGCAAAAAAGAGTGAGCCAAAATTCCTCCACAATAATGCAAAAGACTCAAACTCCTTGAGGCAATTTGGTACAGGTATCTACTTGGATTCAAGTACAAGGTGATTAGATTTTGGTGATCAAAGCTGCAAGGTCAAGATCGTGTATGTCTGTCCATTAATGTCAATGTGATATCATCATTTAACATGACATCACAGGAACATCTGGAGGTTAGGGTTAGGGTTAGCTTCTTCAAAAGTGGTGCAGATGTCCACTTGGATTCAAGTACAAACTGATTATATTTTTGTCAACAAAGGTTAAGTTCATTGACTTTAGGTCCATCCCATTCTTGTAAATTCAGAGGGGGGAATCTCATTACATCTGGCACAGACGTCTGCTTGGATTTATGGATGAACTGATTAAAACATGATTCTTGACAGAGATGCATGTAAACTGTAACTTTATTGGTTGGCAGTGGCCTAGAACTACAATGTGGTAATTCTGGTTTGAAACATGTATGAGAGCTGTATCTCTCCACCCATAATTGCTTTTTTTTTTTTTTTTTAGAAAATACGTTGCATATAAACAGTGCAAGCTGCTAGTTTCTATCCATGTTTGTTTTGGTACATGAAGTATAATTTTTGTTCTTATTGGATTTGTGTGTTTACTGCCAGAACTCGTTACCGACCAATTGTTCACTATGTTGCCCTCAGTGTTTACTCAGTCATCAAGTGTGTGCTCCTTCCAGATTTTAAAGAGTCGATGTTTGTTACATTTTCTGGAAAGTGACTTTAAATATGAACTTTCCTGTCTTTGTAGGTCTCAACTAGTTTTAACATGTTAACACAACTTAACATGTGTCCCCACCTTAAGCAAACAACCAAAACCAACATTTTTGGGAACTGAAACCCAAGCAAAGAGAAAGCATAAACATTTTGTGGACCATGATGTCAAAGACTGGCACTACATTTATTAAAGAGTGACAGATTCTAAACATCCCCACTGCCAATGGAAAGGAGAGAGCTACAGATTACTGAGGTTTGGGATCATAGAAAGAAGGATGAAAACTGCTTTAATAATCTTTATGTCAGTTTTAATGAGTTTTTTTCCCCTCATTCCAGCAGATACATGATGCAGCCATTAGATTGCCTGTCTCGAATCTTGACAACAAATCCCGTCACAAGTACAATCATTTGACCAAAAGATGGCTCAAGCTGACGCATGCATATGCACACACTGTCAATCATCAGTGGATATAATCATTCCCACCAGGCCATTCTCTGCGGGTGTCTCTCTTTGCTAGTATCCTCAGTTTGAAATGTACAGTTATCAAGTAAAATGGACATCCGTGCGCTGTACAGTCAGTGGTGGAAAAATCAGTTCTTAATTAAAGTTGTACTAATTAAGACGGTGCTCAAATAGAGCAGGGCTTTGATAGCATTAAAGTAATCACAGAAGAGCTCACAGAGTGATGTTGTACAGCAGCAGAATGCTGATAGCATCTCAAGCTATCCACAGAGGAGTTTTCCCTGTCTAATCCAATTCTGGTAAATTGTTTCAGAGCGACAACTGAATGTAGAGCCTTTATAATGCTGCTTAGTGTGTTGATGTAATGTGTTCCCACCCATATGTGCAAAATGAGATTTTGTTTTGAATGCGTTTAAAACAATTCTGATTGAAATGTTTGGCCGTGAGTTACATTATTATTACAGTACTTGGCCACCAATTAACTCTACGTATGTGGTCCTTCTGTACTATATGTAATACATGTAATATAATATGACACAATTTGCCAGAGAACCATAAATTCTGATATTGATATACATGGTATCCAGATGGAAATTCCTACTGTGACAAACTTCTACCTTCTAGCACCTCCAACATTTCTGTGACAAGCACTTTTAACCATGATAATGAGTTTTAAAAAAATGAATGTACCTGAGTGCTTTTACTAACATGATGGTGTTGTATCCACTGCCTCAGTTTAGCCACAATCACTGACTGTATGCCAGATATGTCAAGATCTGATCAAAAAGTTTACTGAGCACAGTCATCCTCCTGGAGGACACATGCATTCACTTCCTTTTGTGATCCGAGTGGCAAAGGATACTGGAAGCAGGATACCTGAAGCACCCATAAACAGAGCTAATGCAGAGAAACATAATCTTTTCTATCAATTGCTCATTCAGCAAACACAAAATCATCTCATCCAAATCAGCAATCACACTTTCCACCCATGTGAAGTCAGCATAGAGCTATTTTGACCACCGTGATGGAAAATGAAGGAACCCACAGCAATTGTGTAGCGTAATAATACTACATCTAATGAAAGCTAGCTGTAGGAGACAAATGCCCAATATATTACTTAATGTTATCCAATATGCATATTCCACTAAATTTATAATTCACATCATGGAAAATAGTGTGGTGGTTGCTAATATGTAGCTTAGTTCTGTTGATCACCATTATGAGCCAGATTACAAACTAACAAACAACCATATTAATTACAGTCATAGTTTCAATTCTGACTTACATAATTTATCAAAAGGCCAGCGATAGACCCAAGCATGTTAGACATAACATTCGATATCCTCCCATGTACCTGTGTGCGAGGGATTTAAGTAGACGTGACAGCAGTGTCACGCAGCATCATCATGAAGACCAGCTACATTGAGGGGATGTTATGCCTGCATTGGGAAAATAAAGTACTGGTATCAAAAGCATTGAGCTGAGCAAAGTCTAATTGAGTGGAGGTGGTTCTATATAGTGGAAATACAACATTTGTGTTACTATGTTTCTGCTGTACTGCACTTCTTGTTGAGGGTTATTCTTGTCCTGCTCTGTCATTTATCACAATTTTCTTGTCTGTTCTCCAGTGGACGTTTTTCCAGTTTTCCTTACCTAATATGTTGAGATCACCTACCTTTTTGTTCTTTTCATTTTTTGGTTACTATGAAACAATTCATTGCAATGGGATGTGTCATTAGCATCTTTGCTCATAACTGGGGACAAGCATATGCTTCTGTCACCCAAACATTTTAAAAATTGAATTTAAATGAATTTGGTACATTATTTTTTTCTTATATGGAAACTTTTGTCTACAACTATAAGAATATACTGTTATACATTTAGAAATGTAATAGTTGCTTTAAGGCTAACCCAAACAGCAAAAACACATGTTGGCTGCACCCTTCCAATTAGCTGACAATGCTGAAAATATATCTGATTGTCGGTGAAGAAATGGAAAGTCTACTGAGAAGAAAAGAAACACAATAGCCAGCACTCATAAATGTCGATATGACTGTCTGACCCCTGATCCATGATGAATTGTTCTGAAGTTAAACTTCACTTACTGGCTTTTGTCCAGATCTTTTGAACAGCAGTGACCTTTATCACTAAATGTACTGAATTTGCACAGGTTTGTCTTAGAAGGTTGTAAAGTCAAGAGCTCTTGGAAAAGCTTGTGAGTGAACTTACAGTTTGAAATATTCTAATACAGTTAAATTATTAGTTGACTGAACACTTAGTTTTATGGGCAGTAATAGGACAGATGCTGATAAGACCAGCATGCGAGGAAATAAGAGAGACTTTGAGATTTGCATGTTTTCATTGGCATACAGTAACTTTTGCATTAGGTGCTTCAAAAAGTGTCACAAGGTACCACAGGATGAAAACGTCTTGGTCAGGACTACAAATACAGAACATCAGCACTAGATGTTGACCATTAGCACCAGAAATCCAGAATACAGGGGAAAAAACAGCACCAATATCATGTGTACTTGACTTGAGCCAGGAAGTTTTCTCTGCGGTTTTATAACTCAAAAAGTTCTTGAGTGAAATGTCTAGCAAAATTATCACGCAGGTTTAATCAAAGGCGCTTGCATAATTTATGGCATAATTAATTTCTAGGAACAAACAAAACAATGGAGAACAAAGACAAACAGCCAGACTAAACAAAACAGGATATTCATTATTTTGTGTGATTCAATTACAAAGAGGGGGTGTCTGTGCATGTGCAGTCTAACAAATTACCTCCCATAGCATACTAAATGCCAGACATAAATCATTTGTCATATTTCATTATGGCACAAACCAGGAACGGGTATACTCTCATTTCCATGTTTTCTTCTGATTACTATTCCCACATTTTGTCTTGGTGTTGCTGCAGAGGAGAGATTTGTGTTGTGTGTTTTGTTCTTCGTTTTTTTGCTTGTGTAGTTTTGTCAAAGCATCTTCATTCTTCCTACAGTACTGTTGCCTGTGCTTTAGGCTATTCACTGCTGTATACATGATACATTCTACAGGAATTAGCTCTTCCCTTCTCTTCTTGCAATTTATGCAGCGTTCCTCAGTGTGCCTCCTCTACAGTGATTCCTTCAATTCCTAAAATAATTTCCAAAGAAGTAAGATACTGTACTGTGAAAATAAATAATTTATATTTTGTCTGTCAAGTAAAAGATGCATCACTTGTCTTACTGATATTCAGTGCTACTGTATGTGGATGCTGGTTTGGCCACAAATTACTGTTGTGAAACAAATTCAAGGTAATTTATTTATATAGCACTTTTTATACACAATAGCATCGCAAAGAGCTTCACATTCACATATGTTGTAATGATAAACTGACCATGTCATGATCTATGTCTAATTTAATTTCAGGCTCTGTGTGTTTTTGGTTTCTCTGAACATCTATTGGCATGATTCATGTCTTTGTCAGGTTCAGTTTCTTTTTTCATCCGTGTTTCTCCTGTGTTTGCCCTGCCTCTGTTTTGGCTCATCTGATCACTGTGGACTGTATTACCCATAACCCTTTTCTCGCCCTCTGGACTGCTCACTTCCTGGTTTTATGGACTACTACTCCCAGCACTCATGTTAACTCTGGTCCATGCTCTCTCACTCAACCTCAGCAGTTTCAGCTGTTACCAATCAAGCAATCGGGATCACTCCATATAAACCCTTGTCCCTCAGTTACTCACTGTCAGATCACCTGCAATACTTCAGCCTGGTCGTGTTCTCCTGTTAGTTTTATGTCCAACTTGATGCTGACTTGCTCTGACATCATGCCTATGTAGGCAACGATAACCTTGTGAGCTCAAGGCGGACGCAGATTTTGGAGCAAGGTGCTGCAGTTGCTCTCCAACGACTGCAAAACCTCAGGGGATGACGGGAAACACCTGGCTCTAACCTGATCTAAGATCTGATTGGTTCAGCTGTCGGATCCACAACAGGACTTAGAAATGTTTCCTCTTTTATTTACTTCAAATATTTTCATTCATTTGTTGAATTGAGTATTCAGTTTTCACTGTGAAGATTGATTCTTTTACAGATTAAATGCTGTGATTGATCAGAAAAAGCTGATTGTAGACTTAATCTAAACTGTTAAGTCACAGATCTTTCTTACTTTCAGATTATTAAAATAACATCAGCACAGATTTTTCAGCCCTGACAGTCTAAATATGTGACAGATCAATAGTTGAAATATCTGTCTTGTATTTCTGTTGACTGATTACTGTTTGTTTAAACAGCAAAACTGACATGATGACACAGTTTCATCACAATTTTATCGCGTTTCATGTGAAATAAATGAGTCATAGGGAAGTTAAACCATAAACACACAATCTTCTGTAGAGCATTTTAACAACAAACAACAAAGTCATAAAGTTATAAATTTTATTTAATCTGCATCCGGCCTCAGAGGATGTGAGCATCTGGTACAACATTATAAATACATTTTAAAATTATCGATCTAAATTCTAAATGCGATATGAAATGAGACGCTACCGTAAAACTCTATAGAGCTCTTTTGTCTCTTTCCTGTTTTGTTGTCCGACAACTCACAGCTCACGCTCACTCGACAGCCCCGCCCACCCCACCGCACTACCCCTCTGAACACAGCTCACAGCCCACCCCTTCACGTCACAAGCAGTGGAGAAAAGAAGAGAGCAGGAGGGGTGGTGAGGAGCAGATTGGTAAACGTGAAAGCAGTGGCACAATCATGTGGAGATGGTTCGGATTCCAAGCGTCAGATGAGCAGCAGAATGTGTTATGTAGAAAAAGCCGAACACAAGTTCTAACGAAAGATT